>JAJEJO010047257.1:76522-107693 GCA_020662805.1 Glaucomys volans
AAAAAAAAAATTGTCCTTGTGAGACAGAAAACATTAATTCAGTGAACCATTTTAAGGTGATATCACAAAGGTTAACTCATCATCCACTCTGAACTGGGCTCACTCAGTACTTCTGACCTCATAAAGTATACGCGCCACATTTGTCCAAGGTCACCTCCTCTCAAATAGCAGAAAGAAAGTAGCTGTGTGAATGTTCTGCTGTCTCTGGTTCAGCAGGGACTCCAAGGTCTGGGTCTTGACACTGAAGAAGTGGGCAGCCATGTCCTAATTGGAAGGCCACATTCCAGCAGCTTCAGTTATCCACAGATTGGCAAAATGAAGGTCAGAAGTGGGCATTCAGTAATAAAACTAGCATTTGTTAATCTGCATGATGAATGTGAGAAATGGGTTTGCAGCAGTGAAATTAATGATATTTGTATAATATCACTGGCTACCACATCTGAGGCACACTCCTTGTGTCTACAAATCCACCTATAGCTGTTGCCTTTATACAATAGGGAAGGTGACCAACATTAATTCCTGAGAGATGCTAAATCACTGGATCAGGGACTTCTGCCTGATGCAGATCCTGCCCCTAAATCTAGAACATAATGGCATCTGTCTTGAGAGCTGGGGCTTTGACAAGCTAATAGAACAGGTTGCAGGCACTCTTTAGTACCTGCTTATTAATGCCTGTCTCTTTACTAATTCCCATAGAACAGAATGTTAGGACACTTGTTTCCATCGTATCTGACAGTGAAGTTGTGAAGGAAATAGCTAACCTTCACCCACCTTGAACATTCCAGGGATGATTATTACCTACCAGAAAGAAGCTAATTGTTGTACTTGGTCAAGTTGATTAGGTCAGTTCTCAATAACAGTTTATTCTTCGCCCTGACAATCAGACAGGTGAGTGCTACATATAAATCATACCAGAAAGGGTAATTACTTGAAATCTTGTTTTTAATATATGTTTTTCAAAAAGGAAGTATCTTAGAAAATGACAGATACTAATGGAAAATTAAAATCACTAGCATGGTTTGGGTGTATGTCACACAGACCCTCAGTCTATAACAAGGGAGGAGAGAATAGGTTAGGGTGAGTCACTCACATGTGCTTTAGAAAAGAACCTCATCCACACTGTGAATAAACAGGCACCTGATGCTTTTGATAATGGTGACTGCCCAACAGCACAAGTATCATTCCCATAGCAACAGTTGTCAGGCCAACAGGTCTTTTCAATGCAATCAAAGAAAATGTAAATCAAAAAACACTTTCACAACTCAAACGTATGATCTTGGGGAAACCAGAATAAGTTTCTGGTTCATTATGAGTTTAATTTTTGAATACTAAGGAAATGTCAAATTCTCCAGAAAAAACATTCACGCTGACATAAAGTCAGGGGTCTCAGTAGTTCTTCTTTTCATTCCTCATAAGCCATTTTAGGGATGACCAGACAACATGGAAGAACCTCCAAGAAAGTCAAGGTACGGGGAAAAGGGAAAAGGACTGATGCCTGGAAGAGTTTAATGACTCCAAATCCAAAAAGACAAGCTGAAATCAAAACCAATCATGGAACTTGAGCTGGGGTGCAGAACTGGGGGCGGGGAGATGGAAAGCTGCCAGTATGAAAGAAGAGGAAGGGGAGAGACAAGGGGTAGAACAGAATCAAGGCAGTCAAGAGAGAAAATGATAGGGGACCAAAAAGGGGAAATGTTGCCTTCCTGGAGGGTAAAGAGTTTCTCTGGTCAGCCTCACCTCAACCTTGAACATCTGAATAATATCCATCTTAAATCCTAGGAGCTTATTTCTGAAATACTTTCCAGATCTCTTTAAGCACAGATCACAGTTATAATACGGTCTCACCTACAGTCAAGTTTCAAAATGCAAACTCCTTGCAAGATATTATGAGTTTCCAGAAAATGGAAAGTGTCCAAACATTGGAGATCCATATATCCAAGTGGATGTGAGGAAAAGTACTCAGTGGGTTCACTTGGTGACAAAAGTTTCAAAGAAAGAACAATTTCCAGACGGAGTAGCTGATTTACCAATGGAAGGGTAACTGTCCATCCTTCCCAAGAAACCTCTGAAAATCAGCTCTATTGCCTCTCTTCCAGGTGACTGGGCTTGGTGAACCTACAGACATATGGCCAAGAGGTAGCCCCAGGCCCTCTCCGGATGCTGGTCCATCTGAGGCCATTCTTGTGAGGTCCCTCTGATGCCCACATAGTACCACTTCCTTCTTTTGTTTGCTGTTCCACCTGTCCCTATTGACTTTAGAAGCAGCATCTCTTGGTTCCAATTTCTTCTCCAGGCCTTCCTTTTATTATTTCTACTCATAAGGTCCCCATATGGACATATCTGGAAAATCTCAGGAAACATGGCATTTATACTTTATTCCATGAAAAGACCAGAGAATGAAGGACTACAGTGTTTCGGAAGCACATCTGAGAAAACCACACTCATGTGTCCATTAAGCAGAGATTTAATTTAAAAACAAAAAATACATAACTGTAGTTGTTTTTTCAAACTACCATGTAAGGCTTGGGTAGAGTAGATGCTCCCAAATTTTGACTTTGTTTGGAGAGGCATTTGGATAAGAACTTGGTCAAGCCCCAGAAAGCAGAAAATAAAAGAGAATTTGGACTCCAGTTCTCATCTGACTCAGCCTCCATATCCTCTGCCCTCTCCTGTCAGCCAAATGGAAGTAGATCACATTTGACATATGAAGATAATTTGACAAAATAGTGTCTGTGGAAAGTTCTAAACACTTTGGAAAGTAAGACATCTTCATTAAGCAGTATTTGCTGAACACCTGAGACACGGGGCAGGGGCCTTATTTATATAAGCACTCCTAGGGGGAAGATGTACACCATGTGCAACATCAGGACCACAGGGCTCTCCTCAGCACAGAGTGGGCATCCGGGGCATGTTAGCCAGTTTCCACCACCCTCCCCAATTCCCTGTATCCAGTATTCTTAAGTCATAGAAAACTACTCTGGGAAGAGAAGAGACCCAGCAAAAAAAAGCTGAAACATTCCCTAAATAACTCAGAGCAGCTCACAAACAGTATGGATTCTTCTGTAGCAAGTTCAACAGTAAGGGCTCCAGTCCACAAAAAATTTAAAAAAAAAAAAAGACATGTTATCATCTATTCAATGGAAAAAGTGTGTGTTTTCTTTAGGTTTATAAAAACAACAGGCTGAAACCTCAAACCACTTATGACACACATGGGCTGTGAAGGGTTGTAAAGGTCTTGAATCCAAGCAGAGAAAACGAAGGCCCCAAATAAGAGAATATTTAGCTCATAAAATTCACATGTAAGAGAAAGTTTTAAGAAAATAACCTATATAAAACACCAGTTTCTTTTCTCTTTGGGGGTTGGGGAGAATTAGAATAAAACCAAAAGAATGCTTCACAAGTATTAGCCAGGAGGTAGGTAAATGTTAGTTCCTTTCTCTTCCATTTTCTGCCCTTTTCAGGGTCTAAGATGGAATTATTCAAAGGACTAACGAGAAGTTGGCCCAGGCACATGAGTATGAGACCCTAGGCTGGGATCCAAGAGTCTGACAGTTCTTGATCCTTAAGTTAATCAGCTGCAGAAGCTGGGAACAGATAGAACCAAAATGCATTCCTAATAGGCAGCAGTCATCACAGAGGCGAGCAGGACATCTGCTTTCAACACTCTGAAGCTAAATCAATCATGTTGGGATGAGCAAACCTGTGCTTTACTCTGCTCTTTCCTATCCTGCTGCTCAGCAGAACCTTCAGATTTTGGGTGGGCCGAGAGAAATGAGGGGTGAAATATAAAACAGCCAATTTTCCAATTTATTTGCTACAGCATGGGGTGGAGAACACAGCTTTTTGCCGGGGAAGCTGCTTGGGTTTCTGCTTGAATTGCTTGGCAGTTGCAATTCTGTCAACATGCCACACCCACACCCAAATCTCTCCCACCCAATTTTTTGTTGTTGTTGTTTTTGTTTTTGGACAATTAGGAATTTGCTGGCTTTTTTAAAAAATGAGGCATACTCCAGATAAACAAAACGGCTTTATCATTCCATGTATTCAATCTGTCAAGCTGACCAAGATTTACAATGATATGCTAAGCCCAAGGTGGGGAAGGAGCACCTGTGAATTCTGCCCAAACAGCACAAACATCATAGACAGTGGCTCTTGACAAACAGTACCAAAACCTTACACATGTCTGTGTTCTTTGCCCAGCAGTTACAGGTATGAGAATTCATGCCAAGATTCACCCTGAGCGGCACAATCAGACAGTACACAGTCCTGTTCACCACAGCACTGCTCCTGAGAGGGAAACTCAGCACGCAACTACATAACTTAATGTTCAACAACAGTTAAATCACAATGAACTATGATACATCTTATGGCAGAATCATGGGCTGCCATTAAAATTGAGGTTGGAAAAGATTATTTAATGATATAAAAAAATCCCTTGATGATATATTAAAAAACAGAGACACACATGCTACATATAAGCATGGGGGGGAAGACTACATAGAAAAAAGGCTAAAAGCATTTTGGTACTGTAGATGACAGAATTAATGATCTTATTTTATTTTTTGTAAAAGCAAGATTAAGTGTAATCACTCATTTAAAGAGAACAAAGTATGAATAAAATGTTTCCACCATGCACTTATCAAGGACAAAGCTTTTCTCCATTATGCCTATGAGGCCACTCTGCAAGCTCTCCAGAACATACTTCATTATAAATATCCACACTCAGTCAGCATTTTGTTAATTCTAACCTTATGATGGGACAATGACAGGATGAATTTTACCAACCAGAAGATATATTTGTGTGCAGCCAGCCTTTACGATGATCCCAATGATTCTCTGGCATCCACAACCTTGCACAGTCACAATGAATGGGGCTAACTATATAACCAGAGGATATTTCAGAAATTAGTGACATCTGAGGTCAGGTCTCTGAGGAAAACCAGTTGCCATATTGTGAGGACATTTGAGCAGCTCTGTGAAAAGTCCAACTGGCAAGAAACCAAGACCTGTTAACAACACAACACAGTATGCCAGCCTCTTTGGTGGGCCATTTTGGAAGCAGGTAATCTCATGTGTGAAACTGTTGGTGGACTGTAGCCCCAGACAACATCTTGACTGTAATCTCATGAGACAGCAGGCTAGAATCACCCAGAGAAATGGTCTGAACTCCTGACCTGAATAAACTGTGTGACAAATGTTGATTATACTGCTGAAGCTCCATATTTGGAGGTAACTTGCTATGCAGCAATACAGATGGTATGACCTACAGTGCAGACCCATGTGGCCCAAAAGAATGCCTCCCTAGAGCTGGGACTCTTTATCAATGTGGCTGCAGGTCTCTGTGTAGGCACTCAGGCACCTCTGCCCCAAACCCTAACCTCTGCCTCTAACCCTAACCCTAACCCTAACCCTTGGAGCACAGGTGGAGCAGGTTTCTGTCACCAGTTGAGGGCTCCTCTGCAACATCTGGAAGGCCAGCTCATTTTTAATACAGCTGGCAAATAGTAACTGGGGCAACAGAGGAGGGGCACCAACTCCCCCAGAGGAGACAGCATCAGACTTTATTGAATAACTTGGAATCAATCTGGGGTCACAGGGTCACATATGGCCACAAAGTGGAGTCAAACCCACAGAACAAACTACCTTCCACCAAGGAACACTTGAAATTGTGCATGTTGCCCAGCAATCTCTTTGATGTACTTTTAAGTTCATTTGGACTTTTTGATATTTGTTCTTGAAGTCCTCTCCAAGTAAAATTATTTTTAACTCTCAATATTATGACCACATTTTAAGTGACCTGGGTTAATTGCCCTCCCTATGGAACTGCTACAAACAGTTTATAATTTAAACGGAATTTTTTCCATTCCCCCTACCCCCTTCTTTTTTTTTTTTTTTTTTTAATCATAAAGTTTGGTAATGATCTCAGGATTGTCAGTTACTTTAAACACCATGAGCAACCACTAGAAATCAAGACAGCCAGGCTTCCAAGTCAATAAAATTATTATTGCTCAGAGTCTTTCAACTGCAATAAGAACTGTGTATATTTATATCATCAAATAAGTTAGTAAACTAGAAAAAAAAATCAAAGTACCTCTGATATAAATCCATGGAAATACCGAAATTTGGCAATGCAATTACACGAAAAACTGTAAACCCACAAAATTAAATGTAGTATTTAAGAGGGGAAATTAGGCTTCTTCTCCCCTTTATTGTCAATATTTTTTAAAAGGTGACTCTGAAATGGCAAGTATCACAATAGAATAAACAATCAACTTTTTAAATTGTGAATTCTAAATAGAAGAAATAATGTAGGAATTTGTTTCATTAAGGATATGAATATTTGTTAATAGAGTAAAACTGATCGGATAAATGTTGTCAAGGTGGTTTGGGGGATGTGTGGCTGAAAATACTTCAATCCCAACTCAGCCTTCAAACTAACCCTGTAATCATAGGCAGAAAGGCTTCTGTGTTTATTGTACTAAGCAGAAACTAGAAATACCATTTCCCCATTCTGTAAGGGTCAAGTTTTGGTGTCATTCTGGATATGAACAGGCTTTAAAGAGTTAAAGCTCTTTTGAAGATCAAGAGTGACAGTATTTCAAAGAAAGTGCACTTTTATTTTTCTAATCAACGAGGATAACCCAACACTGTTCTAAAAAGGTCAAGAATCTAAACTTGGCAAGAAGAATTTTCATCTCTCTGACCTTTCCTCTTATGTTATATAAAAGCAGGAACCTGGTAAGAATTAAGTCCCTAACATCCACTCCCTCAGTGAAATGTAAAAATGACTAACAGTCACAAAAGAAAAAATGATTCATAGATACATTCTGCTATGTGCTTTGATTTGTACCATTTTTCATACCAGAAAAGGTTAAACATTTTATTTAACTCTAAGGTGTTATGTGGGTACAAAATAGAGAAAATTTTAAAAAAGATAATTGATTAAAAGATGATTGATAATTGATTTCAAATGGTTTAAGACATCAAAGGAAAACAAGTCACACTAACATCCAAGAAAACCTTAGAACTTCAATTCAGAACTTGAACATACTGGACAAACTGAACAGCCAGGCTATCAATTAACATTCACAGATAACAATAAGACTGTGGAAACCAGATGGCACTCAATAAGTTACTCCCTGTGTACAAATGACATCTGGTCAGTTAACACAGTTATTGAGGGCTTGTTATGCACCAAATCATCACCATACTCCATACATGGGATGAAAAGAACAAGGCAGAACCCAGCTGGATGACAGAGCATGCTCACTTATCAGCTAGAAAGCAAGACACTTTTACACCTAAGAAGTCTAATTATGAACTTAACAGCATCTGTCTAGCTTATCATAACAAGCATTTTCTATACAATCATAATGGTATAGCTCCAAATCAGCTCATTCATCCATTAACTAAAAGGAAATTTGCTGCACTCCTCAGGATTCAGCATAACCACTCCCAATGATTTCTGTTGACTTATGAGGTATCCGCTTCAGGTTTAACCGCTGGAGACCTCCATCCATCCATATTTTCAAAAGAGGAGAGAAGACAGATCAAATAGTATAAAAGAATCAAGAACACTTAAAATAATCCTTTCATTCTTAATAACTTTTTCTGAATGTAAATTCTTCAAAATTGAACTATACTATCAATTATTTTGCAAAAATTATCATGAAATGGCAAATTGGTATATTTTGACCCAAACATGGAAACATTTTTTACATAAGTATAGGTAAATTTTTTTATGAATACCCAAGTTCAAAAAAACCACAACTAGCCACTTATCACTAGATTATTTAGCTATGTCATGTGAAACAAGCATCACGTTCAAGTCTGATGTTAATTCACTACTTTACAACAGTATCAAAGTTGCAAAGGTCTTCATTGGTTCATAGCCCTCTCTAAAAAGTTTGAAGAGCTTCTAATTTTGCTTATTTTCAAACAAAGGGAACTTGGCTTTTGCCTCCTTAAAAGCCATCTTTCAGGGTGACTTGACATTTGGATTCCACTGGATATTCTCTTGGCTGTAAACAGAGAGATTTCTGCATGCTACCCCAAAATTTTCAAGTTTACAATTCCTGCCCTCAAACCTCTTTCCCCATCAACCCCATTGTCTTTATCAAGGACCAAGTCTGGTAAGGGCCAGTGGGTTGCCCTGTTCCCACAGTCCACAGTTCTTTTGTTTTGTTTTAAATGTAGATACAAATGCCCCTCAAGTCATCAGAAAGTAAGCAAACAGTCATGCCAAAATATTCCTTTTAAAACATCTGTTCTAACAACAATCAATTAACGTGATGACAGAGCCTATGAAAAGTAAAGCAGATGACCATGCGAGTGCTGTTTTTAATGCCTTATGCAAAAAATAGCACAGGAATAAGTTATCCGGCTTACTCTGGCTTCAGCCTCTAGTTTATGAAGTCAACGCTTTCAAAAAATAAAAAGCACAACTCAGAATGCAATCAGCCAAAAACATTAAGCTGTTCTGTACTGACAGAGATGGGACAAAGGCCCTAAGAAATAATGAAAAGGAGGCCTTTGCAGGGGAGTTACATTTGTTCATCATAGGGATTAAAACCTCTGTGTAACCCCAGATCCTTTATGAATGCAATGTCTTAAATATTTTTTCAGTGAAAAAATGTTTTTTCAAATTTCAAATATTTTTAATTGAAAAATTAAAAATTTTTAATTGAAAATTTCAATTTCTCAATTAAATAAGCTGCTAAAATGGGAGAACAAGATTTAAAATGTAATGAGACCAAAGTTTCAGAAGAAAATAAAGACTAGAGAATCAGAAGGGAGCCCCTTGGACTAAAAATGTCATGTGGAGTGTGGAGCAACAGCCTCCCCTGTCTGACACCTTCCTTCATTCTTCAGAGCAACAGAAGCCCCCTACTCCGCAGGTTCAAGGGAATTTACACAGTGCAGTCTGGTTTGAGGATCACTGACTGAGGAATAACAAAGCAACCTTAGTTCTCATTTCTATGAGATTGTTGACAACAACCTACATGGCTAGCATACCTGAGAATCTGCAGGTTGGTTCATGTGTCAAACACTAAAAGAAGTGACATAAAAATTGACACAGTAGCACACACCTGTAATCCCTGCCACTTAGGAGACTGAGCCTCAAGGATGACAAGGTCAAGGTCAGCCTTAGCAACTTAGCAAGATTTTGTCTCAAGATTAAAGACTGGGGATGTAGCTCAGTAGTAAAGTGCCCTGAGGTTCAATTCTGAGAGAAAGAAAGAGCACGCAAGCACATGCCCCACAGAGAGAGAGAGAGAGAGAGAGAGAGAGAGAGAGAGAGAATGGGAATGAAGAAAAAGGAAAGAAATAATGCAAAATTATTAAATATGAATGCCATCAGCATTCCATAGACAATACTGATGATGATGATGATGACAATGAAATCACTCTACTAAGGTAGAAAAACCTTAGGAAGTTTCATTCCACTGGTCTCTGTTCTTCTGTTTGGTTAGCTCTGAGTAAGGCTCTCATGAACCCATGAAGAACAAGACTGAATCTGAACAGGAGAAACAGCCATACCATGTTCTCATGCCAGCAACACAAAGCTTCTTTATTCTGAGTAATAACTTTCTTTAGGACTCTAATCAAAAGAAGATATTTGTCAGCTGCCTGCTCTGTGCACTGCAATAGGTGCTGTGGGAGATGTTTAAGATCTGGGTCATGTAAGGAGTTCATAAACTGTAGATCAAGGGACGAGCTCTTGAGAAGTCAAATTGAAATTATTTACATTTCAAGGCAATAAAGTCCTAGGAGATGGCACCACACATCAGCAGCACCATGCAGACAGCATAACTGCCATTCAGATCCAAGAACAAACACACCCCTGATAGAAAGGTGAGAGCACGAGGAAGTGCACTAATCTGCAGCCCTGCAGATTAAAGGATGAGAGGCAGGCTTGGGACAAGGATACAAGTGCCAAGTGCGTGTGTTTGTGGACAATTCCCACAGGGCAGTGATGGTGAGGCAAGATGGAAGAAATAAAGATAGCTAGAAAGGAAACTAAAGGGAAGGAAAAAGAGACGTTAGCTGTAAATCTAAGAGGCCCATGTTTAGACTTACTCCCCAGACCTGTTTTTCCTACAGGCTGGTCATTCCCAAATTTATGAGAAATCTATAAATCTTAGAGTTACAATAAATTGACTCATTTATAAAAATTATCTTCTTCTGATTAAATCTTACATGTATTGCTAGCCTACACAATGTATTTTCAGATCAGATAAAACAAAGGAGACGTATAATATAGACACCTGTTATCTGGACAGAGGAAACAATGTCAATGTAAAGACCCTGAAAGGGACCAGACCACCAAAAAATGTCTCAGGCTCCATGACCAAGGGACTGAGTTCACCAGACTGACATTGCTCCACATATGTTCCCATGCTCACCAGTCACAAAGTTTCCTTTAAAAGAAGAGCCCAAGACCCTGAAAACACATCTCTCAAGAGAGCTGGGACTCTGGAAATGTGTGTATTCACCTTTCATTTGCTAATAAAGCTCTTTCTTTTTGCTAAAACCTGATGTGTCCTTTAACTTTGCAATTAACCAAGGACCTGGAGAATTGGAATGGAGGCTGCCTCAAATGCCCTTGTGGTGACAGTGGGAGACAGCATTGGTGACACAGATTTGTATAGGCTGAAGTTTGATCTTTACCCTAAAGGCAGAGGAGCCAGCAAAGACTTGTAGAAGGACTGCTGAGATCAAAGCAGTAGAGGCATAATAAGCAGGCAGTAGTATGCAAGACACAGTTCAGAAGCCCTTGGCCTGCAGACTCACTGGAAGAGATTAGAGTAACTCCAGTTTAAAGTGAAAGGGTCTCAAGTTTGACAGTGACACAAAAAATGGAAAATATGGGTTATCTACACCTAACATTTAGAAGCTGGAGTGAGGTGTTAGCAAAACACTAAAAGAAGGCCCAAAGAGAAAGTGCTGAATGTTAGCCACTAATGTTGCTTTCATTATTGAAAAAATGTGGATGAATGGACCTTGGTTCTTGGAGGCCAAGGAAGAGGGTAGGCCCCAGGAGCCGAAGCTGATGACAGAACCCTGAACATGACAGGGAGAAGAGAAACCCAACAGAGGAAACCCTGACCGACTTGCCTCCAAGCACAGATATGTAGCTACCAGTTTAGTAAGATTCAAAGAGACCTCCTTGGAGTCACTGGCCTGAGAGTGGTGGTGGGATCCTGGAGGAGCGTCCATCAAGCAGCTCCAAGGACACACTCTTGACCAGCTGACCAGCATAAGCCAGCCCCCCCATAAACACCTACCTTCAGAGCTGTGGCTTCCACATTATGACCAACAGCTCCTTGGAGGTGGCTTCAGAGACCTCCATTCCCACATACTCTTGCAAATGCTGCTCTGAGCCCCCAGCACCTCACTGCCCCCAGGCTCCACATCAAATGCAACTCATGTTGAACCACATATAATTATATGTCTACAAAGGTCCCCTACCAATAGTTTGTAAACCAGTGCTCTGTGGATTCCCTTACCTGACTTGAAGCTTTGCCCCCACCACAAGCACATCCAGAGGGAGATGGCACCTCAAAGATGCTCATTAGCCAGAACAAAAAGAAACACACCTGAACTCAAGGAGGCCACAGCTGTGAAAATGTTTGATTCAATAGCATTAGAGCTGAAAAGAAAACCTTTGGATGACCTCACATTCAGTTATAAGAAGTTGAGGAGTAGAACAATCTGGAAAAAAGCAAGTGAATCTGTTTAAGTTTCCTCATGAAAGAACAGCAAAGACTCAGCAGACACTGTGGCCTAGGTAAAAAGGAGGACTCTAGCTCACTTCACTCAGCAGGTCCACAGCAGCTCCAGATACAGAATGAATGGCTCCTGCTCAGAGAGGCACAGCTCACAGTGATTCCTGGAGGACTCCACTTCTACCCCCAGACCACAGTGGCCACCATAAGTTTTCTGTTGGGTTTCCCACAGGTGTAAATCAGCTGACAAAATGAAGATGGAGGACTACAAATGGTGCGTCTACCCCAAAGCTGGGCTCCTGGCTTCCATTCTTCAGGGTGACCCTTCCATTCCAAAACCACCACAGAAAACACAACCACCAGCTGTTAGGAACTGGGCTCACTATTTAAAATTTGTGTATTTGACATACTAGCATCCCATAAAGAGAAATTCAGAAAATTCAAAATAGCTTGCCAAACAATGCCCTACTATCAGGTAGCACTCAGCACTCATTTCTATAGCAATATCCCAAAATGTGTTAAGCCTCAAAACATAATTCAAAAATAGATAATAAAAACTGGTACTACAGACATCTGGTATTTTAAAAATATAAACACATGGACAAACATATGTTTTTCCGCTCAACAGTATTACAAGACCCAAACACAGACATTTGTAACACCTTCAGAAAGAACTATGTAAAAGCAATGCTTCTTATTCTCATGAGAAAAGAACTGGCAGCCTCAGACTAAATTTATTATCTGTACACATGTGCGGATATTTTAATGAGTTGCCCCAAGCATCTTTATACCTGTAAACATTTCTTATTTGGGATACAAATCATTCCAACCTAAAGTAGATATGTTTTCACTCCCTATGTATCTGACCAGGGACTTCTGCAGATCAAATGATGTGCCAGGTACCAGAGATATGGTGGCCAAAAGAGAGCCTGAGGCAGAGGCATGGGGAGAAAGCTCAGATCAGAGGGCATCAGACCTCCAGGGACATACTGACTGCAGGCTTTCTGTGGAGATCTGACAGCAGTCTGAGCTGCAGCTCAGAAAAACTGATTTAGGTAAAAAAAAAAAAAAAAAAAAAAAAAAAATGACAAGGGACTGGAGTTATTAATACAGAGGATGGTGATCAGTCTAGGTAAGAGTGGGTGTCACAATCACTGAGGATTACCTGAATATGGGTAAAGAATGAAGCCCTCTTTCAATTAAGAAACAATAAAATACTATTGTGTGCCAGGGAGGCTCTGATCTTCGAGGGGTACATTCCCTCTCCAGTGCATCCCTCTCTCAAGTGAACTGGAAAGAATATGTCAGCAGAGTGGCCACATTCTGTTCAGTTCAAATCTCCTCTCTGCCTGACCCCATCAGTGAGCCTTGAGCTCTGAAAAGGTTCATCAGGACCCCTACGACAGTCACAGTCTCTTCTCTAGAAGGAACTGAGCCATCTTTGAACTCTGCAGTCCCCTCTGCTTCCTGGAACACCTGTCACTGATGAAAAGCAGCCTTGATTTGATGGGTACCGGCTGCTAAGAACAAACCATCCAAGGTAATCGTGGCTGCAGAATTGCTGCTTTAATGAAAAGCAGCACCATCTGATGAGGCTAGGTGCACTTCCAGGAAACGAGGCCTGGTTCTCTTTTAAAAGCAAACTACATGGTTCCCTTCAACACCCCTCTGACCGCCCCCACCACCACTCCCCCTTTATTCCCATATCCATTTAGAATTCTCAAACACCTGCTAGACATCAGACCAGGTGGCTGGGGGTGGGGGGTGGATCTTAAGCAATTGCAAGTGCCTCCCAATGCCAAGTTTAACGAAATCCATTTGTGAGCTGCTGCACTAGCCTCTTGGAGTTGCTTAAAGGAACATCAGTGTCTTTCTTCTCTGCCCCTCCCATGAGCTGCTCTTGGAAATTCGGCACAAATCTCTTGTTTCCTTCAACTCTGGGTTTCATTTATAGGGGTTGGAAACTAATGTGCTTTTTGGCTCATGTAATGAGAAAAATCCTTTGATTAAAACACACACGAACTAATTCCTTTTTGAAGCAAACAAAACAAAATCATTTTCCATGTCACTTTAAAAGAAAATTAAGTAGACAAAGTACCATTGCTAAAGTATGTCAAATACTGCTCAAGCATGGCAGAAAGTGGGAAGAAAACTACACAAGAAGATAATGAAATCAAACTAAAAACCAAATGTTGAGGGGAAGAGATTCATTCTTCAGGAAGAATTCCAAATAATTAACTGGCAGATTTAACAAAATAAAGGATGCTCAGTTAAATTTGAAGTTCAGATATTGCAAAGGACACATACTAAAAAATTATTCCTCATTGGCCTGGGGACGTAGCTTAGTGGTAGAGCACTTGTCTTACATATACAAGACCCTGGTATCAATCTCCCCCCGCAAAAAATATTATTCCTTGTTTATATGCAAATCAAATTTGTCTGGGTATCCTGCAACTCTACAAACAATACATGTAGATATATCTCCCTTCAAGAGCTGTCTTAATCTTCCCAACACCGTTGAGATTGGGCAGTGCTTAGTGACTCACAAAACGGAGTAGGGAAAAAAGTAACTTCACAGTGGAGAGACCCGGCCAACATGACATTTCTTAGTTTTGATCATGTACCATAGAAATGTAAAAAGATAACAAAGGGAGAAGTCTGAATGAGAGGGATATGGAAACTCTCTGTACTACTGGCAATATTTCCATAAATCTAAAATTACCTCAAAATAAAAGCTCATTTTAAAAAATCAAATGTAAGAAAACTGGAGAATATGGGGCTATCGGGGAGTTGCTTCAAAATTCTACAGCAGGATGCAGGAAGAGTTGATAAAACAATAAAGTATTGATAACTATGATGTTTAAGATAAGAATAAAGGGACATGAGGAAAAAGCAGAAAATTGTGACTAGAAACTTTACACAGGGAATCTTTAAGGCCTCACCAAACGCAGTCACTTTTTGGTCCAAGCAGATTTTCTCCAGGTTAACCAACCACCCCAGTTTGTCTGGAACCATCCAGGTTTTAGCCCTGAAAGTCTCATCTCAGAAAAATCCCTCAGTCCCGGGCAAACCTCGTGCTCTCGGTGTGTGGGTGTGTGTGTGTATATGTGCATGTGTGTATCATATGCACAGAAGCACGCACACAAACACACCCTGAGATTGCAAGGATAAATACAAAAAAAGTTACCGGAGTCCAGGTAACTAATTCACATTTAAAGAAAGCTCTAAAATAAAACCCTTCCTCCTTTGCCACCTACCTACCACCATTATATATTTCTGCCCAATATCAATTCCAGAAAGACAGGGATTCTTTGCAATCAACTGCGAAAACAGAGTGCACCTTTACACACATCCTCCCACAGGCTCAGATACATTTCTAGAGCACCCTAAGAGTTTGGGGAAAGGTCAACCCAAGCAGTCAGGCCACCCAGAGGCAGCATGGCTTACAGTGCACAAACCTGCAGTGGAATCTGGGCTCTTTCAGGCTCTGCCTACATCAGCACGAGCAACAGGCATCTACACAAGACAATACCAGGCCAGCCCCACTACTGCAGCAGAGCATCCTGATACCAAAAACAGGTGCACCCTGGGTACAGTCGAAAGCACTTTCCCATTGCACACCTACATTTGGAAATGAACTCACATGACACCATGAAAGGAATCCAGTGATGAAATCCTTTGTAAGGAAAGAATATGGTGGCACACCAATGACAACAGCAGCTACCATGAGCTACTGAGTTTCAGCACCAGTCATACAATTGCCTGGGACCCAGGGAAAAGATGCTGGGTCATGGCTATAGGCACAGGGACTTTAAGAAGGAAACAAGATCATGTTCAGAGAATTTGTACAAACTCAGATTTACACATTTTCAAAAATATAAAGACCAAGGTGCTGTTCCACGCTGGTGGAGACCAGAAACACAACAAATCCAATGTGGGATCCTTGTTTGGATCCTGAAACAGAAAAGGGACACTAATGGAAATTAGTGGGGGAAATTCGAAGAAAGGTTAAAGATTAGTTAATAGTATTGTACCAATGTTGATTTCTTACTTTGGATAACTGTGCTATGCTTATGAAAGATGTTAACATTAGGGGAAACCAGATAAAGAATGTACAAAAATTTCCTAATACTAGTTTTGCAACTTTCTGTAAGTCTAAAATTATTATGTCAAAATAAAATGTTAAAAAGTACATTTTGCATGTGACATACAAAAGACTATAAATATAAACCCTGAAGACCACAGGCATTCTTTTGTAAAGACAGTTCACAGCTACTGAGCTGACTATGGAAACTGACTTGTATTTCATTTTTAAATTTCAGACTACAAAGTAATCCTTGCAAACAAGCTCACAAAGCATGGGTACTTCATCAAACAGTACAGACTGCTACTCTTTGGGATGGTAGTCCCAAATACCAAGGACATTTTATTTTGTTATCTAAGCTACTTGTCACTCAGAGCACCATTCTTACACTTCTATTGGTTTTTTTCCCCCCACAGCCTACTCCAGAGACCTGGGGCTCATTAAGTCTCTAGCTCCCACCACTGAGGGAAAAATAGGAGAACATAGGATTTGAGGCCAAGGCAGCATAAGACCTGTGGGCCTCTAAACTGATTCTACCCACAGCTCCTAGATCAGACACCTCTGCCTCCCACCCAATATTCTCCACACATCTCTTAGTTGTGGACTGAAAACACAAACAGAGCATGGCATTTCTTTGCTGAAAATCTGTTATGGTTTAGATGTGGTGTCCCCCACCCCAATACAAAGTTCATGTGTGAGACAATGCAAGAAGGTTTGGAGGAGAAATGATTAGGTTATAGTCTTAACCTAATCTGTTAATTAACCCCAAAACTGAAGTGGTAGGGTGTGGCTGGAGGAGATGGGAATTGGGGTGTGGCTTTGGAGTATATATTTGTATCTGGCCAGTGGAGTCTCTCTGCTTCATGATCACCATGCAAGCTGCTTCCCTCTGCCACACTCTTCTACCATGATGTTCTGCCTCACCTTGAGCCCCAAGAATTGCAGCCTGTCTTCTATGGACTAAGACCTTTGAAACTGTGAGCCCCCAAATAAGTCTTTCCCCCTTTACAGTTGTGCTGGTCGACTCCCTTAGTCACAGCAGCAAAAAAGCTAACCAAAGCACAATCCTTCCAGAGCTCCCCAGGGCTTTGAAGATAACACACAACGTGCATAAAAATGGCACCCACAGTCTTTACCAAAATCCTCAGCCAAATCAACCCCTGCTTCCTGCTGACCACAGCCTGACACACCTGTTTGCAGATTCAGGGCCATACTGTGGTAGCAGCTTCTAAGCAGTCCCCCAGTCATCCTCACCTCCTGGAGTCCATGCCCGTACCTATCCCACCTGACTCCACCACCTCTCACAGTGGATAGGGCTAGCTGGTTTAGCCAACAGGACACCTCAGAAATGACATGTGTGAGGCTGGACTAAAAAAGACATGGCAGCTTCCACCTTGCTCTGGCTCTGAGAAAGTCCTGGTGGCCTCTCCTGAGCATCAGACAGTCCCAGGAAGGGGTGCTGTGCAGAGGACCTGAGGCCTCCTGCAAACACCCAGTGTCAACTTGCCAGCCAAGTGAATAGCCACCTCAGAAGGGGGACCTCCCTTCTGAAAGTAGAGCTTTCAGATGACTATGGCCCTGGTTGACATCCCAACAGCTGCCACATATGAGACCCTGAGCCAGAATTGTCCAGTTAGGTTGTTCCTGGATTCCTCTGTTCAGAAACAATGTAAGATAATAATATTGCTATTTTGCCACTATGTTTCATGGTATTTTGTTACCAAGCAATAAATAAGAAGCTTTGCTTGGTCCTCATCCATGTCCTTGCAGTTTGTCCTCATCTCAGAATGTCCCATGTCCTTCTCATCCATACATATAACCTTCCTCTCCCCCGTGACACTGTGTACACCTCTGCACACACGCGTACACACAGCAGTCCTCCTTTAGTCACGGTTTCACTTTCCTTGTTTCAGTTACCCATGGGCAGCCCACTGTCTAAAAACATTAAATGGAAAATCCCAAAAATAAATAATTCTTTAGTTCTTAAATGTGCACTATTCTGTAATAGTGTGACAAAATCTTGTGCTGCCCAAGAGTCATCCTTTGGTGCAGGGTATCCACATTGTACTATACATAGAATCAGAAAAAGTACAGCATGTACTATTTTTTTTTATTTATTTGTCTTTTATTTTTACAGACTGCATTTTGATTCATTGTACACAAATTGGGTACAACTTTTCGTTTCTATGGTTGTGCATGATGTAGATTCATACTATTCATGTAATCATACATGTACATAGGGTAATAATGTCTGAATCATTCCACCATCTTTCATGCCCCTGCCCCCTCCTCCCTCTCACTTATCAAGCTACGTGAAATAAGCCAATCTCAAAAAACCAAAGGTCCAATGTTTTCCCTGATAATTGGATGATGATACATAATGGGGGGGGGGGTAAGAGAAGCATATACTATTTAAGGTTTGTTACCATCCCTGCTTTCATCCATCCACTAGGAGTCTTAAAATGCATCCCCCAAGGATAATGAGGGACTACTATGTGTGTGTGTAGATCTCACCCTCTGTCACAAACACACACACATGCGCACGCACGTGCGCGCGCACACACACACACACACACACACACACACACACTTGCTGCTTAAAATTTTTTGAAGAGCTGAAAATACCTGTTTCTTTCTCCTGGGGCCCTGGCAGCAATCTGTGGGCAGAGGTGGGCTTTCATTTCTGTGTTCAATATCAAACACAGTCTTAAAATAGTAGATGCTCAAAGAATGTTGAATCAACAAAAGGGACATAGGCAAATACAGATGGAGGGAGGGATGAACAGACGAGTCAAGGTCCAGCAGCAGGCAGAGGGAAAGGAAGCAGGTCTGTACTTCTGCACTGGAAAGGGAAAGAGTTTTACCAGCCTGTCTAAGGTTGGTAGACTTGAACAGCCTTGGCAGCAGCAAGCAGCTTCCTACAAATCTTATATTGAATACTAAATTTCATCTTTAAGAAATCACAAGAGTCTCTCCTCCAGCCTGCTCTCTTTTATAGCACCTTATCACTACAGTCCTGAGCCCTTGCAATGGAACCTCCCATCACCAAAGACATGAGAAGAAATAGCATGGAGCTGAGCCCCAGGCACCAATATTCAGTCAGAAAGCAGCAACATGAGGGGCATTAAAATGACCATTCCTTTCATCTTAAAACAACCTAGAAGAATCTACAAAGAAGAACATTTGTTCATGCTGAGAGGAGGTTATCAGATGTTCACTGTATTATTGCTTTTTCTACATCTGAAATAAGAATAATTCATAATAAACATATTAATTGGAAAAGAAGAATGAAAAGAACAAAATGAACTCTGATCACAGAAGCAATTCTGTATTTAGTTTTAGAAAAAAAAAATCAGATTAATTAAATGAGCTGTTCACTATGGTAATGCTGTGGGTCAAGGTACTTAATTACCTGTTGCATGGATGCTTTTTATGACTCTTCTCCCAAACCAGATCATGAAAACAAGACTCGTTAGGATGCCAGTTCTATTAAGACCTTTTCAAAGGAAATGCCATTTTTCAAAGAGGTTAACCTAAGAAGGAAACCAAAGGGACAGGGTCCAGAGAGAACAAGACCACTTGGGGTAGCCAGAGACACACTGTCTCACTGACTGAGTCACAACCCTCCCAGGCCCTGAACCGTCACTCCCAGTACACAATGACAGCAAGAAAAAGGATTGTGAGGCAGGGTCATGAAAAAATAGTTAATTTACCAGTAGTTTCACCTCTTTAAGCCACAACTGAGCTATCTGAAGCAATAGTATCTGTACAACAATGTGACAAGAAAGCCAAAATTGACCTAATGGCTTCTTTACATCTATTTAAAAAGAAAGTGGAACCAAATAAATAAAGGTGGGGGAAGAGATATTTGACTTATCTCCTACCTTACCTATTTTTAAATATCAGTACATGTGGATCAACCCCATTCTTTTTCATGTGCACCAGTTTCTGCAGTATGGGAAGGGCAGCAATTGTCCACTCTCGCCTCTACGGAATAGCATCTTGGTTATTTCAGTACTGCTGTATTGAATGCCCTTGCACACCAATATCACCTCTGGGCATGTTCACAGAAGTGGAATTGCTCATTTTAATCAATATTGCTAAATGCCTCTTCACCAGAGTGCCCGTTTCCTTGCACTCTTGTCAGTAATCTCGATAATATTATCAATTTTTAATTTTTAACAATCTAAACAGGCAAAACAATGGGATTTTATAATCTGCATTTTCTGGATCATCAGTAAAGACTGATGATCAAATCTTAATGTCCATTTGTATTTCTTCTGGGAATTACCTGTTTATTGCCTTTTCCCAGGTTCCCATGGCTTTTGGCCTTTTTTGTTATTTATTTGTATGTACCTTTATACATTGTTTTAATCAGCTATTTCACTGCTGTGACTAAATGACCCAACCAGATGACTGTAAAAGAGGAAAGGTTTATTTGAGGGCTCATAGTTTCAGAGGTCTTAGTCCATAGAAGGCTGGCTCCGTTCCTCAGGGCTCAAGGTGAGAATGAAAAGGTGGGTGAGAATGAAAAGGTGGGCGAGGGTGGTGGAGGGAAGCAGCTTACATCACAGTGATCAGGAAGCAGAAAGAGACTCTGTTCCCCAGAGACAAATATATACCCATAGCCATGCCACAATTCCCACCTCCTCCAGCCACACCCTACCACTTCAGTTATCACCCAGTTGATCCCCATCAGGGGATTAAGTTACTGACTGGATTAAGACTCTCACAACCCAATCATTTCTCCTCTGAACCTTCTTGCACTGTCTCACATATGAGTTTTTGGGGGGACACCTCACATCCAAATCATAACATACATTGTAAATCGTAATACTTTTCATAAAATGGGAACATAAATGTTTAAAGAGGAGAAGATTCAAAACAGTAAAGAAGTTAAATCTCTGCAAAATGAGTATAGGTTTAATGCAATTCCTATTGAAATTTCAGCATGTTTTTTGCAGACATAGATAAGCTTTTTCTAAAGTTTATACAGAAATGCACAAAACCTTAAACAAGTCTGATAAAGGAGAATAAACAGGAGGTAATTACTATACTCAATGTGAAGGCTTACTATATAACTCCAGTTACTATATAACACAATGCGATAACGGTGAAGGAATAGGCATAAAGATCAATAGAACAAAACAGAGAACCCAGAAACAAAACCACCATGTAAGTCTAAATACATATTGACAAGGATATAGAAATGGAGGAAAGATGGTGCTGGATCAATTGAATATCCATGGAGTGGGGATGGGGGGATGAACATCAGCCTAAAGATGAGTGTACCATGTCAATTTCCTGGATGTGATATTGTACTATAGTTTTGCAAGATGCTTCCATATGGGGAAACAGGGTGAAGAGTTCTCACTATATTATTTCTTATAACTGCATGTGAACCTATAATTACTTCAGTAAAAATTCAACTTAAAAATACATCCACAAGGGCTGGGGGTAGCACTCAGTTGGTAGAGTGTTTGCCTCGTAAGCACAAGGCCCTGGGTTCAATCCCCAGCACCTCAAAAAAAAAAAAAAAAAATACATCCATAAGCCTAAGGGAGCTGGCCTGGGCCAGAATGAGTGTGGGATCAGAGTCATTTGTCACAGGCAGGGAATGAATGAGTGCTTCGAACACTCCACACTCAGTAAGATGGGAGGCACAGGCCACCCATAGCAGCATGGAGAACAATGCGCCAATGTCTATGGGCTGGAGTTCCAGGCACATGCACTAACATCTCAAACTGCAGAAAAATGTCATTCAGTTTTTGGTTGGGGTACAGTCACTTAAATATGATAATCAGATCCACATCATAGATTTGACAATGAAAATAACATTATAAATAAAAACGTCTCCCTGCATCGAGCAGGTGAAATCTGGCATATGAGTGCCAGCCCTGCAACTTGCTACAATAAAACATGATCCCTGCCCTATGTATACCTTGTCTAGCCACCTGCCATCTGCACTGTGGACCTCTGGACTGCCCTGATGCTGAATACCCTTAACTGTCCAAGGACTTTGGATTACTTCTCCCAACTTCACCCTCTTTCAACAGGAAGCTGCTTGGAGATGTCCTCGCCCATTTTTCCACAGAAATGGAATGCAGAAATTGACAGGGGGGAAATGTAACAGTGGTTCAATTTATGCTTTAAATACAGCCCTTGCTGCTCTGCCACCGTCACTTATTTTTTAAATGAACATGTTTCCTTCTCTTCCTCTCTCCCTGCTCCTCCATAATCTCTCCCCCTCCCTAATCTCGGGGAAGCAGGATTACCTTTCTTCCCCATCCTAGGCAGATTTATCTGTCCTTGAGTACCGACCATAGGAATGAAGTAATCCAGACTTTGCGGATGGTACTAGAAGATTTCAGAGATGACTATTTCCCAAATTAACAAGTGAATTACAACTCCAACAGAGAATAGGTAGAATGCAGCCTTTGAATCACCTCTTTAAAAGCCCCCAGTCCTGCTCATGGGCAAAATCATAGCTTCTGGACAGGAGTCCCCTGTTTCTCCTTTGCTAGCAAAGCAATAAAACTTCTTTTTCCTTTTTCTCAAAAGAAAAAAGAAAAAAGAAAAATACCTCCACAAGACTGGGATCCTAATTAGAATAAGATATATTCCATGTTAGTATAAATGTATCAAAATACATTTTACTGCCATATATAACTAAAAAGAACAAAAAATAATGCCAGTATTTCTTCTAATCTTAACTTTTTACATCTGAATTTCTTTGTGGTAAAGGTTAATTTTTTTTATTTAGAGCATTCTAATTATACATAGAATTTTGGTTCCTTTTGATGAGGTAATTACATAGGAGGAATTTGATGTCAGTCACCAATGCCCCTCCCTTTTCCTCTCCTACACCCTCCCCCTTTTCTCCCTCCTCTACTCCACTGATTTTCTGTCATTTATTATTTTTGATTGGTACTTTCTACATATACATAAAGGAGAAATTCCCTTTGCAGTATAGATAGAGAGAGAGAGAGAGAGAGATAACATGATTATGCTAGATTCTTTCCATATTTCTTTCCCTTTCCTCTCTCCCTCCCTCCCTCCCTCTCATTCTCTCACTCTACTCCACTCCATAAAGATCTTTCCTACATCCTTATGATGTCTGATCCCCTCCCCCACTGCCTTCTTTTCCTTATTTTGCTTTGGCCTCCACATATGAGAGACAATATTTGACCCTTGATTTTCTGACTCTGTCTTATTTCATATAACATGATTTTCTCCATTTCCATTTATATACCAGCAAATGCCATTATTTCACTCTTCTTTATGGCTAAGAAAAACTCCATTGTGTATTTATATATATATACCACATTTTCTGTATCCATTCATCTATTGACAGGCATCTAGGCTGATCCGATAATTAAGCTATTGTAAATTGTGCTTTTATAAACACTGAAGTGACTATATCACTATAATGTGCTAATTTTAGTTCTTTTGGACAAATACTGAAGAGTGAAATAGTTGAATCATACTATAGTAGTTCCATTCCTAGTTTTTTGAGGAATCTCAAACTACTTTCCAAAGTGGCCGTACTAATTTGCAGTCCCACCGACAAAGTTACGAGTGTACCTTTTTCCAAGGTGGTTATTTTTTATCTAGTTAAACTTACTTTGCTCTTTATATCTCCTTGGTTTATTTAATATTTTATACTTTGCAAATTCTTGAAGTTGCTGAAATTAGCAGTGTTGTTAATTTTAAAAGTCTTTTTACTAATAAGTCTTTTCATGATAGAGTCTTTGTCAATTAGCCAAAACAACTCATAAAAGACAACATCAGAAAATTAAGCAAACCTGGGCATGACCTGAAGAGGATGATACTTAAGTGATCTCAATTTAAAGCTTAAGTTGATAGGACAAGAAAAGAGATGCTAAACATTATGGCTATGAGAAAAGCACATGTATATGCTCATGAAGGAAGAAGGAAGGCATCTCTAGAGCCAGGACAACATTACAGCCCTCATCTTTCCCCAGGCATTCACTGAGGGAACCATCAGAGTCAAAGGTCAAAGCACTGCACTGGTCAAGTTCTTTAGTACCTGACCCATCAGACTATACATTCCAGAAAGAAGTGATGTCTGTTGTACTTTGCTAAAACCCTGCAAGACATACAAAATGACTATTTTGAAATCATAACTTCCCACATTTATCTGTACTTATGAATTTTATTTAAAGAAAAATTAAACATCCCAGATATCTTAAGCAGAATGTAATCAAGTTACATTTCTAGTGCCCAAAATGTTCCGGGTGCCACTTTAGGGGCTTCACCTACTTTCCACAGAGATAAGTTATCTGTCCAAAGTTGTCAGATGCTACACCCAAGCCAGGCCAGAGTGCAGCTTCTCAGAGTATGCTGCCTGTATTGTACCAGAGTTTCTCCTTTGATTCTAACATGGAGAGTGTTAATAAAGAGTATCTCAGTGAAACTAAAACATAAACATTTAAAAGTATTTAACCAGTGGAAAAGGACACACATAGATCCTCTTCTTTTACCTACTAACCAAGTTACCTGTGTGTTTTGTCTGGGACTATGCCCAAACTATAAGGTATTAAGTGGTCACTGAGAAATGAAACTGGATGGCACAATTCCTTCATTTCAGAAAAGAAAGTTCAATTTCATTGACATTCGTTTATAAAAACTATAAAAACTATTAGTTTATAAAAAGCATAACAATTTTTTATTAGAAACTAAGTACAAATAGAAGGTAATCCAACTTTAATTTTTCATTTAGACCTAGACTTATATCTTTGGAAAGAGATGAAAATACACACACATCTCAGGCTTTTATGCTCTCAGCTGCAATGTTCTACCCCCAGATATTCACATGAAAAAGTGCTTAATAATCACTTGCACAAAGAAACATAATACTTAACAAGGAAACCTATTTTAAAACACTGGGCCCCAAATATTTATTATAAATCAAACCTTTCCCAATTGTAATATGGATTTTCAGAAATCTTTGATAGAACTGTGATCCTACTTAGGTAATGAAAACACCACTGGGAATATTATGACCTCAAAGGACATTAAATCCATGTTCTAACCAGTTCTCCCAGGACTAGCACTCAGAATTCCCCAAATTTTCAGGCACAGACATTATAAATCACCATGGGATGGGGCCATGATTGAGTTCTTGCCTCCCCACAACAAAAGAATTAGGGAGGAATTCTTAGATAAGAAACACTGAACTATAAAAGGAAACCAGAGGTAAAAACTCGAGACTGGTTAAGTGAACATGGTGGGCATGGCAGAGATCCAAATCTGGATGGAATTCTTAGATAAGAAACACTGAACTATAAAAGGAAACCAGAGGTAAAAACTCGAGACTGGTTAAGTGAACATGGTGGGCATGGCAGAGATCCAAATCTGGATGGAAAGACTTTGCAGAAAACTATAAATGGAGTTGTCAATGGTATTTAAACTTCCTTAAAGAAATGTGAAGACCCCTCCTGACAATACAGGGTTTGGATGGTACAACTCTTTGTAACAACAGAATTCACAGTCACTGGTTATGTTCATCTAGCACATAAAACAATAAAGTTCAATCCTAAAATATTTAGCTCAAAAAAATATTCTCGGTTGCTTCCAGGTTTAAATATTGAACAAATCTCCATGCATTTTTAAACTCCTCTTATTATCATAATTAACATTCTCAGAACACACTGCGCAATTCATGCATCCCCTCCCACATTACTTCCTTCTCATCGATCTGTAAAGGTTCACAGGCATCACCATCCCCATGTCAGAGAGGAAGCCTCAGGAAGTACATAGCTTCCCCAAGCCCACCCTGCAGGAAGCAGAGGTGGATACTAGAATACAAGCTTTCTGACTTAAATCTCTACTTCTTCCCACTAAATCTCAATGTAGAAGAGACCCAGCTTCATGTGGTCCTTTGTTTTGTTTTTCATTAAAATCCAAAACACCACAATGACCACAAGAAAGACACCTCCACTGCTAGATAATTTGAATTAATGCTATCTTTTTGATAAATGACAAGCCTTGTCATTTCTCTCTCTCCCAAGACAGTCTCCAAGGTTCATCACCTCCTGGCATTCAGGCCTGTGTAGTTCCCTCCAATAGGAATGGGGCTGACCTTTGTAACCAATAGGATATTGTGAGAATGAGTATGTGATTTGCCAGGGTAGGCCCTAAAGAACACTGTGGCCTCCACCTTGTTTTCTCCTGAGCTGCTCACTCTTGGGTAAGCCAGTTGCCATGTCATGAGCCATGTCAAGCCCTATGTGGAGGGCCATGTGGAGAAGAACTGAGGCCTCCTGCCATCAGACAGACCCAAGTCACATGAATGAGCCATCCTGGAGGTGGAGCCTCAGTCAACCCACTGGATTGACTTCTTCATCTGTGACCACACAAGACACCCTGAATTAGGGCTCTCCTAAATGCCTACCCATAGAAACTATGAGATAATATATGTGTATTGTTTTAAGCCACTAAGTGTAGAGTAATTTTTATACAGTAATAGATGACTTACATACCTGCATTTCCTTTCAAGATTCCAGGTACTTGTTGACTTGAATCAAGGCAGTAGTGAGAATGACTTTAATCTGGACCCCCTCACTCTACCCCTTTTGTGGCCAAGATCACATCTGGATAACCCAATTAGTTAAGGTTAGAAATACTCACTTCTGTGACCATGGAGGATTGAAAAGATTATGGAAAAGTGGTGGTCAAAGTAGTTTTAAGTCTTATTAATCTTAAAAGTCTCTAAGACTACTGGAGGTTCTTGTCAATTTTTTCATGAATAAGAAAAGCTATTTTTTCCTCTTGTGGGTTTAACATATTGCCAATGGAATAATAATTTCACAAACTACAAAAGGCCCAGTGCTAAGCTGCATGTTACCAGGCATAGTGGGGCCCAGACTGCAGCCCTTGAGGGATTCTCAGTGCCTCCTTTTCATTTGTAAAGTAAGGATACCTACAACCAAAGAAAGACCACCCAAGGATGACAGGCATGTACAAACAAGAACCTGAGAACAGCTCTGGCTTTAGTTATAAGAGAACTGCCTTGGACAAAATCTAAATAAGATCTGTAGATTAGCCCTGTATCAATATTAATGTCCTAGTTTAAATCATTGTATGAGAGTTGTAAAATAAGAAAACATAAAGCCAAGTTGGATAAAGGTACATGGTACTACTGAACTATTTCTGCAATATTTTGTATGACTAAAATTATTTCAAAATAAAAGGGTTTAAAAACAAAATTCATTTAAAGGCACAACAAAAAATAATATTGCCATTAAAACTTAAATGACACTAAACCTATTTCCTGAAGGACACCAATACCAGTTTCTAGAATATACTTGGAAAGGTTGTTCTAACATGGCCACAACTAAGGAAGGTACTGAGATACGTAGAGTCTAAGCTTGATTTCAAACCTTCCATTCTTTGGTGAACTAAAGACTTGTAGTGTTTGGCTGTGTGGTGTGTGTGATGTGGGGGCTGGGGGCTATGAGCCTTGACAACTAGAGAAAAGCGCAGACATGGTGCTCACCCAACATCCAAGTGCTCCCAGCATTCCCAGTCTCCCCCTGGAGTGAATGACTCAGATGGGAGCATGAACAGAGGCTATACGGAAGAGCTGGTAAGCACCTCAATCCTTCTGGTCCCAATAGGGAGATTGGGGACACAGGCTAGAGGGATCTGGTTTTCTGGGTCAGCAGATGAAGGAAACTCCTGACAAACCAGGCAGTGCTTGAGTGAAATTAACTTTCATTGTATTATGCCAGGGAGATTTCAGAATTTAACTGCTGTGGAAGCTAGCATTTCTGAAAATTCCAACTAAGTTATTTCCATTAAGAGATTAACCTAGAATTTTAAAAAAAAAGCAAAAATGCTAAAAGTAATCAGGTCATAATAAAAATCCTCGTGGAGGAGAATAATAGAACTATCCAGACTTCCCTCACTTTTAAATATTCCCTCCATTAATCTACAGAAGAACAAAATTAAGCAAATATTTAAATGCAAGAATGTCTACTGCTACCCTGCCTATTTGTATTGGGGAAAAAAGTGAAAACAAACTAAACACCCATCAAATAGATAAAGGACATAACCACTAAATGACATATTCTTTCAGAGCCCCACCCATGCCCACTACTGTGATTCTGCTCGCCTTTCTCTCTAGCTAGACCTTAATCACCAGTGCATATGGGCCTGCCACACACATAGAGGGATACCCTATAGAACTGCATTTTCTATGATGGCCAGTAATCACTGACACAGGTTGAGAGATACATGGCGGTTTGCTCTATTATCCTCTCTACTTATGTTGGGCTTCAAGTTTTCGATAATACAGTTATAAAAATGAGTATCTCAGAAAAACTACAATAATTAAAACAGAATAATCCTTGTGATAAACAGAAATTATTATATTCAGTAAAAGCAGCAAGGAAATAATGCAAGCAGACAAAGAAAGCGGTCCAGTACATCAGTGATGAGAGTGGGTTGCTAATACATAAAACTCATTAGTCTACTATAATCACTCACATAAATTCTGTGGCAAGCAGAGCTATTTGTACCTAGATTAAGAAAGTTCTTGATCTTGTTTTAAAAACAAATATACTGAATCAGAAGCACTTCCAATTAGACCCCCATTTCCTAAACTGTATTATAGACCCTAAAATTCTGGGTTCTTGTTTTATCATTACTGAAATTAAATTTAAATGGAATATCATAACTAAACATCCCAATAGCCAAAAGCACTCTTCAAAATATCATATTTTAAATTAAATATTAAAATAAGAAGCATGATCCATAAAAATTCACGTTCCAAATGATTACTTTTTAAAATAATAATATGTTACCAAAAGAACACTGTTAATATTGATTAACAATAAAGGAGGTTCTTTAACACTGTAAGAAACTTCTATTTGCATATGTACAAAACTGAAGCCTCTCAATTTTTTACACATCATTTTTTTTCCAATCTGTTGAATGCAGTGTTCCCAACTACAAGGCATAAGGGTTCTGGAGATGGGCCAGTATGACTCCTAGACCTCTGGCCTGGAGAAATGCAGCAGAGTGGGTGAGCTCTGAAGAATGGCTCTGCAAGAGGGACTGTGGTCACTCCCATCTAGCCTTTGGAGAAAAAGGTAACACACACACCTGTCAATCCCTGCAACTGACAGTGAACTCAACTGTATGTCCAAGACAAACAACAAAGACATGAATACTTTCTAGAGCAGCTCTAGAAAGAGCGAGGATCAAGTGCCACTCATTGGCCTAAGCAATGTTGAGGCTCTATCTGTTTAAAGAGACCATATTTGAAATCAGAAAAGTTCAGACACAAGAAATCAGACATGACACAACCTGAGACTGTCTTCTATTGAAGCTCAGCTCTCTTGCCTAATATCCATTCCATTTGACCTTAAAAATCATTTAAATAATGAAGATTTGTCCCCTTCTTATGGCAGTTGTGTGGGCTAAGTGAATGAATATAAAACTTAGAATTTGGTCCACTATTTAACATAACCCTCCTTCATGTATACTAACTTTATTTTTCAAAAGCAAGGTTTACTTTTAGAGTTATACATTTCCCAAAAAAAACTCCCTAACATTTCATTTAAAAAAATAAAAATTGGAGGGAAGAATACCAGGCTACTATCCAAAAAGAGAAGGCGGATTAGAAGTTTATGAGTTAGTATCAGGCTAATTTTTTAAAAAGCATGCTGTCATTTCATTTTATATGCATCTTTTTAGAAATTTTTTATTCTAATTTGTTGTACATGACAGTAGAATGCATTTATACATTTTGATAGATTGTACATAAATGGAATGTAATTTCTCATTTTTTTGATTATACATATTGCAGGATCACATCAGTCTTGCAGTCATATATGTATATGAGGTAATAATGTCTATTTCACTCTACTATCCTGCATCTTTCAATAATCATAAGCCACTGATAAGTAAAATTATTTGGATTTCATAAGCTGCTTTAATTTTTTTGGAGCATTCCTATTTCACACTCAAAAACCAAATTCAACTACTACTTTCATATATTAGGATAATATATCAATTTAAAGAAAGCTAATTTATAGATTTACTAATTGTTCTTTAAGTAAGTAGGTCAATATTCAACCACAATCTGCTTGTTAAAAACCGCAACCACAGGGGCCGGGGTTTTAGCTCAGTGGTAGAGTGCTTGGATTCGATTCTCAGAACCATGCATAAAAAAATAAGATAAAGGTCCACTGACAATTTTTAAAATATTTAAAACAAAAAACCAACCACAGCTGTATTGCACCCTTCTTGTTTTAGGAAGTTTCAGACACACTGGCAAAAATTCTATTTCTTAAGCAAATCAGCCAACACCTACTTCCAAGCACTTTTCTCTAATCCCCAGTACCATTTAGTCCCTCAGCGCAGGTAAGAGCCTTCACTAGTCTTTTCTATCAAAAACCTACCAATTACCTTGTTATTTTTAATCCCACCCAGCATCTGCAAACACTTTTATGTCTCCATTTCTTCTGTTTCGTACTGAGCCACATCTAAGGCAGGTCCACAAGCTCAAGTTGAGAGCACTGTATCAGAAATGAGGTGTTAAGAGCTCCAGTGGGAAGGCAAGGCCCCTTTATGTGGGTGCTATAGTTTGCATCTTGAATGTCCCCCAAAAGCCCATGTGTTGAAGGCTTGGTTTCCAGCTCATGGCACTACTTGGAGATTGTGGAACCTTTAGGAGGTGGGGCCAAGTGGAAGGAAATGAGGTCATTGAGGGTGTGACCTTGAAGGAGATATTGGGACCCTGATGTTTCCTCTTCCTCTCTCTTTTTTTTGCTTCCTGGCTGTCATGAGATATGCCACTTCCTCTATTTCATGCTCCTATCACGATATGTTGTCTTGCCACAGGCCCAAAAGCAAAGGGCCAACTGACCATGGACTGAAACCTCTAAACAGTGAACTCAAATAAACCTTTCTTCCTTTAAGTTGATTATCTCAGGAATTTTGTCACAGTAATAGAACACTAACCAATAGAGTGGGCATTCCTGACTGCATGTGCCTTACGTCTACATGTAAGATGAGGCAACTTAAGAGCTGGGCCTGGTGGTACACACCTTTAGTCCTAGCTACTTGAACAGCTGAGGCAGGAGGATTGCTTGAGCCTAGGAGTTCAAGGCCAGCCTGGGCAACATAGTAAATCACTATCTCAAATAAAAATAAGATAAAGTAACCCAGAGACATGTACACTTCACAAAACTGAAGCCAGAAGCAGGAACCATAAAGTAAAAGGGTTGCCCAAGTCTTTTTTTTTTTTTTTTTTTTTTTTTTTTTTTTTTGGGTTCCGGGGTTGTTACCAGGGGGCTTTTTTTTTGCAGGTCAGCCCGTTTCCCAA
>JAJEJO010047260.1:5999-28884 GCA_020662805.1 Glaucomys volans
TATATATATATATATATATATATATATATATATATATATGTATATGCCATAGTGAATTTCACCTTTATGTATATATTTAAGTCACCTATTTTAAAAACAATAAGTAAATAGAAGTAAGACCAGTAGAGGAGTGGATGGATGCAGGGAATTGGGGAGGGATAAATCAAGGGAAAGGGAAGTACTTGGGATTAAAATGGAGCAAATTATATTCCACAAATGTATAATTATGTCAAGATGAATCCTACTATTATGTATACTATAATTCACAAATGAAAATATTAAAGAAAATCTCTCTAAATAAAACAAAACAAAAAAAACTATAAATGCATCTCAGTGGTAAAGACTTGTATGTGTGAGGTCCTGGGTTCAATTACCAGTATTGTCAAAAATTAAATAAAATAAAATATAATAAAATATTTCTTTTTATGGACCAGATATTGCAATTAATAGCCACGGAATTTAAAGCTGCTGTTATAAATGTGGTAAAAAATATATACACATAATACTTATATAGTGAATACCAGCAGAGAGATATTTTAAAATATAATTTAAAAAAAATTTAGGTATATTGTATATAAATGAAATATTTTCTGTAAAAAATGAAGAGCAGTTAAAAATGATAAAAGAATGTCAGTAAATTTGATGACAGGTCAACAGATATTATTTAACTTAAAGAAATCCACTCTTCCCTAAGGGGAAAAAAAAAAGATTAATGAGAAAAGGAAGAGTGAAATATCTTGTGATAATATTAAGATTTCTAATTTATGGGTAATTAAAATATTTTGAACTGAATGGAAATTATAAATACAATATATTGACATTGTGGGGTGCAACTAAAACAAAATATACAGAGACATAACATTAAATACTTTTAAGAAACAATAAGGGTATAACATACTTAACTTTTACTCAGTAATAAAAATAAAAAATAGATTATCAAATATAAAACAATGTCAGAAGGATATAATCAAGATGAGAACATCAACAAGAACTAGTTTTTTGAAAGATAATGACACTGATGAACCTCTAGACAAACTGAGAAAAACAAGAAAAGGAAAATCAATAATTAAGTAGGAAATGTAACTACAGGCCACACAGATAGTAAAAGGAAATACCATCTATAAAGAGTCATCTCTTACTAGTTTAATTTTTTAATCCCTAAATAAAATTATAAGAATTTATCATCTTGTTTATTCATTAACTTCTTAAGGGGATCTTGATTGCTTCTAGTTCTGGGCAATTATGAATAAAGCTGTTATAAACATTTATAAATATATTTGGTCATGAACAACTTTTCAATTTGTTTGGATAAATAAATAAGAGGTCAATTACTGGACACATGGCATGACTTTTTAGTTTAATTGGAAACTGCTTATTCATCTTCCAAAATGGCTTTCTTTTTTAATCCCATGGCAATGAATTATGGTTCCCTTTGCCTTATTTCATTGCCAGCATTTTGTATTGCCAGGATTTGGATTTTAGCAATTCTAGTATATACATTGTAATATGTCACTTCTGTTTTGATTTGAATTGCTAATGACATGATGTTAAGCCTTTGTGCCTATGTCTCTTGTCATTAGTTTATCATCTGTGGTGAGGTGTCTGTGCAGATGTGTGGCCATATTTTAAATTAGATTTTTTATTTTTTTTTATTGTTGAGTTTTAGAGGGGTTTTAAAAATATATATTTTGGTTATAGATCCTTAATACGATATGTATTTTAAAAAATATTTTCTTCCTGCCTATGACTTTTAACAGTGTCTTTTGCTTAGCAGTTCTTAAAATGAAGTCCAACTTGTCAATTTTTCTAGATTGTGGTTATGTTATAACTAAAAACTCAAATACCCCAGGTTACATGTATTTTCTCGTATGTTATTTTCTAGAAGTTTTAGAGTTTTGGTTTTAAATTAAGGTCTATGATCCATGATGAGTAAATTTTTATGAGTTAATTTTGTTAGAAGTTTATTTAACATGTGTGCTTAAGTTCTTTTATTCATTCATTCATTCATTCATTCATTCATTCATTCATTTTTGCATGTAAACATCCAAAGATCTTAGCATCATTGTTAAAATGTTATTTTTCTCCATTGAATTACTTTTGTTTCATGTCAGAGATCAGTTGGTGATATTTTGGGGGCTCTATACCTGTGTTCTTTATCTTGCTCCATTTATATATGTGTCTATTCTTTTCTAATAGCATATTATCTTGATAACTATAATTTTATAGTGGCTATTTTTAATTTTTTTAGTTTAAATCATGTCTATCATCTTTGTTAATTTTTTATAGGTTATCTTTGACTTACCATCATTTTTCCTAATTGAAAAGTGCTTTCTGTGTGTTTGCATACATATATATACATATGTATATGATTTGTGGGTTGTATATTTAGAATTATTTTATTATTATTTTGATGACTCAAACATTTAATTCTCCTTTTTAAGTCACATTATTGCAGTATGATTGAACTGAGAAGACTGTGCATGTTTAAAGCATATAATGTAATGAATTTGGAGAAAAGTACATATCCATGAAACCATCACCACAATCAATATCATATACATATCCATCACCTCAAAAATGTTCATATTTCTCTCTTTTATATTAATAATCTTGCTATGTTTGCTAATTGGTTCTGGAAGAATATTTTTTGTCATAAATTTCTGAAGATTTTCAATTAAAACAAACATGTAATTACAAAAGAGCCATTTTATTTCTTCTAAATAATTGGATATCATCTATTTTATTTCTTGTTGCAATAGGTAGAAATTCAAATGCAATGTTGAATATGAATGGCAGGAGATCACATTCTTGCCTTATTCCCAATTTTATAAGGAAAGCATCCAGTTTCTCATTAGTGAATATTGTGTTACTTTTAGGAATTTTGCAGATTTTTTAAAATTTAATTTTAACTGATACAATAAAATATTAATAATGGTACTTATTAATAGAGTACCACATGATGTTTCAATACACATATACATTGTGTGATGTTTAAATTAGGTTAACCATCCATCTCAAGTTGAGAAAGTTCTTGTCTATTCATAGTTTGTTTAGAGTTTTTTATCATGGGTAGGTGTTGTGATTTGAATACAATGCTGTGACTAATCTTACAAATTACAGAAGCATTTGGAAATGGTTTTTGGAGGAACTTGGTAAAGTTTGGAAGTGCAGGCTAGAAAAGTCTTAGAATGTTGTAATCAGAGCTTAATGGGCCAGGGTGGTGGAAGCTCAAAAGAATAGAATGCCAATAGAACTCCAGAGAGTAAAAACTGAGCTCATGAGGCTCAAGAGGGGGAGGATTCTATTGGAATTTGAACTAGAGGCCATTCACATTACATTCTGGCAAAGAAGTTGTTTACATTTTGCTCATGTTCTGAGCCTTTCTGTGAGACCCAATTCAAAGGTGGTGGACTAATTAATCTGGCAGAGATAATTTTAAAGTAACATAACATTCAGGAAGTAGCATGCATATTACTAGTGGTTTTTAACCAAGTTGACTGTGATAATCAGCAGCAGAAAATTTGACACCTTGCAATTTGACCAGAAAAGTATGTGTAAAACTGGGACCCAGAAAGTCATGGTAGCTGAAGAGAAGCTAGTCACTAAGAAGACGCTAAGTTTTTTACATAGAGAAAACAGGAAAGCTTGAGGGCATCTCAGGAATTGGCAAATTCAACCTGGAGCAAACTCAAGGATGTGAAAGTAAGAATTCCTTTGAGAAAAGTCCATGCCAGTGCCCTGCTTGCAAAGGGGTATATTTAGTGGTTTCACCAAGCTCAGTTTCCAAGACACTAAGAGTCTACCACAGCCATGGTCTCAGAAGGCCTGGCTACTACTTGAGGTGGTGGCAGACCTTGGCATTATCTACATGTATTTTCTGTAGGAAAGCAGAATGATGGAGTTAGAAGGTTATGGAGGCTTCCATCAAGATTCAGAGGAAGACCTCATAGGCCAGGTAAAGTGTAACAGGGTCAGAATGTTGCAATCAGGTGCTAAGATGATGATGCATGAAGATGTGAGAAGGAAGCTGAAGCTGTAGTGGACACACCTGATATTAAGAGATCTCAGTAACATAGAACATCTGCCAAGGAAAAACTGCAGGAATACAGAATAGAGAAGCCAAGAAAGAGACTCCATGGGCAGCAAACAGGAAGACCACAGAGAAAGAGCTAAATAAGCCCTTTGGAGATGACATCACAAAGCCTCAGATGCTTGACATGGAGCTACCAGACTTGTTTGCCCAGCTGGATTTCAGTCTTGCTTTGGTTCTATTACTTCTTACTATGTCCCTATTTCTCTCTTTTGGAATGGAAATGTTTACTCTGTGACATTGTATATAGAATTTACATGACTTAATTTTGAACTTTATGGGGGTTCACTGTTGAGTTTGCCTTGAGACCCAGATAAGATTTTGAACTTGGATTTTGGCAATGCTGGAACTGTTAAGACTATGGGGATTCTTGGAAATGAACTACATGTATTTTGCCTGAAGAGATGGGCATGAACTTTTGGGAGGCAGGGGAAGAATGTTACTGTTTGGATTTGAGGTGTACTCCCAAAATTCATAAATAAAACAATGCAATAATGAACACTGTAATCTAATCAGTGGGTTAATCCACTTGAATGGATTAACTGGATGGTAACTGTAGGCAGGTGAGGTGTGGCTGGAGGAAGTAGTCACTGGAGGGATGCCTTTCAGGTTTATATTTTGTCCATGGTGAGTTGTGCTCTCTGCTTCCTGGTTACCATATTCTGAAATGCTTTCCTCAGCCATACCCTTCTGCTATGGTGTTCGGTCTCACTTTGAGCCCAAAGCAAAAGAGTCAGTTGACCATAAACTGAATCCCTGAAACTGTCAGTCAAAATGAAAACTTTTCCTCTAAATTTTTCTTGTCAGTTCTTTTCATCACAGCAATGAAAAGTTAACTAAAACAATAGGTAATGAATTCAGTCTATTGATGTGTTGGATTACATTAGTCAATTTTTAAAAGTTTGAACACACTTGTACCTGCTACAAATCCCTTTTGTCTTTACCATACAATTATTTTAATAGATTTTTGGATTTAGTTTACTAACACTGTTTGGTTAATATTTAATAATTTAATTTTATTATTACTTAAGTTATATGAATAACATTTTTCATAAAATAATTTAATAACATTTTTGTTGAAATTTGTCATCTATGTTTGTGAGAGATAGTGTCTCTGGAGAGAATCTTATTTCTAATGCCTTTGCCTGATTTCGGTATCAGAGTAATCCTGGCCTCACAAAATGACTTAAGAAATACTCTCACTGTGTGTATTTTCTGGAAGAGATTGTTAGAATATTTATAATATTTATAATATTTCTCTTCACATATTTGGTAGGATTTATCACTGTAGCATCGTGCTTTCTGTTTTAGAAAGCTATTAATTGTCTATTAAATTCAGTTACGCTTTCTAAAAGTTTCTATTTATCCTTGTGTGAATTTGAGTACTTGCTCTCTTTAAAGAAATTTGTGCATTTCCTCTAGGTTATTTTTTAATTTCTGAGTATATTATTGTTGATAGTATGCCTATATTATACTTTAATGTTTGTGTGATATGATGTATTCTCTTTCATTTCTGGTATTAGCAATTTGTATCTTCTCTCTTTTTTCATAACCTATTTGCTGTTATTAATTTTAATGATATTTTCAAAGAACCAGCTTTTGGTTTAATTGATTTTATCTTTTACTTTCCACTTTCACTATTTTTTAAATTTATGCTTTAAAGTTTATTTTCTTCTGATTGTTTTAGTCTTACATTATTCTTCTTTCTTTAGTTTCCAAAGATGGAAGCTTAAATTTTTCATGCTATATTTTTCTATTATATGTAGGTCAGCTAGAAACTTCCTTCCTAAGCACTACTTATACTGTACTGCTTTTCCATTGGACTTCTCAGATGAACTGAATTTTTATTGAATCTCCAAATATTTGTGGATGCTCCAACTCTCTTTTGTTGATTTTTGCATTAATTTTAAAACAGTCTGAGAAAATATTTTACAATGCTTATACTATTTTAAATTTCTTAAGGCATATGTTATGGCCCAAAATGTGATCTGTCATGTCAACAAAATACTGAATGATTTTCTGCCTGCTGGATCTGTCAATTACTGACAAAATATGTTGACTTCTAAAATTGTAATAATTTGTATGTTTCTTCAGGCAACTCTCTCAGTTTTGCTTCATGTATTTTATGCACTGTATTTAGTAGTTACACATCAAGGATTTTTATGTCCTCTTGGATACTTGACACAATCATTTTTTTCATGTCACTGTGTATCCTTGATAACGTTCCAAGTATTGATAGTGTAGGTAATCATGAGGTTATATCTATATAGTGAAAGTGAATATTTGTTAAATTTGTTTTAAAATATACTAAATTTTTAGTAATTGAAAAAATAAAAAATGGATTGTTTGCAGACTCTACAGTTAAGTTACATTTCACTTTTAGTCCTTCTTAACTGCATTTCTTAATTTGACTGCAACTTAATATAAGCATATTTTAGTTTAGACTGCATAATGCCAAGTCTAGTACTGAGGAGAGCTGCCAGTAAAAGTAGAAAAGGTAGAAATTCCGATGCAGTAGATACTTTAATTTTTTCAAATGATTTACTTTTAAAATATCAGATTCTATTTGTTTATATTCTGCATGCCTTTCATAAAATATTCCTTTTTTCTTTGTGTTATTTAAAAGTTATAAGAGAAAAATAAAAATTTATCTTAATTGTATCTTAAATATCATTTGGTGCTTTTCTATTTGAGGTCGTAGAAAATAACATAAATTGTATACCATGCTTTTGTTCACTAAACTCACGTTTACTTGAATTAACTTGTGGCCAGTTACTGTGGTAGTCTGGGGGTTACAAAATAAGTATGCGTAGTCCATCAAGGTGCTTATAATATATGGAGGAGCAAGACATAGGAATACCTGTGCAGAGTAATGACATGATGATAAACGTGACCCTGGCTGTGACAGGGACATGAAAAATGGGCCTTGCCAAAATGAGGAGTCTGTGGAAAGTTCACACTTTTGAAAATAGTTTTTCTGGGATATTTATTATTGAAGTGAATGAAAGTGGTAAAATAATATTTCAGACAAAACAGCAGGTTCAAGATATATGATTTTTAGCTTCAATGTTTTTCATATGCCCCAGAGAGCAAAAACAAAACAAAAAAATAAGTAAAATATATGTTGGCTCTTAGAGGCTATTGGAACAGAGAAAGAAGCTGGTACAAATCCCACATGCAGGAAGTAATGGTAAGTGAAATACAAACAATAATTTGGAATATATGCAAAGATGAATGTATATATAGTAAAACAGTAAATACAAAAATAACTATGTGAGTGGTTGGGTGCATGTAGGGGGCATTTCTTTTCACACTTGTAGATGTAGAGCAAGCACTCTGTTGCTAAAACTGTGGTGGAATCTGTGACTTTCAGGGGATGTGTTGTTCAGCCTAGGAGCTCAGCATGGTCAGAGGTGCTGTTTACTTTACTATATATATGGCTGAGATAATGGCCTGAATTATGTGTGAACTACTTGATCGAAAGGTGTAAAATCAAGCTGTTTCTGCAAGCATGTTTCTCAGAACAGAGTGTACAAAGAGCTGACAAAATGGGAAACCTTTCTGGGCAATGAGGTGAATAAGTCACCTGTAGATAAAATGTGATTGATCTAAAGATATGCATAAATGAGAAAAGAAGAAGGAAGAAAACTGAGCTCATACAAGCATATGAAATTTGACCATGAATGTATTATGTGGATGGAACTCCAAATGCTCAGGAATTAGGTTGACATGACATATCAAAATTAAATCCATTTTATTAGAAATATCAATATCTATTGATATAATGAATTTATGCATTAGCACTGATTACATCTTCTTGCACAATAACACAAATGTAGAATTTGTTATAAAATAGATTTTCTAGAAAATAATTTAAATCTATGATTGAGTTAATGACTTAAAAGTGGATTTACAAATCTCTTGCTAATATTAAATATTGTATTTCACCGAAATATGATGTTTTCTCAAAAATGATTTTCTTAAGTAAGTATATGGGGGAGACTCAGTGGTCCTAAATACAAATAGCTTTGTTTTATAAACACATATGATACTACCATCAGTTCTAGATTATGAAGAAAAGATTGTAGATACTGCTGCTGTTGGTGGTCTTTGAAACTTTATTTTCCCAAAACTCTCATGTGCAATTTCTGCAGGACACCAGACCAATTTAATGGAAGCTTATTGTGTCCCCCATGCTAATGTTAGTATAAATGTGACCTATGGGCATATTTCTTGTCATGTTTTCTGCAGTTCAATTCACTGAACAGCTTTTGCATGTCTTCATGGAACATAAGTACTTAAAAGTACAAAATATAAAATAAAGAAAGTTATTTTCTGTATAGTTTTATTTCATTAATAATGGTTAATTTTAAGGCATTGTTTCAGTTAAAGCTCAAAAATATACATGGAAATGCTTAATCCATAAAAAGAAATTAGTAAACAACATACTGCCATACCCTATATATGGAAATAAAGAAATATAATGCAGAGAAAAGGAATTGCTTAAGGTAGGTTCAAGAAAATTCAGGAAGTTTGGGGGTACTTCATTGCATATTTTTATAGATTGTATATGCTATTTTCATTTGTATCTTCAAATTCTAGGAACTGGCTACAGAAAGTTGGCACATTTTTAGAAGAGACAAAAAGAATGTCTCAGAATATTGCATTTCTTACCCTATCAATTGGTACTCTGTAGGAGGAAGAGTTGATATTTGTCTTGTCCTTTTTTATCTATAGTAATTTTAAAAATTAGAAAAGACTACCTTTCTTATTCTTTCTTCCTGTCAAATTCAGTAATGAGATATTATTGTGAACACCCAAGCTTTGAATACTGAATATTAAATGTCAAAAATTATCCATCATGCTATTCTGTAGAAAGAAGACAACCAAATCTTTCATTGTGTTATCTTTAATGCCTGTGAAATTAGACTGAGGTATGTGGGTCGACATTTAACATTAGCACCAAACCATGTGTGATGCCCTCAATTTGAGAAAAACCTTATTATCAGTGAAACTTATCTCCTGATGGCAGACTAGTTCCTTGAACTTTATATATAGTTTCAGAAAAAAATATAAGATATTTGGCTTAGAAATGTGTTTGAATTTCACTGTGCTTAAATTAATTCAAGACTGGATGGTTTAAAAAGTATTAGCAGTACAATTCTGCTGAGCTCTCATCATCTTCTGTGTCTTGAGGTTTTGGTGGTTTGATAGTGGACCTTGGATATTTGAATTTCATAGCAAAATGTCTAAATTAAATTTCATTATAAATGCTATGAAGAGCACAATGATTAAAATGTGACTTTCACCTATGGGGGCAATAGCTGAAATATAAGCCTTCACTAGTGTACATTATGTCATCAATATTTGGGGTTTAGTATGTGTAAACAGTGGAATGATTTCTGTTTAAGGTCTGACTGGTGACCAAAGAAAACTTCTATAGATTAAGAATCATAGAAATGTAATTTTAAATAATTATTTCTTCATGGTCTCTCATGTTTGATTTCAATTTGTTTTTTTTCAAAGTGCTATTAAAATATTTTGAGGACACAGGCCCAGAGACCCATGTGAGACTTCCACACTGGGGTCGTGGGCCTAGAGCACCATAAGACTTCCTCACCTGGGAGGCAGGACCCGAGAACCGGGGTGAGACTTCTGTGTCTGGGAGGCCCTCAGAGGGGGTCCACCCCAGCCCAGTCCCAGCACACAGTCTAGTGCCCAGGCAGCTGTTGACCATCTATCAACATGCAGGGGTGCCTCTACCCACTAACAGGGATTATATCCCACCAGGAGGCCACCCTACCTAGAGGGGCAGCACCCTTCTTGGGATACCACATTTTTAAGTTCCTCCCAGGCATCAGGCTGCTGAAGACTAGGATGTTTGAACAGTACAGTATAGTTTTATTGTAGATTTTTTTACTTTATTAGTAACAATATTACGATCATTCCTATTACACCTATTATTCCTACTTTTCTTTTCTTTTATTAACATTTTTCTCACCCTATTTTCTTCAAATCTGTCTCCTTGGAGACTCTCCCTTTTCTTATGCTAACAACCAATTTCTTTTAATTCCTCTGTCACTACACTGAAGACATAGTACCTCTAAAGATACACTTCTTATCTCATTAATGGTATATCGTACACTCCATCCCACCCCACCCCATCCTCTTTGTTCACAGTTAGAAATTGTGGTCCTTGTTGCAAACCTAATGACTTAACTGCAGATAATAATCTCTGTTTACTAAGACATTATGGTTAATATCTTAGAAGGGAAAATTTGAGTTAAGGATGTATATTGTTTGTATAGTGTGCTGCTAATATTGATCTCTCACTTCAAGGCGAGGTATTGGAAACCTACAGGGACACTATAAATCTATAGGGGGGAAACTGCAATTTTTAAGATTCTCACTGCTAGAGGGGAAGATACATGAACAACATGAGAAAACAAGGGAAGAAAGTGTCCCAAACAACCCTAGATGCTACATCAACAGAATCCAATGAGAGCATGGCAGAAGAAATGTCAGAAAGGGAGTTCAGAATGCACATATTTAAAATGATCAGAGAAGCAAATGATGAGATGAGAGAGCAAATGCAGGCAATGAATGATCACACCAATCAACAGCTAAAAGAACAATGCGGGAAGCAAAAGATCATTTCAATAAAGAGAAAGAGATTCTGAAACAAAAAAAACAAATAAACAAACAGAAATCCTTGAAATGAAGGAAACAGTAAACCAAATTAAAAATTTAATAGAAAGCATAACCAACATGTTAGATCACCTGGAAGACAGAACCTCAGACATTGAACACAAAATATTTAATCTTGAAAACAAAGTTGGCCAAACAGAGAAGATGGTAAGAATTCACGAAAAGAACCTACAAGAGTTATGGGATATCATGAAAGAAAAAATTTAAGAATTATTGTGATTGAGGAAGGCACAGAGATACAAACCAAAGGAATGAATAATTTTTTCAATGAAATAATATCAGAAAATTTCCCAAATCTGAATACTGAAATGGAAAATCAAATACAAGAGGCTTATGGAACACCAAATGTGCAAAATTACAACAGATCCACACCAAGGCACATTATAATGAAAGTCCCTAGCATACAAATAAAGACAGAATTTTAAAGACTGCTAGAGAAAAAAATCAGATTACATTCAAGGGGAAACAAATACTGTTATCAGCTGATTTCTCAACCCAGACTCTAAAAGCAAGAAGGACCTGGAACAACATATTTCAAGCTCTGAAAGAAAATGGATGCCAACCAAGACTCTTCATCCAGCAAAACTTACCTTCAGGTTTGACAATAAAATAAAATCCTTCCATGATAAACAAAAACTAAAAGAATTTACAAATAGAAAGCCAGAACTACAGAACACTCTAAACAAAATATTCCATGAGGAAGAAATAAAAAACAATGTAAGTCAGCATAGGGAGGAACTGCCCTAAAGGAATAGCCAAATAAAGGAGAAATCAAGTCAAGTTAAAAACCAAAAATAAGCCAGAATGACTGGGAATACAGATTGTATATCAATAATAACCCTGAAGGTTAATGACCTGAGTTCATCAATCAAAAGACATAGACTGGCAGATTGGATTAGAAAGAAAGACCTAACAATATGCTACCTCCAAGAGATGCATCTCATAGAAAAAGATACCCACAGACTAAAGATGAAAGGATGAGAAAAACATACTATGCACATGGACTCAGTAAAAAAGAGGGGGTTTCCATCCTCATATCAAATAAAGTAGACTTCAAGCTACTTTATCTTGAAGTAGCTTGAAGAGACATTTCATATTGCTCAAGGGAAGCATAAATCAGCAAGACATAACAATCATAAATATTTATGCCCCAAACAATGGCATCCATGTATTTAAAAAAAAAAATCCTTCTCAATTCCAGGAACCAAATAGACCACAACACAATAATATTAGGTGATTTTAGCACATCTCTCTTACCATTGGATAAATCTTCCAAACAAAAATTGAATAAAGAAACCATAGAACTCAATAATACAATCACTAATTTAGACTTAACAGACATATACAGAATAACCCATCCATTGATAAGCAAATGCACTTTCTTTGCAGCAGCACTTGCATCCTTCTCTAAAATAGACCACATGCTATGCCACAAAGCTACTCTTAGCAAATACAAAAAGATAGAGATACTACTTGTATTCTATCAGATCATAATGGAATGAAATCAGAAATCAATGATAAAATAAAAAACAGAAACTACTCCAAGACCTGGAGATTAAATAATATGCTATTGAATGATGCATGGACAACAAAGGATATCAGGGGAAAATAAAAAAATTCTTAGTGGTAAATGAGAATAAAGATACAAAATATCAAAATCTCTGGGACATTAAGAAAGCAGTACTAAGAGGAAAATTCATTGCATGGAGTACATTCAATAAAAGACTGAAAAGTCAACAAATAAATGACCTCACATTACAGCTCAAAGCCCTAGAAACAGAGGAACAGATCATCATCAAAAGTAGTAGAAGACAGGAAACAATTAAAATTCAGAGTGAAAATCAATGAAATTGACACAAAAGAAACAATTTAAAAAACTGACAAAACAAAAAGTTGGTTCTTTGAAAAAATAAACAAAATCGATAAACCCTTAGCCACACTAACGAAGGAGAGAGAGAACTCAAATTACTAAAATTTGTGATGAAAAAGGAAATATTACAACAGACACCATTGAAATACAAAACATAATTAGAAGCTATTTGAAAATCTATACTCCAACAAAATGGAAAATCTTGAAGACATCAACAGGTTTCTAGAGACATACAATCCATTCAAACTGAATCTGGAGGACATACACAATTTAAATAGATCAATTTCAAGCAATGAAATAGAAGAAGTCATTAAAAGCCTACCAATAAAGAAAAGTCCAGGATCAGATGGATTCTCAGTCGAGTTCTACAAGACCTTCAAAGAAGAGCTCATTCTAATACTCTTCAAAGTATTCCATGAAATAGAGGAGGAGGGAATCCTTCCAAACTCTTTCTGTAAAGCTAATATCACTCTGATACCAAAACCACACAGGAAGACACATCAAGGAAAGAAAATTTCAGACCAATATCTCTAATGAACACAGATGCAAAAATTCTTAACAAAATTTTAGCAAATCGCATACAAAAGCATATTAAAAAGATAGTGCACCATGGTCAAGTGAGTTTCATCCCCAGAATAAAAAGTTGATTCAACAACTGGAAATCAATAAATGTAATTCACCACATCAACAGACTTAAAGTTAAGAATCACATGATTATTTTAATAGATGCGGAAGAAGCATTGATAAAATACAGCACCCCTTCATGCTCAAAACTCTAGAAAAAATAGGGATAGTAGGATCATACCTCAACATTGTAAAGGTTATTTATGCTAAACCCATGGCTTACATCATCCTTAATGGAGAAAAACGGAAAGCATTCCCTCTAAAAACTGAAACAAGACAGGGATGCCTTCTTTGACCACTTCTATTCAACATCATCCTTGAAACTCTAGCCAAAGCAATTAGACCAAAGAAATTAAAGGGAAATAAAGAGGAAAAGAAGAACTCAAATTTACCTATTTGCTGATTATTTTATTCTATATTTAGAGGAGTCAAAATATTCCACCAGAATTTTTTTAATTCATTTATTTTGATTCATTTTACACAGCAATTCATTGTATATCAATTATACTTCAATGATGCTATAAAAATTATGCCATACATTGGTAGCCATAAATTGAAAAAAAAAAAAAAAAAAACAATTCCACCAGAAAACTTCTAGAACTCATAAATGAATTCAGGAAAGTAGCAGGATATAAAATCAATGCTCATAAATCTAATGCATTTTTATTCATAAGTGATGAATCCTCTGAAGGAGAAATCAGGAAAACTACCACATTCACAATAGCCTCAAATAAAATAAAATAAAATAAAATTCTTGGGAATCAATCTAACAAAAGAGGTGAAAGACCTCTACAATGAGAACTACAGAACCTGAAGGAAGAAATTAAAGAAAACCTTAGAAGATGGAAAGATCTCCCCCATTTTCTTGGATAGGCAGAATTAGTATTGTCAAAATGGCCATACTACCAAAAGCACTATGCAAATTCAATGCAATTCCAATTAAAATCCCAATGACATATCTCATAGAAATAGAGCAAGCAATCATGAAATTCATTTGTAATAATAAGAGACCCAGAATAGGTAAAGCAATCCTTAGCAGGAAGAGCAAAGCAGGGGTTATCACAATACCAGACTTTCAACTATGATACAGAACAATAGTAACAAAAATGGCATGGTTTGGCACCAAAATAGACAGGTAAATCAATGGTACAGAATAGAGGACACAGAGACAAACCCACATAAGTACAGGTATCTCATACTTGACAAAGGAGCCAAAAACATAAAATGGAGAAAAGATAGCCTCTTCAACAAATGGTGCTGGGAAAACTGGAAATTCGTATGTAGCAAAATGAAACTAAACCCATATCTCTCACCCTGCACAAAACTCAACTCAAAATGGATCAAGGACCTAGGAATTAGACCAGAGACCCTGCACCTTGTAGAAGAAAAAGTAGGTCCAAATTTTCATCATGTCAGCTTAGAATCAGACTTCCTTACATGAGTCCCTAAGCATAAGAAATTAAAGCAGGGATCAATAAAAAGGATAGATTCAAACTAAAAAGCTTTTTCTCAACAAAGGAAACAATCAGCCATGTGGAGACAGCCTAGAGAGTGGGAGAAAATCTTTGCCACACACACTTCAGATACAGAACTAATCTCCAGAATCTATAGAGAACTCAAAAAACTTTACACCAAGAATACAAATAACCCAATCAATAAATGGGCTAAGGAAATTAGCAGACACTTCACAGAAGAAGATATATAAGCAAAAAACAGATATATGAAAAAATGCTCAACATCCCTATTAATAAAAGAAATGCAAATCAAATCTATCCTAAGATTTCATCTCACCCCAATTAGAATGTCTATTATCAAGACTACAAGAAACAATAGGTGTTGGCGAGGATGTGGGGAATAAGGTACACCACACATTGCTGGTGGGGTTGCATATTAGTGCAGTCACTCTGGAAAGGGGTGTGGAGATCCCTTAGAAAACTTGGAATGGATCCACCATTTGACCACCTATCCCATTCCTTGTCCTATACCCAAAGGACTTAAAATAAGCATACTAGAGTGATGCAGTCACATTAATGTTCATAGTTGCTCAATTCACAATAGCTATATTATAGAACCAACCTAGATGCCCTTCAGTAGATTAATGGATAAAGAAACTGGTATATATACACAATGGAATATTACTCAGCCACAAAAAAGAATAAAATTATTACATTTGTAGGTAAAAGGATGCAGTTGGAGAATATCATGCTAAGTGAGATAAGCCAACCCCAAAAAACCAAAGGCCGAATGATCTCTCTGATAAGTGGATGATGTTACATAAAGGGGCTGGGAGGGAGGCAAGAATGGAGGAAGGATGGATTGTATAGAGGAAAAAGAGATTTGGGGACGTGGTGGGGGGAAGGAAAAATAACAGAATGAGACAAACATCACTACCCTATGTACATGTATGATTAGGCAAATGGTGTGACTCTACTTTGTGTACAACCAGAGAAATAGCAGTTGTACTCCATTTGTACACAATGAATCAAAATAAATTAGAATTTAAAAATATATATTTTGAGTGTTTTGTTGGCTATCACCAGATACTTTGAGCTATAAAAATAATTTTCAATAATTGTGAATTCACAGGTAAACTATTGGGCATGTAAAAGTAGGCAGCAGTATAGTAGCTTTGATGTTTTGGCTATTAGATTAATATGTATGACAGGTGATTAGATTTAGGATACGTGTTCAAAAGTCTAGGTTACAATAAATTGATAGAATCATTAAGGGTCCTACCTCTGTTGATTTTATTCTTTTCTCTTCCATGCAGTAAATATTCCGTAATCACAAGCCCAAGTTGACAGAAGTCATGTGAAAAGACACAGTCAAGAAATTATAGAATGATTTGAAAAATGAGTATCAATCACTATAAAGATAGCTTGTACTCTCCTAAAAGAGTCTGGTAGCCAAAATACAAGTGATTCTGTAACATGAACTAATATGTAATATGAACCTGGAAATAATAGCTTCAGGGACTTCAAGTTAATAGAAGTTTCAGGACACATGAAACTAAATTGAGATACCCAGTCAAGAATGCTAGTTCACTAGACGTTTTAATATTAATTTGGTAGATTGAATCACAGGACATGTAAAAAAAATGAAAAATAAATTAAATGGTTTCTTTGGAAGGTTTGTATATTGTTTGATTTGTATGGTAGATGACCTTATTGTCTTAGTGGAAATAGTATTTATCTCTTCAGTCCAAGCAATTTTATTCATAGCTTCAGATGCATCCAGCACTATAATCACTGAAACAGTCACCTGCCTGGGCATCATCTCAGCCCAGCCCTTCTCTGTGCTCAGTGCCACTCTCAGTCATCATTTCCCTAGCTCTTGGCTGAGGAAGAGGAATGGAGAGTGGAGGGCAGCTACTGATGCTGCAGGTCAAAATACACTTGGGTAGCATCGCTCTTCCCAATCCTAGGCTCCAGCTTGTGTGGCATCTTCTTCCTCAGCAATTTCATCCTCTACCTACAACATGCCTTCACCTCCATCATAGCTCTCATTCTCTTTCACTATTGCTAATCCTTACCATTTGGGGGCCAGCATTTCATATATTTTTAGCTCAATTTCTGAAAGAACTTAAATAAAAAAGTAAACTTATTAATTCAAAACTGAATTGATGGAGTGACATGAAGATGACTGAATGAAAAGTTCCAACCCTCACAACCCCACAGAAATACTATCTTGTTATTATTCATGGATTTCATAAGAACTCTGAAGTCTAGGTAAGAAGTTACAGCACCTCTGTGGAACACAGAAAAGAAAAAATGCATTGACAAAGGTAAGAAGGACAATTTCACTTTCCCCACCTCTCTCCCTATCTATTGCAGTGCAGCACTAAAAGAATTTCCTTTGATCCAGGAATTCTCTCATAGAGTAAAGGGAGAATGCTGGCAACTTTGCTGGCATGCTGCAGTGGACTCAATTCCAAACCCACTCTCATGGACCCTAGCTCCAGCCACATCTATTTATTACCCTTAAACCAAATCCATGCACCTTCAGATTATGTGAGGTAACTTATCCAGAATCTCTGTCCAGGCTATCTAGTGAAATGCCCCTGCTAAAAGTAGTCTGGAAGGACTGGAAGAACTGACTACCTCTTCAAGCATCCAGGTGCCAATACAAAACTGCAAGGGTCATAAAGAATCAGGGAAACATGACAACACCGAAGGACTATAATAAAGATCTGATAACCAACACTAAATAAAAAGAGATCTACAAACTACCTAACAAAAAATTCAAAATAATTATCTTAAAAAAGCTTTGTCATCTACAAATGAACTTAGGAAGTCAGAAAATATAAATGTAAAGTTTTCAACAGAGATAAAATCTATAAAATAGAAGAAAACAAAATTCTAGAGCAGAAAAATACAATGACTAAAGTTACACATTCATTAAAGAGCTTATACAGTAGACAAAAATTAAACAGAAAATAAAATCAGTAAGCTCAAAGACAAACCATTTGAAATTACCCAAAGAAACAAAAAGAAAAATGAATGAAAAAGAGTATCAGAAGATATATAGTTCAAATCAACTGAATTCATATGTGCATTATGGAAATCCTAGAAGGAGAAGACAAAGTCAGAAAGTTTATTTAAAGAAATAATCACTAATAATGCCCCAAATATGGAGAGGGATATGGACATGAAACCCAAATGAACGAAAGATATGAAATCTAAAGAGATCTACATTAAAATACATTACAATGGTTAAAAGTCAAAGATATATTGTTTAAAATACAACAAGAAAAAAGTGATTCATCATATACATGAGAACACCTGTAAAACTTCTAATATAATTCCTTGCATAAATCTTACACACCAGAAAAAAAACAGGATATTATCAAAGTGCTAAAAGAAAACATCATCAACTGTCAACTTAGAATAATACTCCTCACAAAAATGTCCATTAAAAATGAGTAAAAGGAAAAGAAGATGGCAGAGTGGCTCTGGGAAGCAACTCTTGACTCCTCCATGGTCCAGAAATGGAGGAGTGAAAGAACACCTGACCAGATAAGTGGGTGACAGAGCAAACACTCTAAAACTCATTTTTGGACTGCTTGAGATGTTAAGGGACTTGGAATTTGGTTACTGGAACAGAAAATTAGAGAATTCCTTGACCCTAAACTCTGACCAGGGTGGTGTCAGGGAGGAAGGGTAACAAAGAGAGAAGGATAAAGAGGGAAAACCCATAGACTTATTCTTTAACAACTATTAGATATACAAGCAGACCAAGTTAAAACTGTACAGAAGCATCAAAGACAGTGAAAGAGGTTGTGCAGTTTAGCCCAAAATGTGAAAGCTATGTCAGGCAGAGAAGCCACTTTGTAGAGTCCACAGCTATCCAGTTTCCCTAGAAAAAACATTAAATCAATACAGTATATTCTTATGTACATATTATAACAAATGAAACCAGAGGGAATGACTTTGAAACATGGTGTTTCAGTAATTCATCAAACAAGAAGAATCACCACAGATAAGAAGAATGGGGTGGAGCAAATCATTCCCAGGGAGTTCTGACCCCACTCCAGTGCTCTCTGTAGCATCTGCATGAGCTGAGGTAAAGATGGGTGAACTGACAGCCTATCCTCATCACGGTGATGGGTAAAATCCTGGTGATCTCCAGAAACCAGGGTGGAGGCTTCTGTGCAAATGGACTGTTCACATAGAACCTGCACCCACAGGACCCACAGTGCAGACGACCATCAAGCAACTGGGTAGTACCCATAAAGAAGTCCTACTGAAGGGGTGTGGGCACTCAGGGATTCACAACCATCAGCCATAGGAGCTCAGATGAAGACAGGCCAACTGATATTCCACTCCAGTCATGGAGACAGAACCCTGATGATCTACGTTAATCAGGGTGGAAACCTCTGTGCTACAGACCATCCACAGAGAGCCTCTATTTATGGACCCCACAGTTACAGAAAGCCACCAAGCTTGCCACTACCAAGAAGCCCCTGCAGAGGGGAGTGGGTGCTCAACATCCCACAGCAATCAGTGACAGTCCTGATCCCTGCACCCTGTGCCCTGACCTAACAAAAATAGCCAGTGGACTCAGCATCCTACAAGCACATAGACTTGATCCTGTGGGCTAACAAATGCCTTCTGCTGAGAAAACCATATTACCAAGGAGAATATCTCCTGTGCCCCAACACCCGGAGGAGGGTCCACAACTGCAAGTCCCAAAGTGTCCAGTTAACTCAATTCTTCTCAGATGCATGGACCCACAGAAAGAAATTTCTGAGGATAACCCGTAGCAGCCAACAGAGAACCTTATGCATAAACAATGATTGGGTATCTCACAAAGGGACTTACAGAGGAGCATCACACAGACAATAGCCACTACCCAGTGAACCCAGATACAAGGCCACTGACCTGCAACCTGTGTACTCCAGAGGGCACAGCAGTTCGACATCCCCACCAAGGGCCACGCAACACATCAAACAGACTACAGTACCTCTCAGGGTGGTACATAATATGGAGTTACAATTGTTGTGTATTTTCATATGTGAACATTTGAAAGTTATGTTTGATTTAGTTTACTGTCTTCCCATTCCCATCCCCCCACCATTCCACTGATTTCCCCCCTCCCTGTCCAATTCAGTGAACCTTCACTCCTCCTTCCCCCCTGTGCATCAACATCCACATATCAGCCAGAACATTTGACTTTTGGTTTTTTTGTAGCTGGTATATTTCACTTCGCATGATAGTCTCCAGTTCCATCCATTTACTGGCAAATGCCATAATTTCATTCTTCTTTATGGCGGAGGAATATTCCATTGTATATATTACATTTTCTTTATCCATTCATCTGTTGAAGGCCACCTCGCTTGGTTCCATCATTTAGTTATTGTAAATTGAGTTGCTATGAACAGTGATATGGCTGCATATGGCTGCATCACTGATACTTAAAATCTGTATGCTGGAGGGGGATTCAAGATGACGGGCTAGAGGAAGGCTGCATTCCTACTTGCTCCGTGGATTCCTACTTGCTCAGGATTCAAACAGCAGGAATATGGCTCTCAACAAGATTTTATATTCAAATCACATATAAGAGGTCCCCAGTCGCCGCTCTGGAACCAACTCTGCTGGGCTGGGCTCAGCCCGGCCATGGGCAGCTACCACCCATGAGCGCTGGACCCCGCAGCTGCTTCAGAGTCACTGACCTGGGTCTGCGCCAGCCAGCAAGTGAGGGTGGGTCCCCCACCAGTGGCTTCGGAGTCAGGATCCGCTTCAGAGTCATTGACCAGGCCTGGGCGCCAGCCCGCAAGTGAGCACAGGACTCCAGTAGCCGCTGGGAAATCACCATCCCTAGGCCAGGTTCAGGCCTGACCCCCGGGCAGCCTCAGCTGTGAACACAAACCCACCAAGCCATCGGGCCGCCATATCCAGCTCCAAACCCAGGCCTGCACCCTGTCCCTGGTCTAGTCTCAGGCCAGCACCCACGCTGTCACTGACCATCTAACAACAGCAGGTTACCTTAGCCCACAAACATTGATTATCCCTGACCTGGAGGCAGTGGGACAGCTTCCTTCTTGGGACACAGCATTACCAAGCGCCTGAGAGGCATCAGACTACTGAACAATAGGAGGTTTGAATAGTACAATATAATTTTACGGCAGAACTTTCTTCCTCTTTTTTTTTTTGTCTAAATAGTAATATTACAATTATTCCTAATATACTTACTACATTCCTACTTCTTTCCTATTAATACCCTTATCATTCTATCATGCTCTAATATAGCAGTATCCTTGGAGACACATTCTCTTTTTTAATGCTAAAAACTTATTTCCTCTAATTCTGCTCTCACTATTCCTATGACATAGTAACTCTATAGATTCACTTCCTATCTCATTAACATTATATTCTAAACCACTCAGCATTTTCTTTTTCTGCTATTTGAAATTGTGGTCCTTATTGTAAACCTATCGAATATGCAGTAGATAATTTACACTCATTTCTGTATACTATAACGCAGTTTATATCTAAATGGTTCTATATGGTTTAAGAACACATATTGTTTATATGGGGTACTGCGAATAACAATCTCTTCAAAGTGAGGTATTGGAAATCTGCAGGGACACTATAAGTCTTTACAGGGAAACTGCAATCCCTCAGACTCGCACTACTAGAGGGGAAGATACACAAGCAACATGAGAAAGCACAGGAAGAAAATGTCCCAAACAAACCTAGACAATATATCAAGAGAACCCAAACACAGCATGGTAGAAGGAATGACAGAAAGGGAATTCAGAATGTTCATAATTAAAATGATCTGAGAAGAGAATGAAGTGACGAGAGAGCAGATTCAGGCTATGAATAATCAGCTAATAGAGCAATTGCAGGAAGCAAAAAATCATTTCAATAAAGAGATAGAAGTTTTAAGAAAAAAACAAACAGAAATTCTTGAAGGAAACAAAGAAATGAAGGAAACAATAAACCAAGTTAAAAACTCAATAGAAAGCATAATCAACAGAATAGATCACCTGGAAGACAGAACCTCAGACAATGAAGACAAAATATTTAATCTTGAAAACAAAGTTGAACAAACAGAGAAGATGGTTAGGAACCATGAACGAAACCTCCAAGAATATGGGACATCATGAAAAGATCAAATTTAAGAGTTATTGGGATTGAGGAAGGCAAAGAGATACAAACCAAGGGAATGAACAATCTGTTCAATGAAATAATGTCAGAAAATTTCCCAAAGATGACAAATGAGGTGGAAAATCAATTACAAGAGGCTTACAGGACACCAAACACACAGAATTACAACAGATCCACACCAAGGCACATTATAATGAAAACACCTAACATACAAAACAAAGATAGAATTTTAAAGGCTGCAAGAGAAAAGTATCAGATTACCTACAGGGGGAAACCAATACGGATATCAGCAGATTTCTCAGCCCAGACCCTAAAAGCAAGAAGGGCCTGGAACAACATATTTCAAGCTCTGAAAGAAAACAGATGCCAACCAAGAATCTTATACCCGGCAAAACTTACCTTCAGATTTGATGATGAAATAAAATCCTTCCATGATAAACAAAAGCTTAAAGAATTCACAAATAGAAAGCCTTCCCTACAGAACATTCTCAGCAAAATATTCCAAGAGGAAGATATGAAAAATAACAACCTTAGTCAACAGGGGGAGGAATTACCCTAAAGAAATAGCCAATCAAAGGAGGAACAAAGTTAAGTTAAAAGCCCCAAAAAAGCAAAAATGACAGGAAATACAAGTCATATCTCAATAATAACCCTGAATGTAAATGACCTGAACTCATCAATCAAAAGACATAGACTGGCAGACTGGATTAAAAAGAAAGACCCAACAATATGCTGCCTGCAAGAGACTCATCTCAGGGAAAAACATGCCCACAGACTAAAGATGAAAGGTTGGGAAAAAGCATATCACAACATGGACTGAGTAAAAAAGCAGGGGTTTCCATCCTCATTTCAGATAAAGCAGACTTCAAGCCAAAGTTAGTCAGAAGGGATAAAGAAGGACATTTCATACTGCTTAAGGGAACCATAAATCAGGAAGACATAACAATCATAAATATTTATGCACCAAACAATGGTGCATCC
>JAJEJO010047261.1:0-46864 GCA_020662805.1 Glaucomys volans
GGTTTAGCATTTCAGAGGAGAGAGCAACTTGGATGCTGTTACAATGGGCAAGCAAATTTTCAGAAAACTTTTGACTTCTCAGTTAACTGAGTCAGTAGACTGTAAATTACTCTACTTTAAGCACTGAATTCTAATGATTCCATGTCAAGAAATAAAGGGACAATTTTGCATGTTAATGGGCCTTGTCTAAGGAAAAACTTCATACATGACACTAGCTTCTCCACATCCTTGTCCAACTGAAACATCTTCAGCAAACGTATAAATAACTCTGCCTATGTGCCAAGAGCTCTCCCAGGCATTTTATACACATTGAGGCATTGAAGCTCATAACAGTATAAAGGATCAAAAGATGACAAGGTAGTATAATCTGTCATTAGCAGCACCCTCACCAGCCCTCAGCTGCTAACTCATGCACAGAAAAGAAAGTCAGGCGAGGACCTCCCTATTGGACTCCACATTCCCTCTGCATGGGCTGATCTGGAGACTTTCTCTCCTCCCAGTCGTCTCCCTTTCTAGTCAATGGCTTCATGCACAGTACAGTTCAGTGCTAAGAAGTGAGCTTCACCTGCATGGTCTCATAGATGCTCTGCAACAGAGCTGTGTAGTATACTACAGAAGAGAAAATAAGACTCAGAGCATTGAAGATCAGAACTAATCCCAAAGTGTGTATCATGGTTAACTTCTCTGTGTAATTTAACAAGTGATACTAGTATGCTTCTGATTCCTTTTCTTGAAGTCTAGGACTATAAGTACCTCTGAGCTGACAAAAGAGGGATTGGATAAAAATTCCAAATTCATATAATTTATAAACTTTTAGTAAGGTTTTGGCTATTAGACGGAAGCTTTATGAATATTCATAGTATTTTGTAGTTTAAAACAAACATACTGTTCATAGTATAAAATATATGTTATATAATTATAAGATACATGATACATGTAATATGAATTAAACTAGATAAAGAATTAAAGGAAAGCAATAATAAAACAATACAAATGCCTATTTAAAATTCCAAATGAACCTGACTTCCTTAACCAGACTCCTAAAGTGCAAGAATTAAAATCAAGAATCAATAAATGGGTTGGATTCAATCTAAAAAACCTCTTCTCAGCGAAGGAAACAATCAATAACATGAACAGAGCCAAAAGAGTGGGAGAAATCTTTACCACATGCACCTCAGATAGGGCACTAACATCCAGGATATATAAAGAACTCAAAAAACTTAATACCAAAAAAAAACCCCCCAAATAACAAAATCAATAAATAGGCTAAGGAACTGAACAGACACTTCACAGAAGAAGAAATAAAATTGATCAACAAATACATGAAAAAAATGTTCATCATCTCTAGTGATTAGAGAAATGCAAATGAATACTAGTAGGATTTCATTTCACTCCAGTCAGAATGGCAATTATCTAGAATACAAGCAATAGTCAGTGTTGACGAAGATGTGGGGGAAAGGCACACTCATACATTGCTGGTAGGACTGCAAATTGGTGCAACCACTCTGAAAAGCAGTTTGGAGATTCCTCAGGAAACTTGGAATGGAACTACCATTTGACCCAGTTATCCCACTCCTTGGTATATACCTAAAGGACTTAAAATCAGCATAATACAGTGACAAAGTCACATCAATATTTATAGCAGCTCAATCCACAATAGCTAAACTATGGAACCAGTGTAGATGCCCTTCAACAGATTCATGTATAAAGAAAATATGGTACATATACACAATGGAACATTACTCAGCCTTAAAGAAGAATGAAATTATTGCATTTACAGGTAAATGAATGGAGCTGGAGAATATCATGCTAAGTGAAATAAGCCAAATACAAAAACAGAAAGGCAGAATGTTTTCTCTGATAAGTGGATGCTTAGTGTCGATATGGAAGGCTGAATGAGTGAGTGAGTAAGGAAGGTTGAAGGAACTTTGGATTGCACAGAGGAAAATGAGTGGAGGGGAGAGGCTGTGGGGGTGGCAAGGCAGGTGGAATGAGACAGACATTATTACTTTACATAATGTATGCTTACACTACTGGTGTGACTCTGCACCATGTACAGCCAGAGGATTGAGAAGTTGTGCTCCATTTGTGTACAATGTGTCAAAATGCATTCTACTGTCATGTATAACTAATTAGAACAAATTAAAAATAAATAAATAAAAGTAAAAATAAATAAAAATCCAAATGAAACAACAAAATTGCATGTATATGAAAATATGAAGTTCTAAGCTACAGTTCCTTCTTTCCCCCTTTCTTACATTATTGTGGTTAGAACACTAGAATGTTTAGTTTGATCATCCTAAAATTTCTTGCACCAGGTATTAATAGTTAAACAGTTTCATTACTGCTTGATGCATGATTTAAGGTGCAGGCTAAACTGCAAAAATGCATGTGTTAAATAATGATACAATTGTATTTCTCTTTCATTTTGTTCTAGAGCTGGGGAGAACAACTAGAGCAAGTAACAGATTCTAGCTTTCATCCGAGTCTAGGTTAGCTCCTTAATTGCTGTGTCTTCTCTAGGAAGGACAAAAGGGAATGAGGGAAGCGTCTTCCTTTCCAAAGAAGTGACCCAGAGGTGTACAGATCCCTTCCCCGCCCATCCTAGCAGTCACATGACCACAACCAGATGTGAGGGAGGCTGCCAAATGGGCAACAGGAGTAGGGGAGAACCACAGCGTTCAGTGCTGATGGGAGTCCGTGATTACAACGAGGAGGGGAAAATGGATATTGGAAGATAATTAGCAATATTGCCCCCATGTCTGAAAGCCTTAATACCTGAGTATATATATGGTGACTGTCTTGGCAAGACAGGTGGGGCTGAGATGGAGGTGGAGTGGGGTTTTCCGTGCAGGACTCTCTTGTGGTTACAGGCACTCCATTTAAGAGCTGGGAATTTTTTTTTTTTTCTTTTTTTGCAGTGCTGAGGATTGAACCCAGGGTCTCGTGCTTGTGAGGCAAGCACTCTCCCAACTGAGTTGTATCCCCAGCCCCAGGGACTCCATTTAAAAGAACATGGCTGGTGAAAAATTATAATAATTGCTCACTTACGACCATGGGAAGGTTGGACTGCCACAGAGTTGGATCCCAGATATGTTGTCCAAAAGAATAGAATTAGGTTTCACAATGCCATTTGGACTGAAAAATGTGGGTTTCGCGAATCAGAGAAGCACAGACTGACCATATCTCAGACCTCTTTTTGAAGCAGCCTTCAGATTTTAAAAAATAAGAATTTTAAATGTTTATTTATTTATTTTTGTGGTGCTGGGGATGGAACCCAGGGTCTCACACGTGTTAGGCAAAACCACTGACCGATGACCCCCAGTTCAACCTTCAGGTTCTTTAATCAGGAGTAGGATCTGTTCCACACTGGTCCTAATGAGGCAGGGGTTTGTTTGTCAATGTCATGCGATACTCGTGTGTGTGTGTGTGTGTGTTCTATCAATGATTTTACCTTACTTGAAGATAAAAATAACACCAGGAATTGAAATACTTTTGAGCTCAGCTGTTATCTGTATGAGTTCGCCACTTTGGCTATTTTATTAAATTCACAGAGTATACAATCAATGCAATAATCACTCCCCTCCTGCACTGACCAAAGTAAGATAATTACAAACATACCTTAAAGAAATGTCTGAACACTAAGCTCCAGGAGCTAGCAGGGATCTGCATTATGAACAGTAATAAAAGGTTTACCACATAGTGCAAAACTGGGGTCTCATGCCAGTGTCCTCCTTAGGCTCTTTTTGGAAATAGATTATTAGAAGTAATGTCAGTAGCTGAAGAATAATAGAAAAGATAAAAGTTTAATAAGGAGTAAATGGTGAGGAACTTTAAATATTGGAGGACTAATATTATCACTGTGAGTAGACTGAATTATATTCATGACCCCCAAATAATCAAAGTTACCATTGTATTTCCATCTCTATGTCATCTCTAAGAAAGAATCTATATAAAGCTTCTTTTAGATAATAAAGTTTATTTCTATTCCCTGTGATCTACTTTAGACTAACTCTATCACAACTATATTTTTCTTATCTATGTTTTTTTTTTCATTATAATAGAAAACTCCTTTAGCTTATGAGCAAAATTTACCTAAGATAAAAAAGCTTAAGCATTATTTAGCTTTAAAATACAATAGGATCTGGCCCCACCTCAGGCGCCAACTGCTGGCTCTGTTCAAGGAGCCTGCAGTCTTGGACCTGAAGTCTTGGCCTTATTCCCAGTGTGTAGGTTCATACCTCTGGGGGAGAGGGCAGGGTCCTGAGGGGCTGGTTATGACCAGAGTCAGTCTGCACACATGCCTCGTCCCCTTCTCCAGTTATGATGGGTTCCATTCTGCATTAAATAAAATTTCCTCCCTGATTTCAAACACAAACCTCATCTGCATGCAGAGGGAGATGAAGATTTAATGATGCACAGGGGAAATAAAAACACTGCCCTAGCTGGGCGAAGTGGGGCACATCTGTAATCCCAAGGACTCCAGAGGCAGAAAGAGAATTGCAAGTTCAAGGGCAGGCTCAGCAATTTAGTGAGACCCTGTCTCAAAATAAAAATAAAAAGGGCTGGGGATGTGGCTCAGTGGTTAAGCACCTGTGGGTTCAGTCTCCAGTACCAAAACAAACAAACAAAAACTTTCTAATCTAATAATCTTAAAGAGGTGGGTGCATGGCACATGCCTATAACTCCAGCAACTCAGGAGCCTGAGGTAGGTGAGTTCAAAGTCAGCCTCAGTAATTTGGTGAGGCCCTAAGCAACTTAACAAGACCCTGTCTCACAATAAAAAAAATAAAAATTTGTGACATCTGAATTCATGCTCATATCTTGATCCAACCAACTTGTAAAATACTTTCTAATAGTTCAGCAGTTTGTGTTGCCCCTAGAGTTATACAGCATTACAAAATTTTCTATGCTACTCAATATCCAATAGTACCAATAAATGGTTTAATTTTTTTTTCTTAAAAAATACAATAGGAAATATCTGCATCCAAAACTAGGTAATTGGCAGTGTTCTACAGCATGGAGTATCAGGAAAATACGTGTTTCTTCAGTTTATGAAAAGAAACAAATAGTTTTGCTTGGATGAGGGAAAGGTGTGGGAAAAGATTTGAGAAGAGAATAAGGAAGATTCCGAACTTTAGGGCAGAAATCATACATAAAATAGTTGCAAAATTGTGTTTGTTTTAAATTATTCTTGAACAAAAGTAAACGAGGCTTCATTGCATCCTCTTTGCAGGACATATTTCTGGGGAAACTTGGATTGACCCAGTTCTCTTTCTTTTCTTTTTTTTTTTTTTTTTTGGAACCGATGATTGAACTCAGAGGCACTCGACCACTGAGCCACATCCCAGCCCTATTTTTTGTATTTTATTTAGATACAGGGTCTCACTGAGTTGCTTAGGGCCTTGTGTGTGCTGAGGCTGGCTTTGAATCCACGATCCTCCTGCCTCAGCCTCCCGAGTCGCTGGGATTACAGGCGCGCACCACCACACCCAACTTCTATTCCATTTTTTACCTATAGTTTTCAAGCCTATCTGCAGAATGTCCTGGGAGTGTATTGTCCTGAGATAGGGAGGAGCTGGTGGGAACCACCTGTGCTCTGCACAGTCCTCCCCTAGAAACAGGACATCCTCAATGCTTGTTTCCACCAAGTCACATTGCCCTGGGGTATAAAACCAGCAGTAGGCTGTTTCCCGGAGTCCTTCGGCTATGGTCCAAGGGGACATGGACAGGATCGACTCTATCAGGCCTCTGCAGTTATCCTAAATCTTGGGGTCCTGCCTCCAGTGAATCCTTGGTTTATGCTATGCCTTGTTGCCTATGTAGGTAATAAATCTACTTCATGAAAGTTGTGAGTGTGGGTGTTCTATCTCACCATACTCAGGCAAGTTGGCAATCAGTGCCCAGTGACCCGCTTTACACATTTTAGCTTGCTTTGCTAAACGGGCTTTGCTAAGAAGTTAATTTTTTAACATCACAGGAATTCAAACATAAGTATTCAACATAAATACAAAAATAAGACAGCTTGCAGAAGACACTCTACATTTTTAGCATGAAAAATACTTTTTCTTAAATATATTAAGCTACCACAATATATACATTAATGTGTTTGGATAAAACCCATCTTACAAACGTAGCTGGATTTCTATGCAAACTATGCTTCCTTTCATGAAAGCTAATGAGCAATTTTAAAAAGTTATCAAGCACTATCTTATCTTGTATAAGAGATTCAAATTCAGAGAACAGCTCAAAATCAATTTGGGTTACTCCAAATTATGTTTCAGAAACTGGAGAGTGAAACCATTATATAAAAAAGAAGCTTTCTATATAGTTTAACATTTCGTGAAAAAATTCTTTTATGTTTCCCCCCTTGTATTTATGATCCCGAGAAGTCACTTGAGTTCTTGCTAAAAGCTTCCATTTTCATTTCTAAGGTTTTAATCGCTTACAATTTAATGATTCACAATATTTCATAATATTCACGTAAGTAGTTTGGCGTGTCTTCTTGTTGTAATCATGCCTGTAAAATTAAAGGCAAATGGAAAGTCTTGCAGAATCTGATGATCTAAGTTGGTTCTCCCTCATGTCATCTCTAGCTGTGCCATGTAGGGTTATCATATCAACTCTAAATTTTCGTTCTGAGCAGATAACATGTGTTTTTCTCATCATCTCATGGTCTTAACCTATGAAACAGAGACTTATAAATTATACTTTTTAAGGCAAGAATATTAATTTAGAGTTTCTTCCATCACTGAACAAATCAGAAATAAAGAGTCTTGTGGAAATACAGTTGGATAAGTGTGAACCGACGGGATTATTCCAGATTCCCTGCTACCTGCTCCTGTGTGTTGTTGGCAGTGAATGTCAGGACTCAATGGTTTCTCAGGGTGGCTTACCACCTGGAGACCACGCTCATAAAGTACACTTCACGGAAGGATCTCAGAGCCTTCTCCAGTGTTCTGCTGAGCCAGGAGAGCAAGTGAATTACAGATTAAAAGAGCTAACATGCTTCACTTGGCAAAGGAAGACTTACCATTCATGCATTTGCTACCATCTCCTTCCTCCAATGAACTCCTTCATTCAGACAGCCAGAGTAAAATATTTGTTGGTTGTTATAATCAAATTACTTTAAAATGAACCCTTTTCTGATTGATTTAGAACATTTTTAAAAAAACTATACACATGCACAAACACACACATACAAAGTAAGCTGGGTCTCAATTTGTTTGCTTGGTAGAGAAAAGAAATGCTCTCTCATTTGTCATGTACTTCAGTTCTTTTTCCCCAAACTGGACCTGGGAGAATAAGAGCAGCAGAAGCTGATAAAATTTTAAAAGGGAAACAATATAAAGGACTTGATGTAGGAAGGATTAAGGTAGACTGAAGGGACAGTGAGATATAAACTTGCCAGTGAGATCTTAGTTCTGGGTAATACATTGCATGAACTTTACCATTGACATGTGTGATCAGAAACTATAGTGACTTAGGGGGTGAGTCCTGCAGCTGGGAAAGGCAGCTGATCATATATTCAAAATATCACTCTCAAAGAGAAAGGCAGCATGAAGGTTGGGACCTGGTCTTTTGGCATGACACGGCCTGTGTTTAATTCCTGGGTCTACCACTTGCTACCTGATTTCAAACAAGTGACTTTTCTTCTCTTTCTTTTTTTATTTTCATTTGCAAAATGGGAATAAGACTGGTATCCAGCATAAAATAAGATAATATTTATAAAATGCCTAGCACATCAGCAGGCACATAGCAATAAGTGTTATCTCTGACTATCCTCTTGAGCACTTCACCTTCAACTCTGGAATCTCTCTGGAAATTTTGAATCATAAAGTGGGGAGTTATTCATTTATTATTTCTTTAATAAAGATGCATGTTGTGCATTCAAAAACTAGAATATAAAGATGGCAAAATATATAATATAGGAAAGAAATATCTCTCCACCCAATGTTATTTATGAGTTAGCATCGCACAGGGAAAACAGACTTCATCTTTGAAACGAGCTAGCAGTTTTGTGAAGGGCATATTATCTTCTGTAAGACAGAGTGGATGAATACAAATTCATCACATTCATTCATTCAATCTACTCAATGGTCCCTGATTTTCTACCTACCCACCATTTCTCAGACCAATGTTAAGGACAAAGAACAAAAAAATAAATCCCACATCTCTGGACTTCAAGAATCTAGAAATCTTTTGTAGTGAAAGATATGTAAAGATAAGTTAAAATTTATCAAGTGATATAACATGTACTATACTGGAGGGCTGAACCCAATGCTGTGTTTAATCCAATAGGGATATCCAGATAGGCAGAGAAAGGCAGCGGGGTGGAACATGGCCCAAGGGACACATTTGGAAATGGAGACAAGCTAGAGCTTAGCCAAAGATGGACCATTCTGAGAAGGGACTTCAGAATCAAGTTAAGACATTTGGACGTCTGAGAGCTATCTTAACAAATGGGGCATGTTAAGCAGAGGGATGACTTTATAGTAGTAAGTAAAATGAACTAGTGAGAAGGAGGTTGAGGATACCTATGATAAAGGGACTGGGCAGAGGTGATTGGAGCACCCCAGTGAGAGGTCAGAAATGCTGGAGGTTTATGGAACTACAGAAACAAAAACTAAATGGAAACAAAACCTCTGAACATGAGATGACTGTGGAATTTATGGTAGAAAAAGCCCGCACATATTTCACTGAAAGGAGTATACCTTGTTATCTAGTGATTTTCAGACTCTAAAGTCGAGTTAATATACTCTGTTATCAAATCTTTAAGGGCAAAAGTTTAATATGGATATTTAGAATTTGCTTTATTTGTAAACTAGTTTCTAAAAGAATGAATTTGTCTTAGGGGGAAGAAAAGGACTTTTTGCTTTTAATCATAGTTTTCTTGAAATTCGTATGTGAAAGATGACTTGACATAAAATATGAAGCTTTAACTTTATGCTTAGCTTTGTAGGAATATGTCTAAGATGGAAAGTCAGGTGGCCATATTTCAATATAGTTCCCCCCACATTTTAATGGGAAATGACCCCGATCTATTTGTTCTTACATGAGTTTTACTCATAAATATATATATGAGGATAATGCTTGAAGCTCCTATTTAATGTATTTATGAAAAATTTCACTTTCTGGGAAGCTTTTCATCAGAAACACTTATGATCCCCAAGGGGCTTTGAGCCTGCATGGGTATTTTTGAAATGGTAACTTGTTTGGCAACTAAAAATCACAAGCTCAACATAGGGGCATTGTCTTTCTTGTCGAGATGACAACTGAAGACTGGCTCTGCCACATGCAGTCTTTCACAGTGTGGGAAACTTTTGGTGTTGTTGTTATCTCTCTTGAGTATGTGGTTCCTCATCTGCAAAATGGGGGAAGGATTTCTGTTTCATTAAGTTATGGTGAAAGAAAGCACAGAGTAGACACATAATCAATTGCTGTGGCATTTCTTCCTCTTTACTCCCTTCTGTACCCAAGTGACACATCACATACCAACCTGATTTGGTAGGATGCCAATTTACTAGGATGTAGGTTTCCAGTTATATGGGGACAATAATAAGGTTTTTCAATGCCAGCACTAACCTGCATTTGAAATTTTTTTCATTTTATTTATTTATTTATTTTTATTTTCACAGACTACATTTTGATTCATTGCACACAAATGGGGTATAACTTTTCCTTTCTATGGTTGTGCACGATGTAGATTCATACCATTCACGTAATCATGCATGTACATAGGATAAGGATGTCTATCTCATTCCACCATTTTTAATACCCTCCTCTCATTTTCCCTATATATAATCTAAAGTTTCTCCCTTCTTTTTTCCCACCCCCCCACCCCCAACGTGTCTCCTCGGCCACTTATCAGGGAAAACATTTGGTCTTTGGTTTTTTGGGCTCCCTTATTTCACTTAGTATGATATTCTCCAATTCCATCCATTTAACTGCAAATGCCATAATATTATTCTTCTTTATGGCTGAATAGCATTCAATTGTGTATATATACCACAGTTTCTTTATCCATTCATCTATTGAAGGGCATCTAGGTTGATTCCACAATCTAGCTATTATGAATTGAGCTGCTATGAACATTGATGTGGCTGCATTAATATAGTATGCTGATTTTAAGTCCTTTGGGTATAAACTGAGGAGTGGGATAACTGGGTCAAAAGTGGGTCCATTCCAAGTTTTCTGACGAATCTCCATACTGCTTTACAGAGTGGCTGCACCAATTTGCAACTCCACCAGCAACATATATGAGTGTGTCTTTTTCTCTACATCCACGCCTACACCTATTATTGCTTGTGTTCTTGATAATAGCCATTCTAATTGTAAGAGTAGAGTAAGATGAAATCTTAGGGTTGTTTTAATTTGCATTTCTCTAATTCCTAGAAATGTTAACACTTTTTCATATATGTTATTCACATGTATATCTTCTTACTTTTTAAAATAGTAATATTATTTATCCATCCTGAAGACTAGCTGATGAGAGAACTTAAAATCACAATCTGGAACTCCTGACATTATTAGTCCATTGTTTGCTGGGATTCAAGTGGCCATGATGATGGCTCATATCATGAAAGAGCAGGTGATGAGCAATAGTAGGGTGAAATGGGTCAGAGAAAGTTTTCCCAGGGGCAGATGCTCCTGGTCTTGGTCGGTCTGTCTGGTGGGAAAATAGGGGACCCAGGGACTTCAAGCATCTCTATTGCGGATCTCATCATGGAGGAGGCAAAATGGCAAGATGAACTGTAAGATGTTTGGGTGAATAAAAGTTCCAAAGAAAGTAATTACTAAAAGTCAGTTAATTAAGCCGTCAGTCATCTATGAGTTCTGTCTTAAATTCCAGACCCCAGATTGGGGTCTTGCAGCCTCTGGGGGAAGCCATGAAGTCTTTTATCCTAGATATTAGCAACATTTAACACCCTGATGCCCTTGGTTGCCACCCAAGCTCCTTTGAGCTTGAGGTGTCAAAGCATCTTCTGTTCCCTGTAGTTCTCAATGATTAGAAGTCACACTCTGTTCCTCCCGAGAATGTGTCTCTCCTAGTCCTGTGAACATTTTATTAAATTTTTCCTCATCAAAATTCAGCCTCTGGTCTCTTCTCCTCCATGGAACCTTTTCAGAACATTCCTACCTTCAGGAAAAGTACTTACTCTCTGAAGTCCTATTATTTATGAAACGTGGCCCAGTACTGAACTGTGATGCACTGCTCTTCAGTTTTCTGTAAGTGTCAGTCTTGTCTCCTCAAGGAGACTGCAAGTGCTATGGAGGCAGACATCGTGCATCTATTTCCCAGGTCTCACATTATTTGAACATACAACCAACCATGAACTAGGAGATGCTTGGTGACGAACTTATTGAAATTGAAATCCGAAGTTATTGTTCTACATTTGTGGATTTCTTAGGTTTGTTGAACAGAAGTACTGCAGGCAGCTGTATTCTTTTCACATGCTGGATGAGCTCTCAGGGTTTATGTCTGAAATATTCAATTCTATCCGATATTGTGTTAATCAATTATTTCAGGGAGAAAAATTTTGGAGAGAGAACGTTGATGTCTCTGTTACCTGTTTTGCATCTTGGGAACCATCCTTCAGAGAAAAGATAGAAGGAACAACAAAGATCTAATATTTAAATTATTTGCCAGGGCTGAGCAGGTTTGGGGTATAGATTAGCCCAATATATCAGCAATGCAAATCCTAAACAATATCCACAGTTGTAGCTGTGATCCAGTTTTGTTATGCCAATTTGGTGCAAGATCAGGTAGAGGCTTTCCCAACAAGAGAAGCACTATTCAAAAGTCTGTCTAGGCAGCTGCATCTGAAAGGTCATTATCAGAATAGAAAGGCTATCTTGTTTGGAAAAGAGCTATAGATTCAGGGTAAGTCTGGATAGAAAATTATGGGTTTTGCCCTTCTATCAGGAATATTAAAATGACACATTACTGGAAAAGGAATTGGAATGAAGACTAACCTCAAAGTTCAGGCCTTTATAATGGAGCCTAGAAAGGGGCCAGGGAGGATAAGTTGGCACCACCTGGGGGTGGGAGATAGTGTATTTCTGCATAATGTTTTGTTATGAGAATGGCATTGGGAGACTTCAGGGACACAGCACTCAGAGCTGGGAAGCCTAACAAGGAGAATGACACTTAACTCCGTGCCAAGAAGGGGACATCGTGACCTCAAATACTTCAGAACGTGACTTGATTTAGAACAGCGAGGGCTGGCACTGAGCTTTCAGATAGGATTTCCAGTCACCCATTTGGGAATTTATGGCAGCAGAGGCAGAGAGATAAGGTGCTTATCCTCTATTCATCCTGAAATGAGAGACAACCCAAACCTAGTTGGTTTTCTTATCTAATCAAATAAAATGTGTTAGTGGTGGTGGCCAGAATCATGAATAGCTGTGTTCGTCAATGTCTTCCCACCAAGAAAGATGGGATTAAGGTGCATGGAATGGATTAGGAGAAATGCCTGAGAAGAAAAATGGGGAAGGGGCAGAGAGGCTGGGAGATCTGTCAGGTTGTCAGATCACAATGCCCGTCTGACTCCAGTAAAGGAGAAGGGAAAGAGGGAGGGAAGAAAGGCAGGAAAGTTGGGTGGCAGCATTCTAGTTGCATAACAGTTCTATGGAGTTTCCAGGCCAAAGTCACTGTCAGAGGCTTTTCCTGGAGTCCAGCAGCGGACCTTACTTTGTGCACCTGTTGTACTCAGTCATTGGCTGGGAACAGCTAGTGGGAAGTGTAAACTCAAACTTGGTGAAGAAGTCAAGGTGCAACTGGTGGGGTCCTTGGTGGATTAGATTCCCTGCAGTCTACTGAGGCCCATTCTCAGGGTGGTCACATGGGCCACACAAGCACATTGTCATAAAAGGATGGTGTGGACACTGAATCACGGCTTAGGGGAATGCCATGCCATGGATTCCTGTGGGTACAAGGCAGCACCAGGGCTGCTGTATGCATAACCACTACTGGGAGGGTTCACTGAAGCAAAAATAGTAGCTCATGAGGAGTTAGAGTCAGATGTAGACCCCGGAAGTTCTTGCTGGGTTCTTCATCAGGGTGCAATCTAAATATTCTCTGATGGAAACAGGTCTCACAAGTAACAAGACAATGTGATAAGACATTTCATGTTCATCTTTCAGGCCTAAAAGCAATATTATGGACTTAATTGAATTCTTCAAAATCCACCTGTTAAAGCTTTAACCTCAATATGATGGTTTTGGAGATGAGGCTTTTGGAAGCCAATCAGAGATAGATAAGTTTAGATGAGGGTTCCTGGGGTCCTGATGGTGGAAGTAATGCTTTCTAAGATGAAGGAAAGAGAGATCACTGTCTCTGACATGTGAAGACACAGTAGGAAGGTGGTCATTAGCAAAGCAGGAAAAGGCCTTCACAAGGAGCCAAATCTTCTGGGAACTTTGATTCTGTTTCCCAGCCTCCAGAACTTTGAAAAATGAATGTCTATTGTTTAAACCCTCGGTCTCTGATTTTTTTATAGCAGTCTGAGCAGATGAATACGAATATTTAACAGAGGAAGTTCAAAGCCAAAATGAGTGTGCTTCCTTAGTTTTTGCAGGTTCTGAGAAATCAGAATGCTGAGAAATTGACATGCTCCTCAGTCCCTGAGGTCTTGACATGCTCCTTGCCTTCCTTGTTGCTTCCCCTGATGGTTGGCTGGCTCAGAGGTTGTTCTGTCAATCATCATTCTTTGTTGCAGAAGGAGCCTACCAGTTCAGAATGAGCAGAAAAGCACTTTTATGAAAAAGATTTGGGGTAGCTCATAGAATTATTGATGAGTTGGAAAATTAGGCTCAAGGACCTAGAATACTTCTCTTATCACTATTACTCTGCTAAGAAATTACTCAAGCTGCCAATGAGTACCTTCTGCTACCATCACCATTGCCAGAAGCCACCTCCTCTTTCCTTTTTAATGTTACTCTCTGATGGACAGGACTTAACTCATGTTCCTGTGACTAGCTGCCAAGGAGATGCAAAAATATTTCATATTCTGGGTACTTCTAGGGAGAGAAGTCTTTGTGCCCTCCTGAGATTCAAGAATTGGAGAATTCCTCAAGCAAAGAATGTGTTCATTTATTGGCTAACCAAGATGTATCACAAACGTCCACGAGAGTTGGCTGTCATCTCTATCCTGGTCACCATTTCATTCTCAGGGCCTAGATGCATGGCCTCAGTAACTCTCTCTTAAATAAATTAATATTTCTAAAAAAAAAACCTATCAATTCTAAATAACTTCAAACCACAAGTCAAAGAATGGAATAGAACACCTCATTTGTTCTATTCTTTTAATGTATTGGATTTCTGGGTAGAAATTAAAATTGAAATTAAAATTTACCCCATTGCTATAAGTCAAAACTACTCTTGGGATAGAATCTTTCCTCTTAACTCTGGTACTCAAAGACAAGAGAAAGCATTGGCCCACTTAGCAAATTCCTGCTCTCCTTCAAACCTATGATTCACTTGCGTTCTTCCAGTGAGGGTCCATGCCCACTGATGATGTGCTGTTGACCATCTAAATCCTGCTATGCCATATCCTCCTGGAGGTCAGGAATTGTGCCAGTCTGGGTTGCTGGAGTATGAGGCACCCAACCAAATCCCTGGTGCTAGTATGCATTCAGGTTACGTTTGCTGAACGAATGCATAAAATCATTGTGTACAGGCAGTACCCTACTTACAACAAATAGAAGAAATGATGAAATACATTGCAATCATAGGTATTTGTATGGTAGGGTGCAGATCTAATTTTCTATTATGTGGTTTGGAGTCTGGAAATTTATTTATTCAATCCCTTTCTGGAGTTTTAGATTCACATGCATGCCTATTATATGAATATATTCATGCCATCTCAGAGAGCCGTAGGATGACAAAAAACATATAATGGTTATCAATTTTCCTTAAAAAACTGCATTTATTAGCAGTCATTCTTCACATTGTTCATTTTACAAATAATGCAGGAGTACTGCATTTAAATAGGAAAATCGAGTAAATTCTAAAGTCAGGATCTAATGTATTTTAGATCATTATAATTCACTCAAAAAGAGGCTTATGGATACATCTATCTGTATTTTTCTTAGAGCCTCCGAATCCAGAATACTAGGAGTTTAGTGAAGCACAGATGAACTTGGCTTGATTTTGTTTGATTTAGGAGGCGTAGGATAGAGAAGATAGAATAAGATTGGCCCAAACTTAGCCTTTTTCTTCTGACAGAGTCATTGCCCTACATCTATGATGTCATGGCTCTTTATCTCTTTATTGATTTCCTACCTGATGGCACTGAGCTCCCTGTTAGAGCATCAGCACCAGGACAGAGCTTGTAGTGTATGGAGTCTGCAGATAGAGTGCCTTCCTGCTGCCCTCTGCCTTCCATGCTCTTGTGAACATTTTCCTGGGCCTCCTCCCTCTGTTCCAGACACCATATGCCAGCCTGCTGGCTGCAGAGCCCTCACGGAGGCCTCCTTGTATACCTGGCATCTCTGACTGAGCTCTCACACTGCATGCTTCTCGCTGCTTTCTGGAAGTCCTGTTCTCCGGGAAGCTGTTCTCAGCAAGCTGCCAAATTGGAAAAAATAATGAATCATTAGCTGAAGAGTCAATACCTGATAAGGCTTAATGGGCCAGCGCTCACAGCGGTGTCTGCATTTTCTTCTGAGAATCATTATTTGAAAACTGAAAAAATAAAAAAGGATAGAGTTCAAGGTCTAAGAATCAAAATAGAGAAGATGTGGGGACAAGCAGAATTTCCTGATGAGGCTACCAAAGAAGTTGCTATCCATTTCAGGACCCTTAATGATTCTTATGATGGCCTAGTGAAAAAGCATAAGCTAAAATAGAAATGAGTGAACAGTTAGATACAGCTTTGGTTGTATCTTGGTACTTTGAATTTAATTGACATGAATATAGTGATCCTATACGGCCTTATGAGGGTCCATCCCCTCTCAATCATAGCAAAGAAAAATGCCTTGTAAAATAAAATTACTCCAAAACTTGTAATTAAAAGACATGTGCCCAATTTCTGAAATTTTAAATTAACATTAAAATATTTTCTCTTTCTTTTTTCTTCACCTTCCTTCCCTGCTGGAAGGAGTTATTTTAAACTGAGTAAAAAATATCTACCTCCACAGCTCATATAAACTACATAGAGAGAATACATGTTGACGTTCGACTTATAGATTCACTAAGAAAATGAAAAACTTTAATGATTTCAACACAAGGGAGGAAATGTCTAAACCAACCTAAAAATGGTAGCATTGGAAAAACAATCTTTTTTACATCTCAATATTAGTAACAGTTGCACTAGTATCATATTTTTCATAAACCTAAGAAAGTGGCTTGCTTAAGTTTATTATCAGATGGATGTCAATGTTTTTAAACATAAAATATAGTTCACTGTGTAATATGTATCACGGATGAAGCCCAGAAAAGAAAATCACTCATTAAAAATGTCACTTGTTACTGTAGCAATAATCAATAGAGCATTAACTGTCACATTTTATTGCAATGAACGGAGAATAAACATGAAGACCATAGTGCGCACTTGTAAATGGTATGACTTGTAAATGTCAGTGAGGACTTATTTAACACTAAAAGGCTATAAGCATTTGCAAAGGGAGTTTTAAAATTCATCCAACACAGCTGAAGGTTACAGGAAGAAAGGGCAGCTATATATAGCAGGCATACACAGGTAATGTAAAATATGAATGGATACAAAGAATCGAATCCAGTTCTAATTGGAGTGTTCATTATATTTGGTATTCTAGAAAGAGCATGTCTCGAAGCTGCAAGTTTGGCATTATGAATATTTTATTGCGTGCCTCGTTTTATATTCATATAAAGCAGGCTCTCTTTTCTAACATAAGCAGAACGTGTGTATGGTGGAAGGTAAAGAACAGTTTTACAGATAAATTCAGTTGAGTAAACATCATCCAGATGGGTAGCAATGTCTTTCTGGGAAACAGTCTTTTAAAGTTTATAATCTGGAGCATTTAGGTGCACCAAGGGTCCTTCTCTCCACCCAACCAACTCAAGTTCAACTGGATTGTTCTGCATGTTGCTCTACAAATCTCACAATTGGTAGGGAGGATGCTTGGCAATTTCCCATGCTTTTATTTGTTTTAATTAGTTACATATGACAGTAGAATGCACTTTGCTACATCACCAAGCTCCTCATTTTTATCAGTACAGAGCTTCATGTAGGACAGTCAAAACATTCTCACATGGTAGGAGAATCAATATATGATAACAGGAATTGTGGTGGATTAACTCAGTGGGGAAATGAACTGTGTGGGTTACAAAACCAGTGTCTGAGAGATGGTCTGACCATTTTCCAGGCAAAATTCTCTTTCAAGGGACTAGTTTCAGTTTCTGTCCATGAACCTACCTCAAATTGAAAACATCAGAGAAACTTCATGGAAAATTTAGGTTTTGTGTTTTGAACATGCCGTAACAATTAAAAAGGCAAGAGTAGCATTTTTACAACACAAGTTTAATTTAGCATTCCTCGGAAAAAAAGGAGGCACAATGAAATAAATCCTGAGATAATTTATATTTCCAATTTTAAAAACTCATTAGAGTATCCAGACATTTTGGGGGTCAGAAGGAAAGGAAGAGGGAAATAATATTCATGTTGTCAACTCTACTCCAGGGAGTTAAAAATCTCTAGAATCTTCCAAAAATATCACAAAATTTGCTGTGCAACTTTTCACAGGAATGGATGCAATAATTCAGTATTCATTTTTAGTTGACCAGTGGAAACTGTCACTCCTAGCACAAAGACAATGTTTAAAGCAGTGCAGATGGTGTCCGCTTCTTATTTTGAAACAGCACTTTTCAAGGTTTGTTTGTATTTTCAGATTACATTACTGAAAATGATAACAGAACAGAAAGTTCATTTTTGCATAACAGTTACGCTTAAGTAGTGGTAAGTTTACAAAGTATATAAAACAAGCGTAAAGGAGGATAAGAAAGATATTAGATAATAGCAGTAATGAAAGCATGTTAAGATTACAGGCTGCAATGGTTTCCTGTGTCTGTTCTAAGGAAATTATGCACAAATTCGATGTCTTCAAATGACACCGATGTATTTTCTTGGGGCTGTGGAAATGAGAAGTCCAAACAGGACATAGCTCTGTGCTCTGTCTGAGGCTCTGGAGAGTAAATTTGACCCTCATGCCTCCCTCTTATAAGGACTCTTGTGAATCTATTGGACTCATCCAGATGATCCAGAATACTTCTCCCATGCCAAGATCCTTAAATTAATAAATTGACAAAGTCCCATTTTTTCCTGTAAGGCAACACATTCACACGTCTAAATATGATGACAAAGACATGATTGGGGCCCCTTATTTTGCCTATTACACATGAATCTCATAGAAATGTTGAATTATTTCTGGCCCTACTGTGTGTCTACCAGTTGACCTTTATTACCTATCACTTGGAAGCTCCATTTTCCACCCTGTGGGGAGAGGAGTACACCAATTACAGCATTGGTTAATCAGGGAACAGGAAATGTATTATTTTTGTCTAAGATCTCCAAACTCTATTCCAGTGCATTGTTTCTCCACATGGAGAAAAGTGCCAAGACTGATTCCAATATAAAATGATTCCATTTTAGTGTCATTCTCCACTCAATTCTAGCATGCTTGTTGCTTGTACAGCTGCAGATGAACTGTGAAGTGGTGGGATTATTAGTTAACTTTCCTGGGGACGCCAATAGACATTGGAGAATGGATTCATATGCAAGAAAATAAAATGATGATCAAGCAAGAGTGTAATCCTACTAGAGGAATAATGGGATTGTAAGTACTGACTTATCTCTGGGGAGATTCTACAGTGAGATTACAATGAAATCACCATGATATGGGGTCTTCTAACCCTACTGACATAGGGGTGGGCGTGCTTTAGTTTGAGGAAATGTGGTATTTACTCCTCTTTGGAAGAAAATAGCAGAAAATTACCTAGTATCTCTTTAGTCTTATTTTCTATTAGGCTTTGTACAATGACATTTCATAGTAATGAAATTCTAAGTACGAGCAGCCTTCCATGTCCCTGAGTTCTGTATCCATAGATTCAAGCAACTGCTGATAGAAATTTTTCAGAAAAAAGGAAGGTATCTGTACCATAGAGATTATTATAATATTGTCATTATTTCCTAAATAGTGCAGTATTACATCTATTTATATGGACTTTGCATTGTCTTAGGTATTACAAATAATCTAGAAATGATTTGAAGTGTAGGGGAGGGTGTGCAGAGGTTAGATGCAGATACTGTGTCATTTTATATATGGGACTGAAGTATACATGCATTTTGGTAACCAAAGGCATGGAGGATTCTGGAACCAATCCCCCATGGATATCAAGAGATGACTGCACGCATAGGCCTGCTTTCAGGGTGGTTAAATCATAGATACTATGAAGTTCATCTACTTATGTCTTACTCTGTGATGTTGAAGAGGTAAGTAGAGAGTACCGTATCCCCCACATTTTATGTTCTAGTGAAAATCCCTTAAATATGATGCAGTTTTGATTTGTGGAAATAGCTTTCTTATATCTACCTTGTTTTAAAACAATTAATTTGGAATTTGCCTATTCCCAACCAGAGTTACATAGATAACTGTGTTTTAAGTAATTATTACTAGGACAATGCCAGCTTCATTAACTCAATTTCTCTCCTACCGGAGACCAGACTTTCACATGTTCTTTGGGTTTCATCTCCTCTCACATCCTCAAGGACCTTGCCTCTTGAATTATCATGTCTGGATCATGCATCTCTATATTCTGGATAACTTTCTTTTGAGAGACAAATATCCTGCATTACCATCAATATTTAAAACAAAAACTGAACTAAAAAACAAAACAAAAATTTCTCTATGCCTGTTGTCCTGATGCAAATTTTCTCCATTCGTTTACAGCCAAACATGGTCCACCAACTCTACTGTCTTCTGTTCAATATGTGTTGTTATTTTTAGTACATACTTTAAGTAGTAAGAAAATATACAGAATCATATAACAAACACATATAATTTCTAACATTGGTCAACACTCAATATTTTGAAAAATTTGATTCATATTTCTTTAAAATAAAATAATTCAATAAATAAAACCCCTTTAATATCCCCCAAATCTCACTCCATTCTTCCCTTATGAAGGTGTCCATGCTGTGCTGTTTTTATTTATTGCTCACTGTTGGTTATTAACAAATGTGGTAATTTTCTGAAGTTCTTAAATATCCTATAACTGGTGTCCTTCTTATGCTTGTTTTTTCCACTTAACATGTTTTTGCGATTATTTTCCATTCTGATGGACACAGGTCTAGTATGCATTTTCCACTATGCGTGGTTTTCCATTGTCTGAGTCACCATACATACTTGTACTTTCTTCCCTCAGCTGATGTCGGATGGCTACCAATTTGGGTGCAACAAAGTAAACCAGGCTGCAAAATGGTTCTTGTAAACTTCCTTATCAGTGAGCAGAATTGCAAGGGTGTGGGGAACATGTGTATTTTGGTTTACTAATCAACTTCATATTTTTTTTGTCTCTTTGCCAATTCTAGGTCAATGTTTTCACGGTCTACCTGGATATTTAAACTAGAAACTTGAGTGTCTTCTTTAACTCTACACTTAATCTACTATCAGTTGTAGGAGATTCTGTCTTTGAAATATGCATGCTAGTTCATCCTTCCTGTGCTGACCCCCATGAAGGTGGTTGACTTTCATAGTCTGAACTTTCCAGGTTCCAGGGCAAGCTGGCTTTCAGCTATGGTATGTCAACTAGAAGTACTGATGGGTGGTCTTGATCTACAGTTCTCTTTGAGTGGCCTCCACTGCAATAGTTCTATCTCCTGCCTGGCTTCAGTTTCTTCTGGACTGGCCCACTTGGTTTCCACTCTCACCAAATGACTCCACCCTGGATTCTGCTAATATCCACCCCTCCCTCAGACCCTCCACCTTGAAGATATAGTGGATTATTGATTTGTGCATCCACAAATCACCACCCACTCCTGTCTCGCTTTTCATCAATTCCCTTATAGCATAGTCAATTTCTTCCACTAATTTCTCTCATTTTGAGATACTTAGAGTGGATTCTACTCTTTTAGTTAGACTCTGACTGGTAAATTATAATTTGGATCAAGGATTATTGCCAGGGAACCTTCCTTTTTGTATCTCTGCTTTCAGTTTTAACTCCTCAACCCACTGTTTTTACTGTAAATTAGGTCATGTCATTTTCTTGTATAAAAGTCTCATGTTAGTGTTTTATTGCAATTAGAAATGAAATATGATTTTTTAAACAGATAATACAGTGTCATCTATGGCTTTTCAATCTAACTTGTACTGTACACAGCTATTCAATGTCCCTTTTTCTTCTACTGGAAATAGCAAGTCCTTTTCTATTTCTAAGTCTTGGCACATGACATTCCCTCAGCTAAATGCTGTTCCTCTCTAAATCCTGATTGGGGAATTGAACCACCTTCTCACAAATCATCTCTCATAATTTGAACCAAAATACATCTTTTTGGCACTGGCTTTTAGGGCACTCATGTCTTTGTGGGTTCAAAATTTGAAATTATTTAGTCACTTGATTTCATTGGTTTAATACTTTTCTCCTGAATATCCGAAGTTCTGTGAATTTGGGCTCATATTTTTGTCTCCCATACTTTCTACATGCCCTGATTAATATTTGCAACTGAGAAGTTACTCCATGAATATTTATGTTCATTGGGGTTTAGGGTGTGACTTAGTGGTAGAGCTCTTGCCTAGCTTGCACAAGGCCCTGGTTCCTTCGCCAGCATTACATGCAAGCAAAATGTTTATGCATGTTAAACTCATAAGGAGAGGGATTCTTAGAGTTTCTTTTCCAGCTAAATTAATAAGCAATTCACTTGAATTTGAAATTGAACATGGCAGGGAATCGTTCCTGATTGCACCCATCCTGGACAGCATTTTTCTCACAGACCTGAGACAGAATTGATTTGTCTTCAGGTGTGTGCTTTGCTCTTTTGCCCTGGTGCCGGCCATGAAACACCACCTCTGAAACCTCTAAAAGGAAAACAAAACAAGAGAAACAGTAGAACCAACTCTCTTTGAATGTAAAAGGATTTTCTAGGTGAAAAAAATAAATCTCCAGTTAAACATGTTTTCCTTCCCATTTCCACGATTCTGCTTCTTCTCAGAGGTGTCTCCTGAACATAGTAGCCAGCTTCAACTGAGAGGAAGCCCTGCAGACTGGAAGTCCTGATGCAGAGCAGAGGCAAGTGTTCAGGGGAGGGGTGGACATGTAGGTCTAGGTTCTGTGAAGGAGCATCTGTGGGCCTGGGCCACACCTCCAATGAGAAGAGCTGTAATTTAGTCAAGGACTTTTGTTTAAACCTCATGCACATGCAAGGACACCTTTAGGGCTCATGGATCATTTTATTTCCTGCTGATAGCCTTTCTTAAACAAGGAATACCAAATATACCATGGTTTATAATTATCCACCTTTCTTTCTCTTTGAACTGTGCCTTGTTGCCTAGGAACTAGGTGATCAGTATGCTTTAAATACGTGCTCAAATCATCTTTTTCCTATTTTTTTTTCTGGATAGGTTTTTTTTTTTCCCACACTGCTTCTATTGTTATGAAGTTTCATTAAAATACGTGCCCTATTCTGGATTTGTTTGTTTGGAATAGATACAAACTGTGTATGTTCAATTAAATATAAATAAAATATTCGAGCTTCCATTTGCCTTTCCATTTATTATCTGACATAACTTGATTTCTGTGGAAAGCAACCATTTATGTATCATGAAAAAATGCACAGTTAAAAGGTGATTTATCGAGCATTCCATCAGCAAGAACTTCTCTAGCTGATAGTTTCTCTCAGGGCTAAATAAAAATTAGTATTTATTATGATGATATTAAAAAATGATGACCTTAAATCATCACAAAATATTAACTAGTCAATCCAATCCCATAATTTTATGCACCAGAGAACAGAGCCTCCAGCAGGAGCTTCCCCAAGTCTGTGGTTGGTGTCAGACCTGGAATTAGAGCCGGAATGCCTGGAGACCCATGCCAACATTCTCACCATCTCCTTCCTTGACTGAAATTCTCCAGCCACAAATGTTGTCTATTCTAAGCTGAAAATGGTCTGTGGTTTCAATGTTAAAAGCATTTTAATGTCTAGACCTTTTACCTTCATTCTTAGTCATAATAATTGCTCATTTAATCAATTCTGATGAAAAATCCCTTTCCAGCCTTCCATACAATCCCCATCAGCAATCCTAAATATTCTTTTCTTAAACAATCTATTATGTGATATGTGCCCAGAAGAACTTATGAAAGAGTGTGCAAGTTATGTAGGGTAATGATCACATAAGCACTCTTGCATTCCACAGATGTAGTGAGAACCAGCACGTGATACTTGTTGAAGTTACCTTTGTGTTCCTCCTCCCGTCTTGAGTCTTCAAAAATTCCTGAACTGTTCAGGACACATGGTTATTTACCCCGTCAATTAAAAAGGAAAAAACTTGTTCCATTATATTGTGTTCGTGCATTAATTTATTCATTAATACTATCATGCATCCATTTAACCCTTAACGAATACTGATGTTGAATCAAGTGCCTTTTCAGGAGATATGTAGTGATATTAGGTACTTAAGCAATATTATTTTACACTATATAGTATACACACATATGTACAATATCTACAGCATCCTCTTCTCAAGATATTTTACCTATTGTCAAAGTCTAGAGGCTGAACAAGACATTACCTATTTCTTTGGCCTTGAAGTAGTAACCACATCAATCAATTACTGAACACTTACTACAAGCTACGAACTCTATGATCACCATCTCTTCATCCGGTAGCCCTCTGAGGTAGTATATTATAGAGCGGAGGAGAATTGCTGTAACAAGCAACTCCAAATCTCAGTGGCTTAACAAAGAGATTTACTTCTTTTCAATCCCTTCTTGTCAGGCAGTGATGTGGGGATCCAGGCTGCATCTCTACCATCCTTACCTTGAGCCTTCACTTCCTCCACTGGGCCATGTGCATGCAGCTGGCCAAAGAGGGAAGAAAGACAAGGAAAGGCTCATGGGACATTTCCAAGGTCAAGTTCAGAAATGGAGTACACCTGTTCCACAGCAGTGTCAATCTGATTGAAGATGAGCTGGGAAATATGGTCTACCTGTGTGCCCAGATAGAAAATAAAGTTGTCTGGAAAACATAGTATTTTCTCTGTCACAATTACAAACTCTTGCTATTATTATTATATTTGAGAAAAGCGAGGATTTATAAATATAAAATGACAGGCTCCTACTAGATAAATTGTTGAGATTCAAATTCAGAGGCTCCACCCCTACTCACTGCATAATGCTATTTTCTAGCTTTATTTTGGACAAATCAATTTTAATTACAAAAGTGGCCCATGTACTTATAATATAGTTCAACTAACAAGGAAATCATGAATGGATTTCTTTTAGGAATTGAATGATTGCTTGAGTGTATTTCCAAAAATAAACCAGGGTAGCTACCTCTTGCATTTTTTATTTTCTGAATTATTTAGTTCTGAGTAAAATGGTTTTGATTGTTCATAAATCAGATGGGAACTAATCATTTGTTTTAGCTATATCAGTTTTAATTAATTATTGGACAATTTGAGCTCTTTCTGGCTTTGCTTTGTGGAATTCAGGGACAAAGTTAAATGTAACTTCCCTCCATGATGACTAAATTAAAAGAAATTAGGGCTATCTTGTCCATGAGACACTTCCAATTTTGAATGAATAATTTACTGCTTTTGTCATAAACATTATTGATTCCTTGTGACAACTTGGGGCTACCTAAAGTGATAGTTTAAAAATTCTATTTCTTCATTTTGATGATAGCTCACACACTTGATTTCCATTTTGGTGCAAATCTTGAGTTCTTATCCTTAGTTTAATACACTTTTAAATGTGTCCCCTATAAATGTTATACGAAAACTCTTTCTTGATCTAGGAACCATAGAATGTCCCCATTCCTCAATAACCCCAGATTCTTTTATCTCTAAGGAAGAAAAATGAGAAACTAAAGTCAAATATTAAGGTAGAAATAAAATAAGCACCACATATTTGATTTTTCTTTTAACAAAAGAATTCTGGACATCAAGGTATCTGATAAGCCCAAATTCATATTTTTCTTTTTTTATTTGTTCTTTCTGTTTATACATGACAATAGAGTGTCTTGTGACATGTTGTACATAAATGGAGTATAACTTACTCTAATGAGGATCCCATTCTTGCTGTTGTACATGATGTAGAGTTACATTGGTCATGTATTCACATGTGAATGTAGAAAAGTTATGTCTGATTGAGCCTATTGTCTTTCCTATTCCTGTCTCTCCTCCCTTCCCTTCATCTGCCTTTGTCTAAGCCACTGACTTCTATTCTCTACCCTCTTCCTTGTTGTGTGTCAGCATCTGCATATCAGAGAGAATATTCAACCTTTGGTTTTGGGGGGCTGTCTTATTTCACTTAGCATGATAACCTCTATATCCATTCATTTAGGGCAAAAGCCATGAAGTCATTCTTCTTTATGGCTGAGTTATATTTCACCGTGTGTGTGTATATATATGTAATATGTACATACATACATATATATGTGTGTATATATGTATATGCATATATACATAATATTTTCTTTATCCATTCATCTGTTGAGAACACCTAGGTTGGTTCCATAGCTTAGCTATTGTGAATTGAGATTCTATAAACATTGAAGTGACTGTGTCACTGTAGTGTGCTGTTTTTAAATCTTCGGGATATAAACCAAGGAATGGGATAACTGGGTCAAATGGTGGTTCCATTCCAAGTTTTCCAAGGAATCCCCATACTGCTTTCCAGAGAGGCTGCACAAATTTGCAACTCCACCAGCAATGTATGAGTGTACCTTTTTCCCCTACATCCTCACCAACATTTATTTTTACTTCTATGCTTGAGAATTATCATTCTGACTGGAGTTGAGATGGAATCTCAGTGTAATTTTAATTTGCACTTCTTTAATTGCTAAAGATATTGAACATTTTTTTTTTTTTTTTGTGGCACTGGGGATTGAACCCAGGGCCTTGTGCATGCGAAGAAAGCACTCTACCAACTGAGCTATATCCTCAGCTGAACATTTTTTATATAGTTTTGACCATTCATATTTTTTTCTGTGAAGTGCCTGTTTAGCTCCTTTTCCCATCTGTGGTATGACTTTTGAAAAAATTGTCTGGCACTATTATTCTGTTATTTGATTTACAGAACTATTCTGAAGGCTTGTGTGTGTGTGTGAGAGAGAGAGAAAGAGAGAGAGTGTGTGTTTGAGGAGAGAGTTAAAAAAGAGAACAATTAAACTTGCTAAATGTCTTACAGGCAACTGTGAGATAGCTATGTTGACCTGTGTATCTCAGAGAACGTTGGAGAGGTCAAAATTAGCAAATTTGAGCTAAGCAAGGGTGAAAATTGACACAAAATCTACACAGTATTGTTTTAAAATGTCTATTTTTTCACCAGAACTGGCAGCACACGCCTGTAGTAACTCCAACTCGGAAGGAGGAGGAAGGAGGATTCCAAGTTAATGAGACCCTCAGCAACTCAATGAGACTCTGTCTCAAAATAAAAATATAAAAGGATTGGGGATGTAGCTCAGTGGTAAAATGCCCCTGGGTTCAGTTCCCAGCACCACCCTAATCTGATTTTTCTCTGGACCTTGACTTTTCACTTCTAGTCTTCAGAAATGTGAGTCAATTTCTGTGAGTTTAAGCCACCCAGTTTGTGGAATTTTGTTATGGCCATCCTAGGACCTAATACAGAGGGCTGTCAATCAAGCATGGACAGGGAATATTCTTCTTACTCACCTGCTCCTCCTTTCTCTTAGAGTCCAGAGGTGAATCCCTTGCATGGAGACGAAGACCATGGCTGTCAGGATAACATGGGCCTGACAGAGTCATCAGGTAGATCAGGAGGTGATACAACCAGTACCTGATTTAAGGGACCACATGTTCCCACCCTTTCCCTCTGTTTTTACTATGATAATGGAAGATGGGGTCGTATTGGGAGCAGTGGGCCATTTCACAGAGCCTTTGTAGGGGATTTAATATGCAAAAAAGTAAACTACCTCCATTCCCTTCTCCCACGAACTGTCTCACTTTCCTGATAGGTGCCTGTGGTTTGGTTTTCTCTGCTGCCCAGGGAAGCTGGATTATTCACTCTCAGGCTCAAACTTTGAGGGAAACTAAAAAGCGGCATGTGGTCACAGTAGAACCCATACCCCCAAGTATCATCAAGGAACTGCAGTAACAGTTGTGAGCACTAGGTGGCAGCACAGCTGAGCCTACGGACGCTCAGGTCTCCAGAGCAGCGCACATCCCAGTGCTGAGGATTTCAATAACCCTCCATCATCTGGGTGTACCTCTGGCTGCACCTTGCCTATCAAGCAAAAGGGATGCCCATTTGTGGTCAGAGGAGTGTGTAGGTCTAGATAGGGCTCATAATTCCTAGAGAATCACAGTCCTCAGAAGCAGAAGGTGAAGCAGACACCTGATGCTGCATTAAGGAAATAGAAAAGAAAGCCCTCAACATCTGTGCTCTGAATCCCTTCATCATGCCCCCACACCCTGCCCAGGTGAGACAGTGATGGTACTCCCTATCCTCCCCCTCCCCCTCCCCGAATGAAACCCGTTCTCCAAAGTCCCTTTAGGATGACTGTTGCAAGACTAAGATGCTCTTAATAATAATTTTGGTTCGATTTCACCAAGAGGCTCTCAGGGTGACTTGCTCCATGTTACAAAATGTGGCTTCTGCAACCTCCATCCTACCTTGTGTTTACTGAAACCTGTGAACTGTGTTTTGGGGATATTAAGATCCTTCTTTAACTTAGTGCTGACCCACATATCAAAGCCTGGTGTCAGTTTTCATGGATAAAGTCACATCTCTTATTTAAAGTCATCATTTCTTTTAATTGACAAAAGACTAAGTCAGCTTCTACCTGTGCTTTGAAGACATTGAAGATACACTATAATTTGTTTTCAAGCAATCAACATTAACTCAGAGGAAAATACTCTTCTTACAAGACCTCTGATTTGGAAGGGGTTTTCTTGTTTGCGTTAAATACGACATATTGCCTCTAAAGATAGTTTTCAAGAAAATAGAACAATAAAAATTAGTTTGGATTAACTTAATTGCAAAAACGTAGGTCTAAGGAGACATATGGCTTAGGTTTCTGAGGAGTCAAGTGGAGTGCAATAAAAAGATCCGGGTTTCTTATTTTATTTACAACTGCTGTATTTTACAAATATGTCCATTTCAAAATGTAGGCTTGCATAAATCTGTCATTTGGTACATTAAATAGTCTAGGATTGCTTACAGTTTGGTCATTAAGGTCTTTTTTAAATGCAGCTCATGTTTTAGAAAGTTACACCCAAGTATAGTTTACTGGATTTTATTTAAAACTAAGATTTTTAAGACCCAATATTCTCTTATATATCAGCTTTAGATTCCTTCCCCAAACAGTAAAAATGCCTGCATAAAAATAAAATATTACTAGCCTATTTACCTGTAACCGATTCTGGGCTAAATGCGCCACCTAGTGGTTATATGAGAAAGTTTATGTTTAACTTTAATACTTAGAAAATTGCCTTCTCTTTCTCCTTCTATAGAAGGTCTTAGAAAAGATCAGTTTTGGTGGTTGGTGAAAGTGCACCTAATTTAAATACAGATGAACCAAGGTGACACAAGGTGGAGATTGTGGAAATCATAAATGAAGGCTTGACTCCTTGTTCAGAAACCTGAGTCATTTACATGGTAAATTGGTATTACACAACCAATACCTGTGCATATAGTCTAGGAATAAAATGTAGAGGTATGTTGTGTGTGATTGTGTCTGTGTTGTGTACGAATGTGTGTGTGTGTGTGTGTGTGTGAGAGAGAGAGAGAGAGAGAGAGAGAGAGAATGTGGTAGGGGATAGGACATTACAGCCCTGAAGTTAAAACAAACTCAGTTACACTCCTGGATCCCCCACCCTACCCTGATCTCAGGATGAAGGCATGATGGGATGATGGGCGCATCTCATAAGGACCTAAGGACCTGGAAAGCTGCTGGTGCCTGTGCGCATGTGCCGTAGGAAGGTCTAGTCTCTGCTTCCTCCAGAACCGTGGCCATCTAGCCTGCCAGAGTCCCTCCAGCAATATCCTCTACCCAGGCACTTTCTCCTTCTTCCTTTCCCAAGGACAGGCCACCCTCTTGCCTCATCTAGCTTCCAGAAGCTTCTTGCACCTTTTTTTTTTTTTTTTGGCAATGCTGGGGTTTGAACCCAGGTTCTTGTGCTGCAAGCACTCCACCAACTGAGCTCCATCGCCAGCACCTTATTTCACCTCTCGCTACAAGAATTTCAGAGGTACATTTTGAGGGTGCTTTTCATTTTATCAAGTATGCCTTGCCTTTCAAATGGTCTCTGATCCTCTTTCCTACTTCATTGCTTCCTATCCTCAGAAAAATAGCTCTGACAACAAAATGATTCACAATAGACTCCCTGAACTTCAGAAGAGAGGTGTGCAGATTGTCCATATCTCCGTATTTTGTTGTCTTTTCCTTGAAAGTACAAGGTCCAGGAGGAGGACTGAGCTTCCTCAGCCCTCTGTCTCTGCAAGAAGGACTCAGGACTGCTGATGTTTGATTCTCTGTTGCTAGAAATATAAGCCCATGACCAGTTTAAATCTTCAGAACAGGAAGAGAAAGAAATATTTTTGCTAAATTAATTTATCTGTAATATTTTTAAAGTGGCATTTAACATAACTGTCACAGAAACAGAACACGAGGCTGAGAAAATTTTGAATAGGTAGACCAATCAGGAGACAGCAGATAAAATATAATGATGGAAAATATAACATTTTGGAGCCTGATCCACATGCCTGGGAATATGTTCAGAGCTTTTCAACTATAAACTCTTCTAACAATCCCAACTCTGTATGATAGACATATTTATGTCCCTATTTAGCAGGTTAGGAAACTGAGTCATTGTGAAACTTGCGCACTGTCACACAGCTGGAATGTGGCAGAGTCATGATTTGAGCTGAGCCCTCCTGCCTCCAGTCATGTTCACGATCTCAGCACTGTGCTAGATTTTGGAAGGACAGTGGAAAATAAAATTTTCTCCAAGTTATCATTAATTCAACAATTACTTGTGAATACTGACTATGCATCAGGCCCCACGACACACACTGAGGCCACAGAGGTGGACAACCTGGTCCCAGCTGTCAGTTCTCTTGTGAGTGTGTTTCGACCTCTGAGCACAGCTGTGAGAAAACTCCACCAGCACAGCCCTCGCCCACCAGGCAGTCCCAACAAATGGTGTCTAGACACCACACACCACGGGGAGCCTGCCTGGCCAGCCATGAGGTCACCCAGCACGGCAGTCAGCAGCACGCAGGCTGCGTCGGCGGCATCTCAGGCCTGCTAATTGGGACAGGTGCAGAGAGTGATGACAGCAGGCCACCCATGGAGCTCTGGCACAGCCAGGCGAGGCTCAGGGAGCAGGAAGGAAAAGAGGAGATGAAACCTTATTTGCAGACCGGGCAATACTGGCAGATAAAAACACATAGACCCTCCTGGGACTCACCAAGAAGAAAAGGATGGTCATTTTCAGAATGGAAAGTCCCTGATCTCTAGAAATGAGGTTCTATGGAAATATATATTACATGCAATCAACAGCAGGACAAAGCAGAAAGATAATTTGCATACATACATGTACATGCACACACATGTGCCTGAACCACACAGGCACTAACACATACTCCCAATAATCATGGAAGAAGCTGAGGGTCTTTCTAAGGTGGGGAGGGAGAGACTGTCTTGAGAAAGACTCCTCTGACAATGGCATCTCAAATGAATAGACAAGCGTTAGGTGAAATTAAAGGGAAGACTACCTCAATGACCAGTTAAGAGCTGGTTAGCAGAGACCAGGGAAATGTTCAAGTGAAAGTAGCAGGTTGAGAAGATACATGTAAAAAAAAAAATTAATTTGACCTTCTCTAATCTGAAGTTATCAGCAGAGTTGATCTAATGCTGTGAGCCTTGGCAGGAATATTCTAGAAAGATACCAAAAGGAATGAGATAAGGTCATTTGATTGCAGGAAATTGCTATATATTGGAACAGGGAAAATCACTAAGAAAGGTCCTAGGTTTTAGTGCAAAGATGTCCATTTTTATGTGAATTAATGAATTTTAATTTGTTTTAAAATATATGATAACTGTTACTTAATTTAAATCTTATAACTGATATAAGTGCATTTTGATATTATTTTTTATGATTTAAGTGGGACTTTAAAAAATAATAGGAAACAAAAATAAAACCATAAAAACATGACTTAATGAGAAGCTAATTATGATAAAACTGTGCATGTGTATTATATCATGCAATTTTTTAAAGGTAGGAGTCAATAACAATTGCTTACTTAATCTATGGCCTTGCAATATTACAATTAAACCACAAAATGAGAATTAGACACCTATTCATTTTCTTCCATGTCAAAAATGATCAGCAAATCAGATTTGCTTAGAACATTTTAATAAGTCACCTTCCTTTTTATTTCAAAAGCTTGTACTTTGCAATGTATTTTTTTTTAATCACAAAATACCTGACAACTGCACTGTCTCATTTGGATGTTGTAAGAATAAAGTTAAGATAACATTCATTAAGCCTTCTGAGACTCTTAGTATGGAGATTTTAGATAAATGTTATATTGTAATTAGAGGAAGCTAAAGCAGTCCATGAAATCCTCACAATATTTATTTTTTAATTGTGAAAGCTTGAAAGCTATTTGGTTTCTGTTACAATTTTAATATTTAGAGTGAACACAAAAGAAAAAGAGATTTAAAGGAGATTTATTTATTAATGTTTGCATGTGTGTGTGTGTGTGTGTGTGTGTGTGTATTGTTAGGATGAATTAAGCCCTGCAAAGATATTCAACCCCTAATCCCTATGAATGTCAATTTAGAATGTCATTGCAAAGGGATTTTGCAGATACAATTAAGGTTCTTGGGATGGGGAGATGAATCTGGATCATTTGGATGGGGACAATGTAATCCCAAGGGTGTTTGTAAGAGTGAGTCTGAAGATTAGTGTCAGTGATAGACAGGACCATGAAAGCAGGAGGTTGGAGTGATGTGAGGAAGACACCAGGAACCAAGGAATGCAGATGAAAAAGGATAGGAAGCAAATTCTCCCTTGAATCTCGAAGGGCAACCTGCCCTGATGCACATTGACCTTAATTCAGTGAGGTGGATTTTGAACTTCAGACCTCCAGAACAGCAAGAAAATAAGCCTGTATGTTTTAAGTCACTAAATTGTGATAATTTGTTGCAGCAGTTCCGGTGACTCATGGTGTGTGTGTGTGTGTGTGTGTGTGTGTGTGTGTGTGTGTGTACAGATTCATGCACTCAATGATACCACCAATGTTAAGAATAAGAGTCAGGTCACCCTCACTTTAATTGAATCAAAATAAACTTTGGAGTGAGAATTCTTGTTTTTAAGGCACTTTTATACACAACTCTACAGTTTCTGTAAAAGACAAAGCAAGAAGAATCAGCCCTCCTCAAGGACGTTATTTGTTGACTCTTCTATCATTAATATTCTTAGAGACCATCTGGAAAAGGTTTTGAATAGGAGATGGGAGGTTTGTTTATTTGGGGTAATATTGGTATTAAAGAACCCAGACACAAACAAACTGATCTTCAGTCCACAATTGCAAGGAAGGATGCTCATAGTCAACACCAAGTGGCTTCAGACTGAATTCGGTGCCAGGGCCCAAACAGGGACAGCACCTCTCAGGGGGAATTGAGGGTGGGGAGCTTTGCCTGCCATGTTCTTTCCAATACCTTCTCTGTACACCTTCTAAGGCCTGAGTATTTCTTGGTTTTAACATGCAATTCCTTTTCTATTAAAATGATTTTATATTTATGTTTTGTTAGAAAGTGAAAATAATAATGGGGAATCAGTGGAATCAATTTTCATTTGTAATTTTCCTTAATTAAGGAGTAATTTATAGACTATGATTAGCAATAGTTAGAAGAATGCTGGGAACCTCCACGGGATCATGGTGTGAAGACTGGTCCTGAAGTCTGCACCCATCATTTCTAGGGTACCTTGTTGGGTTTGTTCAAAAGTGGAAAAATGTTCCAAAGACTGACAAGTGAGAGGCTAGTGAGAGAGGATTCCTAAAAATCCAAAGATTTATAAAACTGGTTTTTACAATACTGGTGGTTTTAAATTAATTATTGGGGAGCATTTACACTTCAAAGATTAGTAAAAGCTACAAATCAAGTCTCCCCCCAGGAGTCCAGTGTACCCACTTGTTGCTGCTTATTGTTTTCCTTCTCTTAGAATCAATCTTGCTTCTGTTTTACCTGAGCTACAAGACTTCTCAGGAGGGACTTTGGGTCCACCTTACCCTGATTTCTTTTCTACTGGTATTTCCTCTGGTCAAGGCCAGCTCGTCCAAAAAATGCAGTAGACACAGTGCTTAGGGCTCTGAATACTTGCAAAGCCCAAGACATATTTAATTTATTTTTAATTAGATGAAAAATGGGAATATTTTATGTATATGCATAGATATGTAATATAGCACACATTATATACTATAATTATATACTATAATTTAACATATAGTGAATCCAGTCTGAGTTATATGAATCTACATACCAATATAGTCAAAAAATATCATTTTTTGATATTTTTGTATAGGGGAAGGGAACCAAGAAAGCAATAGTGCCTAAGGCCATAGTCAGAATGTGGCCCTGCCCTCAAGGCCCTCCTTAGCCTCATGGCCCAGAGTTGATGGGAACTAATCCTGGCTCTTTCACCTCCCCTCTGGTAGAAATGACCACCAGTGTCCAAAGCTTTAGAGGTGGGCATTCCATTACCCCTAGTGGGGAGGCCTGAGTTCATCACTCAGTTCTTCTGAGGGTGTCCTACTTTCATTAATGAATACAGTCTCACCACCTAGGACTTGATTTGTGATTCTTTCAAAAAGATGGAAAACAACAAGAAAGCTAAAGCTCAGATTCCAGTGAATAGAGCATCTGCTGACTTTGCCAGATTTTACATTTGGGCTCTGTTTTCTGTTCTGCTTTGCAATTGTTCAAGCCAAAACATGAATGTCAATGAACTATCCAGCTTCCTTCAGTGGTTTCTGGTTTATTCATAAACACTTTCTTTCAGAGGGTTAGTTGTATTTTTCCTTTTCTTTTAAAGTTGAGTCCTATCTTTACTGAAGTCTTGAGAGTTAAGTATTTCTCATGAGTGCCAAGTAGAGCTGGTAACTCCATGGTGTCCTGCATGTCTGGGTCACAGACCTTTTAAAGCAGTTCAAATTGGTCCTTTAGAATCATTTTTTTGCAACTGTCATTTTATTATTTATTAAAATACTTCACTTTTCTGTATCCTTCTCTCCTGCTCCATCACCACCCACCCTTTCCATCCCTTCTCTCTATACAGGGACAATTCATTAAACGTCAAGTACATGGCAATAGCAGAGCTCATGAAAAATGGAAACATCTGGGTCCCACCTCTAAGGTTTCCTATTCAGTAGGCTTAGGACAGAGACTCCAAACTTGCATTTTGACTATGCCCTACTTTATTGATGAGGCAGACTAATTAAATTCTTTTTGACTTACAAGAAAACGAGACTTTATTTTCCAGATACCTTGCAAATTGCAACAAGCCCAGAGTTACATGGAATTTAGAAAATGATTGAGGTGACCATGGAATATGATATTAACATTTGTTGTTAATTGATAGCATCCAATGTGCACGGCATTTAGCATGTTAATTTTAATCATCACAGCAATCTCTGAGGATGGGGCTATGATTACCATTTGACAATTTAAAACTGAGACTGAGAAGGGTGAATAATTGCTCATTCTCATATACAATAAAAAGTAGAGATAGGAAATGAATCTAAATGTAACCCTAAAAGTCTTGCTTTGGTGAAATTGGAGAAGAGAGAGGGGTTATGTACTGATTCTTTCTTTTAATGGCACCAAGGATTGAACTTAGGGGCATTTAACCACTAAACCACATCCCCAGCCTGTTCTTTATTTTTTATTTTGAGACAGGGTCTTGCTAAATTGCCGAGGCTGGCCTTGAACTTGCAAGTCTCCCGAGCTGCTGGAATTATAGGCATTAGCCACCGTGCCCAACAATCTACTGATTTTGATAAGAACTAGTGACTGAGGTCATTTCTTTTCCAATAACTCTTAGCTATTCATAGAAACTTGAAGACATCACAAATCAACAAAAAGGGATTTTGTGTATTTTCCCATTTGATGGTTTGCTAACACTTTCAGTTAAAATGTTTTGAGTTCCTTATTTTTATTTGACCACAAAGCAGTACAAGTCTTTGCTTGGGCTTGTTGAAAGGAAAAGTTCCTCTGCTACCAGGTTTGATTAAGTTAACTGGCCCTGTTTGCTCTACATCCACCTCCAATCTACCTCTAAGTAGCTGCAAGGTCTCACAAGGTCAGTGCCAGAGCCCCTTTAATGCATTACTAGAACACACTCTGGCCATGGCTGTGAAGCCAACATGAGGTTTTCCAATGTAGATGGGATCGTGTTACTTTTGTTCTCTTGATTCTCTCTTTTTCTCCAGTATGATTTCTTTTAAATGGCCCCTATGATTAAAGAAGTACTTAGCTCACTAGCACTATCTACAAGTCCTCTGTCTGTCCTCCTCCACTTTGTGTCCTCTGCTTCATGGTTCCAGGCTTTCCCTAGCCTCCTCTTCAAGCCACATTGCTGCTTCTACTTGAACTTCCCATGCCCATGTCTTTCCATGGCAGGGCTCTGTCCTTGCTTTTCTGGAGGCTTCTCTCCTCACTGCCTTTGTTATGGTTTAGATATGAGATGTTCACCAGAAGCTCATGTGTGAGACCAAGCAGAAGGTATCAGGGGTGAAATTATTCCATTATGGGAGCTGTGACCTAATTGGTGGGTCCACCCAATGGACATATTAATAATTTGAATGGATAACTTATAGTAGGCAGGTGCTACATGGCTGGAGGAAGGTCAGTGTGGGTGTGCTCTCAAGGATTGTATTATTTTGTTCCTGGCTTCTCATGCTCTGTGTCCTGGCTGCCTAGAGCTGAGCAGCTTTCCTCCTCCACACCCTTTTGCCATGATGTTCTGCCTTATCTCAGGCCCAGATGGAGTCAGTTATTCATGGATTGAACCTCTGAAACCCTGATCCAAAATAAACATTTTGTCCTGTAAATTGTTCTTGTCAGGTAGTTCACAGCGACCAAAAGCTGACACAGCCTAGTTGCACACATACAGATCCTAACTCATGCATCACTTCCCTAATGCTGCTCACTCAATTAAATGCCTGGTCACAGATATCCATAAAACCGAATTCCTGCTGGGCTTGGTGGTGCACGCTCATAATCCAAGTGGTTGGAGAGGCTGAGGCAGGAGGATCACAAGTTCAAGGCCAGCCTCAACAATTAAGTGAGACCCTAAGCAACTTATTGAGACCCTGTCTCAAAATAAAAAATAAAAATAAAAAATGGTATGGTGATATAGCTCAATGGTTAAGTGCCTCTGGGTTAAACAAACAAACAAACAAAAATCCCTATTCCTCTCCTTCGTCACCCTTGTTACTGTGACATGTCTACATTTTCTGCTGCAATGAATTGATTATATCTTCCTCCTGCTATAGATGCTAAGGTCCTTGGGGGAAGGGACTACCCCTATTTGTAATCATCATTATATCCTGAGCATTTAAAACAGTGCTTGTCTGACATATATCAGCTGATAAAAATACTTAAGTATGCAAGCAAATGAAGGAATGAAATTGAAATGGATGAACTTATAAATAATGGATAATTAGATGTGTATATGCTATGCATGGGTAAAATAATACATGATAACAGAAAGTCATCAACATTTAATTTTTTCATAAATATAATGTCTATGAATTTTGATTTGTGCAAGAGTAGGGTAAAATTTCCCATGATTTAAATTTTTATATTGGGTTTTTATATTGAATATATATAATTTGGACTCAGTTAAATAGAATGATAATAATAGATGTCTTTTAAACAATTTCATTTTATGAAATTCTTCAAATTCTCCACATTATAAGAACTTAGTGTATTAGTGGGATACATGGGAGTTGGGGCTTCCCATAGCCCACTCTGTCCTCTAGGCCTGCTTGGACACAATGCAGGAGTACCGTTTCCATAGTAACATGAACTGCTCCAGGGCCCATCTGAACTGTGACTTAGTGGGTCTGACAGAATCCAACTTGAATGATTCTGTGTGTGTAGTACTCAGACCTGATTTCCCATTCCCAGTTCCCCCATTTCTCCCCAAATCCCAACCCAACAGGATCAGTCACAAGACACATTTTGGGACATATCTTCATCTGATGTGGGACACACATCAGATGAAGTGGGACACATCTTCATCTGGTAGCCCACCATTGTGATGGGACTCTGTAATATGTCAAAACCTGTCTTTTAAAGGTTACAATTCTTCATTGCAGATGATATGCTCTAGTCACAAAATCCCAGGGACCTGTGTGGTGTCACTCCCACTGGAGCTGGTCATAGGTTCCATCCTGCATCTTTTACCAACAACACCTCCGGGACCATAGGGCTACTGCAGTGCCATCTCCTGCTCTACGTCCAGTTCAAAGCTGACAGCCTTCTAGGTTTCCCAGTGAAGGATTTATTGCTTCCAGAGTCAGAGACTCTCCAGGCACTATGCTTCCTTCTTTGTCATAGGGGTTGCAAGAAGCAGTAATTTGTCTTCTACTTCTAGCCTAGCATGTTCCTGGCCCTTGGACTCCTAACCATTTCACTGACGTGGCTAGTCCCTGAATCTTAATAGGGTTTGTATCTACACAGTGCTTACCAAAGCCTCCAGTTTACCAGCCACTTCTTGCTTTTTGTCTAATAAGCATGATAGTTCTGTGGTGATAATTGTGTTGCTCAGATGCATGTCTGGACAGCCCAGATCTCTTTGTACCATATTATGACAGAGGACAGGAGAGTTAGCATTCCTTGAGGCAATACTGTTAATAAGCAGTGTTATCTACCCCATAAAAATGTGAATTTCTTCTAATCCTGTCAAAATTTAAAAGGCAAAAGAATGTGATCTCCTAATCAATGACTGCATATCATGTAACTGAGGCTTGATTAATTTGCACTGGTAATTAAACTACATCCAACAAAGCAACCAGATTGTTGCTGCTACTTATTTAACTCTACAGACACTGTCCAGGATTCATCCATTTTTGAAGCATCTTGTCTTGTGAAATAATGGGTTTATAATGGGAACCACCAATCTTTTTTTTTTTTTTTTTTGTGATGCTGGGGATTGAACCCAGGGCCTTGTGCTTGCGAGGCAGGCACTATACCAACTGAGCTGTATCCCCAGAACCACCAATCTTGCACCGTCAAGGTATGTACCGGTATCAGTAATCCCCACAATCTCTCTGGGAAATTGGATACTATTTTTGATTAACTGTCTTGGCTAGTCCCACAAGGGTAGAGTTGGGGTGGGAAGTTTCAGTGATACAGTGATGCTTTTCTTCCCCAGTATGGTAGCCATTACGTCACCAACAGATTCTTCACTTGGGTTACTCCAATAATCTTATGTAACAATTACAATGGTGCAATAGGGGGACTAGAAATGAGTGCCTGGTGGATTTGCAGATCAGTGGGCACATGTTGAGCCAGATTTTAGCCAAAACTCTATTTATTACATGGACTCATGGGCTTCCCACTCTAATTGGAGGCCAGGATGGATCTTTGATATCAGTGAGAACTCAGGGCCTGGGTTCCCTAGTTCTTTTGATGCTGGTTTATTTTCTTTCTCCAACATAAGATCACTCAAGTAAATGGCCATAGGTCCCTTTGAGCTTGAACTCAGGGGAATAGTCATGGTTCCCATGTGCCATGATGCTCCAGGGTCCTTCCCCTCTTAGTATCTTCTCACTCATTTTCTTTTTATTAAAAAAAATGATCTTCACCCTTCTGTTCTTTTGGTTATTGATGTGGAATAGCATCTTGTTGGCTCTATCTACTTTGCCCCCATAGGCACCTTCCTTTGTTAAACAGCTCCACAACTCCAGGGTTTAAGCCTCCTTGGCAGCTCCTTTGACACTGCTCTTTAGTTTGATAATTGACTCCTGGTTTCTGGCCATCAGGTGCTGCCACCTGGTCTCTATTTCTTGAGTGCTGCATCACTCCTATGGATATTAGTGATCCCCATTCTGTGACACATCTCCTATCATCAACTCTGGCTTGCAGAGGAAGCCACAAACAAACCTGGCGATTCTGGTGCTCCTCTGGCCAGCATCTTCCTCATGGCCTTGGTGAATGATGTGTCCTCTGGATTGTCTCCCAATCCTCTGGTGGTCTTCTGGAATTATGGAATTTCATAATACAACCACTCCATCATGCCCACTGCCCTCAGCCACTTTGTTGCCTCCGGTAACTTCTTTCAGGGATATCAGACATTTCCATTTCATTTATTTTATTCCAGAATTCTAAGAGTAATGCTATCAATTAGTTTGCCCTACCTCTGGTATCATTGGTTGGATGTCCCATCCTGAGTCCTGACAGCAAGGGCCTCCAAATCAACACTTCCTTGCTTATTCAGTCTTATGTCAAAATTCAATCCCAGTTTATGCCTCTGTCATTGATTAGTATATTACAGCTAATATCTGCAATTCTTTAATTATATAGTCTTTTTCCTCCTATCATGTACCCAGCATTGTTAGATTGCAATTTGGCAGTAGTCGTTAGCCTTGTAGATGGAGAAGAAGATGTGAGCATCTGTTGTGTTGTAGTGAAGAGGGTTATCCAGCATATTTTAGCAAAATAGTTCTCACTAAGAAAGGATGGATCACTTCCTCAAGCCCTGAAAGTCCAGGGAAGTACTCTTAGTAAACATTTCCAGAGGTATCCATTCATTTGTACCTATCTACCTTTCAGGATTCCAGAATTCCCCTACCAGGTCATTGACCTTCGTATAGCCCCCTGTCTTGGCTGTGTGTTCCAACTTCTCTAGAGTTCAGAGAATTGAATCTTCAGGTCTTTAGCCTGCAGCACTATTGTGTCTGTCCTTCCACTTAGGAAGCAAGGGTCTTTAAATGAGCTACCAACTAGACTCTGGCTCTCACACTAAGCCATTAACTGCTTGTTAGCAGTTCTCAATTTCTCATTATCCTTCTGCAAGAATTCATAGACCTACCAGTAGCCAACCCCAAATTTGCTGTCCTGTTGTTGTAGTAAGTGTAGTTTCCCCCATATTTTTCAAATGATGTCACCATCAAACATGTCTCCCATTGTCTGTCATCAAGTCATTATCCCTGGTCACCAGGGAATATCTATATCTATCTACCAAGATGTGTCCTTTCATCTACTGAGCAATAGGAAGTCAGTCTCCAAAGATCCTCTTATCTCTTGTTTTCTCAGACCACATCTAATACCACTTGTGTTAGCTTAGATACTCCAAAATTCACTTCCAAAGAATTATGCCAGGAGGGATGCCTGTGAGAAAAAATAAAGAGGCAGCAGAGAGGATGGGAGAGTCATCAGATTCCATGAAAGCCTGACCTTGAGTGAAGGAGAGAACAGGAAGTTTGGGCAGAAACATCCAAGACCAGTATGCAGTCTAATGGAAGTTCTGTAAGATCACTGGGAGACTATGAGGCAAAGTTGCCCAATGAGAGTTCTCTGCATCCCAGGATTAGAAGTGCCACAGCATCACACAATCTATAGGAAGCATGGTGTGGGTTCAAACATGGTGATGAATTTTGAAGAACAGAAGCCAGGGCCCTTGATCAATTATGCTCTCTAGTTGGAGTTCTGCAAGGTGCATTGTCCCAGCCACTAAAATATCCTCCTGATGATTACCTCTATGATTGACACAGGTCTCAGGAATTAGACTTTGACCTAGTCACAACAGAAGGCTTCCACTGAAACAAACAGTCATTCATTGGCATGTGACCTGTGGGGTCTCATATGGCCCTCCCCTTAGAAGGGCTTCATGGTTGGTTTAATGCTTTTCTGTTGCCATCCTGAAATTCAAAATCATTTTTGAAAACATAGCTATGGTATTTCATTTTTCCCTAAGCTTCCTAAATTATGTAGGCAAGTTTACTAACCTAGCCCATTCAGAATGAGAACAAATATGGAAGCCGTCTAGGCTTAAATACTCAGGTCATTCTCTTTAGAGATGCTCCAGCCAGCTTTGCAGCTGCCATTTAACTCTACCCTGAAAAGCTTCCCATTTTAAAAGACCATCAAATCACATCTATTGAAATATTCAATACTTACATCCTCAGTGGATTCGATACCCCTCTAAATCACCATTATTTATCCTTAGTGGATTTGATACCCCTCTAAATCACTATTACTATCAATATTTATGATACCCCTCTAAATCATTATTATTTATCACACTGCTTCTCTAGAAGTACAACAAAACAGTTTAAATTCATTAGCCAGATCATCAAGATCAATTATATAGGACTTGATTGCATGTCAGGTAGCCAAAGGTAAATCTATGCTTATAGTGAACACATTTGGCTATACCTATATAAATATTGCAAATCAAGTTTAAAATCCATTAGAAAGAACCAAATGAGTATTGTGACATATTTTCATCCTATGTCTTTGGCAATTTAAACTCCTGCTTTTAGGTTGGCTTACAAGAATATACTACTTTTTTCTGGTGATTGCTGTGTTACGTTGTCCCATGGCTCATTTGCAGGGTCTTCAGTGTTATTACATAGCCTCTGTCATAATGGATGACTCAACAATGCCTTCTCTGACAAAAGGAATGAGGACTAACCCAAGTTCAACCATACAACCTTCTCTTGACTATTTATTTATTTATTTATTTATTTATTTATTTATTTATTTATTTTTGCTGTGCTGGGGATTGAACCCAGGGCCTTGTTCTTGCAAGGCAAGCACTCTACCAACTGAGCTATATCCCCAACCCACTGACAAATTGTTAAATGGAAAAGTTGTGGGGATGAAAAAGATCTGGATATTGTGCATGAATGTCCTACAGACCAACATTCTCTACCCTTGGCCAAAAGGGGTACAGAGAAAGATAAAAGAACCCTGTGGCTATGGTGTGAGCTGGACTGGTTCTAATATGCCATGATGTTCTTCTAAACACACACAAAAATCACAGAATATTATGTCAAAGTCACTCTGTGACTATAATAGAGAAGGACAAAGACAGAACCACTCTGTAATCATGTCTGACCAAGCACAGCTAAGAAAAGGGCCCAAGAAAATGGTGAAGAACATGGTACAAACCACAGAGTGATCAGACATCCTCCTACTGCTCTAAACCCTTCCCTGCAAAACCTTTTATTAGAAATGCTCTGTGGCTTGCCATGTGTTCTTCCTCAAAGTAAATAGACAACAGCCCCATCTTTGACCACTGGTTTGATCCTGGTGGACTTTGGCTGGAGGCATCCATAGTTCTTATCTCAATTTTCAGTTTTAGTTATATCATTATTTGTGTAGCTACTTGTTAATGTTGGGTCCCTTGCAGAATTGTAAAAGCGAAAATCATGTTGATGTTGTCCACACTACATTTACAAAGGCTGCACAAACCTGGTATATTATAATCTGTTAATAAATAGTTGTTGAATGAGTTAGAAAGAAAGGTACTATGGTTTATATATTAGGGGTCTCCGGAAGGCTCATATGTGAGACAATGCAAGAAGGCTTAGAGGTAAAATGATTGGGTTTTGAGAACCTTAAGTCAATCAGTGAATTAATCCCCTGATAGAGATTAACTGAGGGGTACCTGTGGACTGACAGGGTGTGACTGGAGGAGGTGGGGGCCTACTTTGGGGTATGTATTTGGTGAACTGAGCTTAGGCTCTCTCTGCTTCCTGGCGATGTCCTGAGCTGCTTTTCTCCACCATACATTTCTTCCATGATGCTCTTCCTAACCTCGAACCCCAAGGAATGGAGCTGGCCATCTATGGACTGAGACCTCTGAATCCATGGATCCTAAAGCAAACTTTTCCTCCTTTAATTGATCTTGTCAGGTCTTTTACAAAAGGAAATCTACAAATGAAAATATATACATATATTTGTTTTGAAAACAGATTTTTAAAGTGATCCTCTTTGCTATGTAATATTTCATTAATTAATCATGTATAAGTATGGCAAGTCTGGAACCCACATTCTTACTTAATAAAAAAATCTACCTGAAGGAGAAGTTGACGTGCCAGCCTATCTCCCACTTCTATTCTTGGCCTATGGTAAAAGTCTCAAAATATAATACCTTAAAATCAGACACAGTGGCACATGCCTGTAATCCCAGCAGCTCAGGAGGCTGAGACAGGAGGACTGCAAGTTCAAAGCCAGCCTCAGCAACTTATTGAGGCCCTAAAAAACTTAGTGAGATCCTGTCTTAGAATAAAATTAACATAGCAGTGCTGTGTACCTGACATAGTACTTTGATGTTACCATACCCTTGAAGTGACCTGGAAGAGATTTAAGAGTTCTTTCTCTTTTCAAGTTTGAATCACAGCTTTGATGTGATCTTTCTTGTTCTATGCTGTTCCTAATGTAAAAGTGTTTAACGCTTCTTGATTTCATTGGCTAGAATGGGGATAAGGTTTTAATTGGCTATTCTTGAATTGCTTTTACTAATAAGTCAATTTTATAATCTTTAAATCCATCAACTTTGCACATTTTTTTTAAGCTAAGGCTTCTTAAGATTTACTTATGATTGAGGGAGCACATTGATTTGGAATTTCAGATCTTCTAAAGCACTATTCGTTGTAATAATTATTTTTTAAATATAGTGCCTTTTTTATTTAATTTTTTTAATTTTTACAGACCTCATTTTGATTCATTGTACACAAATGGGGTACAAATTTTCACTTCTATGGCTGTGCATGATGTATATTCATACCATTCATGTAATCATACATGTACATAGGGTCATGATGTCTCTCTCATTCCACCATTTTTCATACCCCCTCCCTCCTCCCCCTCTCATTTTCCTCTTCGTAATCTGATGTTCCTCCATTCTTCTCTTGCCCCCCCCCAACCCAATTCTATATCATCATCCACTTATCAGGGAAAACGTTTGGCCTTTTTGTTGGGAGAGTGGATTGGCTTATTTCACTTAGCATGGATCAATTTATCTGCAAATGCCATAATATTATTCTTCTTTATGTCTGAGTAGTATTCCATTGTGTATATATACCTCAGCTTCTTTATCCATTCATCTGTTGAGGGGCATCTAGGTTGGTTCCACAGTCTAGCAATTGTGAATTGAGCTGCTCTGAACATTGATGTAGCAAATATAGGGCTTTTTAAAACAAGAACATAAGGAAGTGACTGTGATACAAATAATGTTGCTGTTTTAAGTACTACTCATGTTCGGTAGATGCATTCTATATAGAACATGGCAGAAAGATGAAAAATAAAGGTAATTGTGCATTCAGAATTCATAGCAATCAGTGTTGAAACAGTGCAAAAGCAGGAGGCAATATCCAGTGATTCACGATTTCATAGCTTTTGTATATCTGAGAAGTGAGTGCTCAGATGAATTTTATCTTTGCAAGCATGTTTTTGTAAGAATTGTGGGTATGCGTATCTTAACATTTGTTTTCTGTATTTTGAAATCAAGTATGCTCCACGTTTTATATGTTTTATATTAGAGAGTTCTTTAATGCACGCTTGTCAGATATATATATAAAATACCAATGTACTAATGTTATCTTTTGTTTTGTTTTAGATGTTATGCGCATGCTCATGTTAGGTAAGTTCTAAAATTGACATTTTTTGTTATGTAATTCCTTTTTTGCTTGTTTATGTTGTTCAAATATACACTTTCCTAAAAACAAACAAACAAACAAACAAAAAAAGGTGGGGATGTAGCTCAGTGGTAAATCACTGGTGGGTTAAATCTCCAGTATCGAAGAAAAAAAAAAAGATTACCTTAAAAGCATAACTTCTAAAATAGAATACTATATGACCATAAAAAGAAATTAAGTATTGATACTTGCTACAACATGGATGAATTTTGAAAACATTACATTAATTTTTTAAAAAAGCCAGTCACAAACAACCACATGATATATAATTTTATTTATATGAATTGTCCAGAATAGGCCAATCCACATGGAAAGTAAATTAGCACTTGCCCAGGGATGGAGGATGAGAGGATTAGGAATTAAAGGGTGTAAGGATTTTTGTGGGCTAATAAAAATATTCTAGAATTTATTGAGATGGTTGCTCAAATCTCAATATAGCATTGACATGAATTGTATAGTTCAAATGGGTGAATTATATAACTGTATAAATTGTATCTCATAAGGTTGTAATGAAAAAACATAGCCATGGGTACTGCCTTTTAAAACCAGTAGAGATGGTACTTTTGATGTTTTTAATGACATGGAAACTAATAATATAACATTTCACAGACTAGACTAGAATGAGCACACAATGTGATATAAAGTACATTTATAGACAGAGAGGAGTGAAGTGAAATGCCCTAAAAAAGCTATTTCTCTTTATACTGTGTTTCAAGTGGTTTCATTTTTCACTGCATAGTTTTCACATTTTTTCAAATATTAGATAATGAGAAGCTATTATATATAATCAGACAAATATTATGAAAATATTGTGGCTGAATCACTGTGATTTGTTTTTTGACACAGATCTATTGTGAAGTAGTAGGAAAAATTCGATTTCTTTCAAGACAATCATAACTCCCAGAGGACACGGGAAATACACACATATATATGATTATGAAAAAGAGCATCTTATTTTTGATGCCTTGTTCAAAGAATGGCCTATCAGAGATTAATAAACTACAATGGCATTTGGCGATGGTATTTGAGAAAAATTACCAGCAGAATGAAAGTAAACTCCTAGTTTCTCATAGCTCATCCTAACACTAAAATGTCCTTGAAGAAGGCAGCATGAAATGCTCCTCATTCCATTTATGATTTCCCAGAAATGGAGGGGGATGGGGACTTGATCTTTAAAACTCCAAACTTTTTTCAGAACAAACTTTCAGAAAAATCTCCAGTGGTGTATAAGAACTCTAAATGGAAAATATATAAAACTTATAGAAAGAAAATGTTGAAATCTATAATGTCATTCATGGAAGCAAAGAAAGACCTTTTTTAAGAGGGTAAACCTGAAAAAAATGTGAGGTCTCATGTAAAAAGGATAGGAGAGAAGATCTAGAATTTTGGTAAGTAACTGAAAAACTCTTAAGTGTTATTACACGATGCAGTAGATCAAGAGCTGTCCTTTAGATGTGTATGTAAGAAATACACAGCACAGATTCTGTTCTCAAGAGACTTCATGAAGGGCATCTAGGTTGGTTCCATAGTCTAGCCATTGTGAATTGAGCTGCTATAAACATTGATGTGGCTGTGTTACTGTAGTATGCTAAATTTAAGTTCTCGGGGTATAGACCAAGGAGTGGGATAACTGGGTCAAAAGGTGGGTCCATTCCAAGTTTTCTGAGGAATCTCCACACTGCTTCCCAGAGTGGGTGAACCAATTTGCAACTCCATCAACAGATGAATGGATAAAGAAAATGTGATATATATACACAATGGAATACTACTCAGCCATAAAGAAGAATAATATTATGGTATTTGCAGATAAATGGATGGAATTGGAGATTATCATGCTAAGTGAGATAAACCAATCCCCAAAAAACAAAGGCTGAATGTTTTCCCTGATAAGCAAATGACGATATGGAATCTGGTTGGGGGGGGTGGGGGTAAGAGAGAAATGGAGGATCTTTGGATTATGTAGAGGAAAATGAGAAGCAGGGG
>JAJEJO010047261.1:46874-57016 GCA_020662805.1 Glaucomys volans
AAATAAAAGAAAGACAGAAAGAAAGAAAGAAAGAAAGAAAGAAAGAAAGAAAGAAAGAAAAAGAAAGAAAGAAAGAAAAAGAAAGAGAGAAAAGAAAAGAAAACAAAAGAGGCTTCATGAAAATCAGGGACACTAAACAAAGACACATAAGGAAAACACATAAGGATGCTTCCAGAACAATATGGGGTCAATAGCAAATTCACATTATGAATTTGAGCAAGAACTGAGAACATGCAGGAGAAGCAGAAGAGGGGTCCTTGCAATTCGTATCCTTGGAACCAGGAGCTGGTTGGATTAGAAGATCCTGGAACACGGACAAAGGCTCTTTGGGACATGGAGGTTTATTTTATTCTCTTTTGAGAATGCTCTTTACTGACCTAGTTGCCTTAATTCATAGGTCCTCCTGTTAGAAGCATTTAAAAATACTCCTCCCTATTTATTCACTTCTATTTTCTGTGACTGTCATTAGTTGGTTTTGACCTTGATTTTACTTCCTCTGAGAATCCCGATTTGGTAGATCATATGGATGAAAGTGCTCCATGTGTTGAAGCCCTAACCCTGATGGAGGGGCTTTGGAAGGTAATTAGGGCTAGATGAGGTCAAGAAGGTGAGCCCTCCATGACAGGATTGGTGCCCTTTTAAGAAGAGACATTAAGAGAGCTTGCTGTTTCTCTCTCTGTATCCCATGAGGGCACAGCAAGCAGGTGGCTGTATCAAGCTGGAAAGAGCCCTCACCAAGGTCATCTCCCCACTGGATCAACTCAGACTCCCAGCCTCCTGAATTATGAGAAAATAAGTGACCGTTGCTTAAACCACCCTGTGCACTGGTATTTCGTTACGGTAACCCAAGTCAACTAATCCAGTCGCCTTTCCCCACCATTCCTAAAAGAAAAAAAATACTTTGTAAGATATTCAAGTAGTAAGCTATGGTTAAAAAAATTACTGAGAAAATCAAATGGTAAAAAGTGTCTTCAAAAAGTATAATTATTGCTGTCTAAACTTTGTAAAATTCCACAGTCAAAAGCAAGGGTGTGTCTTGGTCTCTCCTTTTTCACTTTACCCTATGTATCCTGTTTGCCAATAGTTTTCAATTAGTTAGATATTTGATTTTCTTAAAATAGAGATGAGGAAAAGTATCTTCCTGTGTGCTGTATCTGCTTGTCTTCCTTTTCATAAAATGGGAATGGTCTGGAGAAACAATGGTTTTGCTATCTTCTTGTTTCCAAAACATTAGCATCATTTTGAAAATTCATCTTGAAATGATCTTTCCTATGCATATTGAACTGTACTCATTTTAGAAATCAGTTTCAAATCACTCTTTAGAAAAGTAATTCTAGTTTCTTCTGTGGTATAGCAGCATGGGAGGCACATGGAGGGATCGTGTTATTAGAACTTGGTTCTTCTGTTGCCTGACTGAAGCTTCTCAACTGTCCTGATGTGCATCTGGCAACAGATGCTCGGAGCCATTTTTGGAATAAACCCAAGTTCATGGTACTCCACCGTCAGGGACTTTGACTCATCATTCAAGTGTGGAAGAGGCTGGTCCTGCCTACAGGTCTGCCTTCACCTATCCTGACATTTCAAACAGAGTTGAGTGTCCAAAGCTAAGCAACTTGAACTGCTGTCTCCAATTAACAGTACAACATACCTATTTCCCCAGACATGGTTAAAATTATGAAATGATTATAATCATAAAATTATAATAGGAAGAATGGATATTTCCAGAAGGCACTTTAGGAGAAATGTGTATGGTCAGTCTCCTAAGTAATTTTAGCGCAATCTTCAGATGAAAATTTGTGCAATGATTGTATAGGTCAAACATTGCACTTGGACCTATAAAAATAGACTTCACTGGACTTTATTGAAATGTGCTTCTTTGAAATTACTATCAAAGCATACAGATCAGGGAAGTGAAATTTTATAAAATTACTTTCATGAACATTGTGTTCTGTATAACACCACTCTGTAGCTCCAACTTCACTTTCCTGGAGGAAATGTATCTGAACATCTGGGATACCTGAAATCTTGTAGGCCCTAAGGAACTGATGCATTCTCTCCTCTCAAACAGTTGTATCACATTTGCCTATTCCCTGTGGATTCTAGGAGGCATAGTTAGAGTTTGTATTGATGCTAACTTCAAATATAGTATATTTGTTTTTCTTCTATTGTTTTCTTCTTCTCCTGTTATGTTGATTATGCAATACTCTTTTCCATAACTCTCTTTAAATCTATTTTTTAATAATGGGAAATTGTAAATATGTGATAAATAATTTATGTTTTAAAATTAATGTTAAATATAAAAACTGTATAAAATTAATGTGTTACAACTGTAATCCCAGCAGCTCAGGAAGCTGATGCAGGAGGATTGCAAGTTCAAAACCAGCCTCAGCAAAAGCGAGGAGCTAAGCAACTCAGTGAGACTCTGTCTCTAAACAAAATAATAAAATACAAAATAAGACTGGGGATGTGGCTGGATGGTCAAGTGCCCCTGAGTTCAATTCCTGGTATACCCTCCACCCCAAAATTAATGTGTTAGCTTTGAGTCACTGTGACCATAATACATGACAAGAACAACTTAGAGGAGGAAAAGGTTGTTTTAGCTCATGGTTTCAGGGGTTTGATCCATGGTTGTCTGAGTCCATTGTGCTCTGCCCAAAATGAGAATGAGCATTATGATGGAAGGACCTGGTGGAGGGAAGCTGCCTCCCTCCTGGGAACCAGGGGGCAGAGGAAGAGAGAAGTGGGGAAGGGGCCACTAGGCAGATGAACCCTTCCAGGGCACAACCCCGTGACCTGCCTCTTCCAGGTACACCCACCAGCCTCGTTGCCACTCAATCCATTCAAACTAGGATGGACTGATTAGATTACACCTCTCACAATCCAATTATTTCATCTCCAAATATGCCTGCCTTATTACGGGAGTTTGAGGTTGGGGGACACCTAATATCCTGAACCTAACAATTAACCTGATGTGAACCTAAAGGTTCAACCTCACAGGTTCTTCTCAGGAAAGAGAGTAATAAGCATCGTCTCTCCTGGCAATAGAAGGTGGACCACCTCAATTCTCTTTTCATAGACACTAGAACAGACATTACTAAATAATCTTTTTCTAAAAGGCAAAAAAAGCACATGGTTACAAGCTCCCACTTCTTCTCAGTTTCATGAGACATTCCATGGAGTCCAAAGGTGTTATAACCGTCAGTGCAGACACAGGAGCTTATGAAATTGTCCACAAAGTGGACAAAGTCTACATGAAGCTTTTACAACACATTGATCCATCTCTGTGGACTTATGAATAGGGCATGTAAAATTCAGGTTTGTTATTTAAAGCAAATCTTCCATACTAAGATAGATTAAAGACAGCTAGACTCACAAGCTCTTTTCAATATTAACATTTTAATATAATTAATAAAGTTAATTTTTGATAAAAGAAAGAAAGAACAGGATAGCTTCATGGTAAAAAGAGAATCAGGCTAAAATTGATCTTTAAGATTTGTTGTCATTTGTTATACATGACAGTAGAATGCATTTTAACATATCATACCTAAATGGAGTATAACGTCTTTTTCTGGTTGTACATGATATAGGTTCAATCAGATCTTCCAGTCATATATGCACATAGGGTAATAATGTCCAATTCATTCTACTCTCCTTACTACCCATGTAGCCCTTCCCCTCCCTTCACTCCCCTCTGTCTAACCCAAAGTACCTTTATTTTTCTGTAGCCTCCCTCCCTTATTGTAAGCTAGCATCTGCATATCAGTGAAAACATTGGATCTTTGGTTTTTGGGGACTGACTTACTTCCTTGGCATGATATTCTCCAGCTCCATCCATTTACCAGCATATGCCATCATTTCATTCTTCTTTAAGGCTGAGTAACATTCCTTTATATATATTTACCACATTTTCTTTATCCATTCATCTGTTGAAGGGCATCTAGGTTGGTTCCATAGTTTAGCTATTGTGACTTGAGCTACTGTAAGCATCCATGTGGCTGAGTCACTGCAGTAAGTTGATTTTAAGTCCTTTGGGTATATACCAGGGAGTGAGATTGCAGGGTCAAATGATGTTGCATTCTAAGTTTTCTGAGGAATCTCCGTACTATTTTCCATAATGGTTGCACAACTTTGCATTTCTGCCAGTGATGTAGAAACATATGTCTTTCCACACATCCTCACCAAAATTTATTGTTGCTTGTATTCTTCATAATTGCCAATCTGACTAGAGTGAGATGAAATCTTAGAATAATTTTTTAATTGCTAGAGAACATTTTTTCATATATTTTTTGACCAATTGTATTTCTTCTGAGAAGTGTTTGTTCAGTTCCTTGGTCCATTTATCATTTGGATTATTTGATTGTCTGGTGTTAAGTTTTTTGAGTTCTCTATATATCCTGGAGATTAATACTCTATCTGAGGTGCATGTGGTGAAGATTTTCTCCCATTCTTTAGGTTCTCTCTTCATGTTATTGATTGTTTCCTTTACTGAGAAGAACTTTTTAGTTTAAATCCTTCCTGTTTTTTGATTCTTGATTTTACTGCTTGTGGTTTAGGAGTCTTGTTAAGGAAATCAGATCCAAAGCTGACATGGTGACATTTTGGGCCTACTTTTTCTTCTACTGGGCACAGAGTCTCTGTTCTAGTTCCTAAATCTTTGAACCACTTTGAGTTGAGTGAGAGATAGGAGTTTAATTTCATTTTGCTGCATATGGACTTCCAGTTTTGCCAGTACCATTTGTTGAAGAGGCTGTCTTTTCTCCAATGAATATTTTTGGTGCCTTTGTCTAGCAAGAGATAACTGTATTTATGGGGGTTTGTCTCTGTGTCTTCCATTCTGTACCATTGGTCTACGTGTCTGTTTGGTGCCAATACCATGCCATTTTTGTTACTATGGCTCTGTAGTATAGTTTAAGTTCTGGTATTGTGATACCTCCTGCTTCACTCTTCCTGTTCAGGATTTCTTTGTCTATTTCGGGTCTCTTAATTTTCCAAATGAATTTCATGATTTTTTTCCTAGTTCTATGAAGAATGTCATTGAGATTTTAATAGGAATTTCATTGAATCTATAAACCTTTTTGGTAGTAATGGCCATTTTGATAATATTAATTCTCCCTGAGGATTGATTTGTTAATGCAGAAAATTTCTTGTTTTTCTCCAACCACCTCACAGTGATCTGCTTTACTGAGTAGAGTTGGTCTAATAAAGACATATTTTTTACAACTTTTCATCTTTATCCACTTTTGACATTTTCCCACAACGTCTAAAATGTTGGAATAGCAAGTAAGTGAACAGTCAGCGTTGTCTTTCAAGAAATCCAGGGCACTTTGGTGTGGGACTTTCTTGTACTGAAATGTCATTAAGATTGAGATTTATAGAAAACTCAATATAAAGTAAAAGACTTGAGATTACTTAGAAGACCTCTGGCTGATGTAACAGTATTGAGCTCTATGCTTTCCACTTCATCTTGGTTTGACATCTCTATTCTGGCTTTTCTTTCTATTACCCCCAAATGTTTGTTCTCTGTGACAAATCCTGACTCACAGATGAGTTCAGAGGCCTTCTCAGCAGAGGAGCTAGCTGCCAGGTGGTGAGGGTTTTTAAATAGAAAGCCAGACATCACAGAGTTTATTTTCAGAATAGACTAACCAAGCCCCACCATACATAAGAACAAAATAGACATGGGAGAAATTTTTCTTTATAATTTTCATATATCTTGATGCTAGATGCATAGATTTTTTTTTTATAAACTGTGGTTAGTGGGACTTAAAGCCATATTTAATTTGATGTAGAAAAATGAATGCGCCATTTTTAGCTCAATTGTTGTGGGTTAAGTTTAGATATGTGACTTTAAATCTGGAGCCACATCTGAATTTAATTCAATCTTCTGGTGCATGAGAAGTTAGGTGCATTCCTAATGATACAGTCAACATGGGCAAAGAGCAAATGGGGAGCTTATAGTTCCACTGAAATAGGTGTAGGGACTATAAACTCCCCTTAGTTTTGGGTTTGTTATCACTGAACTAGCCAAAGAAATTGCAAAAAGATTCTTGCTTATTGCATTGTGTGACTTTTCCAAGAGAAAATCTATCTAGAGTTTATCTTTTGATATTGATGGGGAGAATGTGCAATTTTAACAGAGGAGGCAGAGAACCCAATCCACTCCCACTCTGAAGTTGGACACTATAATATGAAGACATTAAACAATTAAACAATATGTATCAAGACTGTAAAACCTTGTTTGTATGTTTTAGCTGAGTAGTTCTGCTTCTTGAAATCTTTGTAAATATTGTTGCAGAAGATATCATTACAAAATTATTGAAATTTGACAAGCATTGGGAACAACATCAATATCCAAAGATACAGAATCAGTGCCTACATCATCTGGGGAACTGTCTTCTCCACTTTTTATGTAGGATTACTTCTTTCCTGGATTGATGTTGTTCTCTTCCATGGTTATTCTTCTGTTGGTTATTCTTCTGTTTTGAGCACTCAAATATTCAGATATTCCAGTAGCTTTTTGAGAAAGAGTGCAAAGAAAAGATGAGATAAGGTGATTTTTAAGATTTCTTTGTGTGTCTGAAAATGGTTTCAATCCATACTTGAATGCAATATTGTGATTAGATTTTGAATGTAGTTTGAAAGTCATTTTCTCAGTTTTGAATGTATCATGTGATTGACTTGCAGCTTCAAATGTTGCTGTCGAGAAATCCAATGTCATTATAATATTTCATCCTTTATAGGCAACCTTTATGTCCAGGATTCTGAAATTTCACAGTAAGATGCCTTGGTATAATTACTCTTACTTTTACTTTGCTTTACTTTATGAAAAGATCTTTATATCTGCAATTTCAGTTCCTTCAGTTGCAAAGCATTTTCATGCATTATTTTCTATCATTTTTCTGCCCTTTTTCTCCTTATCTTGAACATTTGCCTTTCTGGATTGAGTATCTAAAATTCTTAAATTTTCTTCACAACTTTACATCTCCTTTATGTGTTATCTGATGGAAAATGTCCTTTGTTTTATTGGTTCAATCCCTTTATTGATTTTTTTCATTCTTGCTGTTAGTTTTGAATTTCCAGAAAGCCTTCATTCTTTAAATATTGTTTCTTTTATTATTTTGCATATTCAATATTGTAGTACTTACATTCTTCTTATCTGTGAATTTTTCTTTCATACTTTCCTCTTTTTTATTTTTATTTTTATTTTTTATTTATTTTTTATTTTTTTGTGGTGCTGGGGATTGAACCCAGGGCTTTGTGCTTTCGAGGCAGGCACTCTACCAACTGAGCTATATCCCCAGTCCTCTTTTTTAAATAGCTGCTTTTTGTGCAAACTTCTTAGTATGCATGGGACAATGATAAGAGCAAACTTCCATCATTGTTTATCTTTTCTACTGTATTTTGGGTGCTACTTATTAATTTCTGCTCCTTTCCTTTTTCTTTCTACTTATTTTTCTTTTCTTCCTCTTACATTTTGAGGTACAACTAATTTGATTAATTATTTCAGTAACATTACCCTTAAATGAACTGACTTAGTGAAATTAGCTCATTCATTTTCAATCATTAATTAAAAGATATTCTCATGATGAAATGCAAAAAATAAAGAAATTTCAAATTGATTTCAAATACATGTGATTACTTTAATTGATACAGAAAAGATGGTGAAATTGACATGAATCTGTGATTCAAAATGAAACAGATTTAGAAGTAGAAGACAACATCCTCAACCTGGAAAACCAAATGAAATACCATTTAACAAACATCATAGTTAATGGCGATGTGTTGAAAGTATCCCTGAAGATCAGTAGCAAAGTAAGAATGAAAACCAGTCCTATTTATACGTAACACTGTTGTACACAAGTCAGGGCAAGGAAGTCCTGAAAAATACCAACTGAAACAGAGTAAAAAATATAAAGTCATTCAAATTTTTCTCCTTACACTTAAATAATCTGGGAATGGATCAAATATGTAAATAAACAAAAATAAAAAATTTTGAAAAATGAGATAATTTCCTTCTGAGCTCAAAGTAAAGAAGGACTTTCAACATGAATTTATCAAATTGAGGCCAACAAATAATTAGAAATTTTAGCTACATTAAAAATAATCTGCAAAGTAAAAAAAATGATAATTATTATAATTTGCCTTGCATTTGAATTTCTGGGACTCTATCCTATGAGTATGTCTGTTCTCCATGTGATATTAAGACACTATTTATAAGATAAAGTACTGAAGGTGTGACATGTGCATCAAAAATGGAATACTCATCATTATTATCATTGTTATTATTATTATTGAATAATAGCTAGTTTAAAAAGAACATGAATGCTTCCTGATAACATTATATTTAGGACAATTTACTAAGTGAATAAACCAAGACATAAGACAATATAAGACATTTTTTGTGGTGTGCAAGAAATGGAAAAACCAAGTTATATTTGTTTTGTGAAATTATATTCCTTATAAATAAACATTGAAAAAATACATAGTAATAAAAGTAGTTCCCTAGAAAAGGAGCAAGATGTAAAGAACCTGGAAACTGACAGACTTCTCAATGTATATCTGCTTATATAGTTTTGATATTTTTACCACATAAATGTATATTCTACTCATTAAGTAACAGCAATATAAATAAAATAAAAGTAACCAATAAAGTTTCAACCAATATGTGCATGAACACTGTATGGAGAAAGTTATAGGAATTACTAAAAGAAATAAATGAGATAAAAGGTATTCATGTAAAACTCAGTATCAAAGTCAGTTATCAAAATGATTCACTAAATCAACTTACTCTCAATATTCTAAGATTTTTAGGGAAAATTGTCCAGATGATTATATTATTATATGTTGGCATGAAAGTACATAAATAATCAAGATAATATTGAAGAATAACAGACTGAGAAGACGTTTTGTCAAATATGTGGACTTATTTTAGAGTAATTATAATAAATATAAATAGTGCCTGACTTACAGTGGTTCAGATTATGATTTTTTTTACTCCATGATGGTGCAAAAGTTGTATGCATTCAGTGGAATCCATGCTTTGCATTTTTATTTGGATCTTTTTCTGGAATAGTGATGTGTAGTCTGATACTCTCTTGATTCTGGGCAATGGCGGTGACTCGTTAGACATAACCTCATTGTGAGTCGAGGATCATCTGTACGATACAGTCACAGAGCAAGGGCAGACTTATAGATCACCCCAAGAACAAATAATGAACCAGAAACATGCTATGCACAACAGGTTCTTAGACTCTAATGACAGTGGTGTGACAGGAATGCTAGGCCTCCCCAAGCACCCACATACTCCCCTTGTTCCACATCCCTTCACTTCGACTGGAACCATCTGAGTAGTTCTGACCAATGGGCCATGAATGGAAGTGATGAGTGTCGCTTCCACGCCAAAGCAGTTAACAGCTATTGGATTGACAGATAAGAGTTTGCTAGGATGTGATATTATTTAGTTTCTTGGTCTAGGTGAAAACTATAAAGATTTTGTACTTTTGTTTTTCTCTAAAATGTACATATACTATTTTATTTATTATTTTTTCCTGTGTATGCTATTTTCACAATTGTTGTGAATTGTATTAATAAAGAATAAGGAATGACTTTCCACCAATATACTAGGTAAACGAAAATTTTTAAGTCAATCAATACTATTTACATAACATCTTCTCATATTTTACTATTTAGTACATGAAATATTTTTTTTAACTACAGTGTTTTCATTGATTTAACTTTCCCTCAATGTGAAGTGGCTTGCTTATTCCCCTTAATGATTTTTAACTTAAAATATTTTATGTTTGATATAATTTTTACTTCTGCTTTCCTTTGTTAGTATTTTCCTAGTAGATATTTAGCTTCTTATCTTATCTGAATTGTGTGTGTGTGATTTTAAATAACTACTGCTCTAAAACGCATTTAATTTCATTTCAAACATTTTACTCTGGAATTTTACTCCTTTAAATGGGCCATACCTCCAAGGAAATGAACAGACACTTTACAGAGGAAGATCTACAAGCAATCAGCAGATTTATGAAAAAATGTTCAACATCACTCGTTATAAGAGAAATGCAAATCAAAACCACCTTAAGATTTCATCTTACCCCAATTAGAATGTCTTTTATCAAGAACACAGGCAACAA
>JAJEJO010047269.1:3080-14820 GCA_020662805.1 Glaucomys volans
CAAAGAACCCAATCAATAAATGGGCTAAGGAACTGGGAAGACACTTCACAGAAGATGATATACAAGTGGTCAACAAATATATGAAAAAGTGCTCATCATCTCTAGTAATTGGAGAAATGCAAATTAAAACTACCCTAACATTTCATCTAATTCCAATTAGAATGGCTATTATCAGGAACACTAGCAATAATAAGTGTTGGCATGAATGTGGGGGAAAAGGCACACTCATACATTGCTGGCAGAGTTGAAATGTGGTGTAGCCACTCTGGAAAGCAGTATGGAGATTTCTCAAAAACGTTGGAATGGACCCACCATTTGACCCAGTTATCCCACTCCTTGGCCTATACCCAAAGGTCTTAAAATCAGCAAAGTATAGGGATGCAGCCACATCTATGTTCATAGCTGTTCAATTCACAATAACTATATTGTGGAACCAACCTAGATGCCCTTCAATTGATGAATGGATAAAGAAACTGTGGTGTATATATATAATGGAATATTACTCAGCCATAAAGAAGAATAAAATTATGGTGTTTGCTGGTAAATGGGTGGAGTTGGAGATAATCATGCTAAGTAAAATAAGCCAAACCCAGAAATCCAAAGGCCAAATGTTTTCTCTGATCACAGGATGCTGATACATAACAGGGTTGAGGATGGGTCATGGCGGGGACAAGCAAAGAATGGAGGAAGTATGGATGATGTAGAGGAAAATGGGATGGGAGTGGTTTGGGGAAGGAAAGATAGTAGACTGAGATGAACAGTATAACCCTATGTATGTGGTAAGATTGTATGAATTGTGTGAATCTACATCATGAAAAAAAAGATATATTCCCTGCTGTATAACTACATCAAAATGGGTTCTACTGTCATGCATAATTAAAAAGAACCAATAAAATTTATTTTTTTAACTTTCATGACAGGATCCCACTAAATGACCCAGATTGCCATCAAACTTGCAGTTCTTTTGCCTCAGCCTCCCAAGTAGCTGGGATTACAGGCATGTGCCATCAAGCCTGTCTTGTTATCATTCCTTTTTTTTAAATTTATTAATTTTTGGATTTACTTATTGATTCATTGAACACAAATGGAGTACAGCTATTGTTTCTCTGGTTGTACACAAAGTAGAGTCACACCTTTTTAAAAAAGGTTTTATTAGTTTATTATAGTTACACATCACAGTGGGGCTAATTTTGAAATATTCACACATGTTTTTAATATAATTTGCTCCACTTCAATCTCCAAGATTTCTGATTTCCCTCCCTTGTCCATTGCCCTGTTCCCTTTCCTCTACTCTAGTGGTCTTTCCTCAAGTTATTTGTTTTTTAACTGGAGCTCTACAGATATACATAAATATAGGGTATAAAGTAATATGTTCATACATGCATATAGCATCATTTGGTCAATTTCATTCTGAATTTCTCCCCTTTCCCATAGCTCCTCCTTCCCCTCAATCTCCTTCCTCTGCTACACTCCTCACTTCTATGTTCATGGTATTCCCTGGTTTAAAAAAATCTTGTAGTTCCTCTCTAGCTGTGAGAGAAAATGTTCACCCTTTGACTTTCTGCACCTGATTTATTTTACTTAGTATGATTCTCTCTAATTACATCCATTTAGCAGTAAAAAACTTACTTTTATTCTTTTTTCTCACAGAGTGAAGATCCACTGTGTGCACAGCACTTTGTCTTTAATGCATCACCTCCTTGGGCAACTGCACTAGTTCTATAATTTGACTACTGTGAGTTGAGCTTACCTCCTTCCAATTCTTAGAGAAAGAGCTTTACAATCTCCACGTTGTGCATGACATTTCCTGTGAGTTTTTATTCTTGCCTTTGTGGTACTGATGTATATCCCTGCATGTGTAATTTGTAGTGAATTTTATCAAGACAAAATATTGAACTTTATTAAATGATTTTTGTGTGCTTTTTGATATAATTATGTTATGTTCTTATTTTTATTAAGATACACCACATTCTTTTTAAATTTTATTGGTCCTTTTTAGTTATACATGACAGTAGGATTCATGTTGACAGAATAATAAAACATGGGTTATAATTTGTTCTCTTTCAGTCCCCAGTATTTCTCCTTCTCCTCATCTCCTCCCTCCATTTCCTTTCTTCTTTACTGATTTTTGGCCATTTAGTTACGTTTTTTTATTAGTGTCTGTGGATGAACATTATGGTGAGATTTACTGAGCTATGTTCATATACATACATAGAAAAGTTAAGTCAGATTCATTCCACTGATATTCCCTATCCCTCTCCTTCTCCCTTCCCTTCGTTCCCCTTTGTCTACTTCACTGATCTTTCTTCTATTCTTTTTTTATTCTTGGCCAAATTATTTTGGAGTACTTTCCACATATCAGAGAGAACATCCAGCTTTTGGTGTTTTAGGATTGGCTTATTTCACTTACTGATATTCTCCCATTTCATCCATTTATCAGCAAATGATATAATTTCTTTATGATTAATATTCCATTTCATATATATACTAGATTTTCTTTGTTTATGAATACCTAATTAGATTCTATACCTTGCATATTGTGAATTGAGCTTACATAAACATTGATGTGTTTGTGCCAGTGTAGTAGGCTAATTTTAAGCACTATGCATATAGAACAAAAAGTGGGATAACTGGGTCAAATGGTGGTTCCATTCCAGGGTTTTCTATGGAATCTCCATACTGCTTTCCAGAGTGGTTGCATCAATTTGCAGACCCACCAGCTATGTGTGAGTATACCTTTCTCCCCAATCCTTGCCAAAATTTATTGCTACTGTTACTTGTATTCTTTATAATTGTCATTCTGACTGGAATGAGATGGAATCTCAATGTAGTTTTAATTTGCAATTTCTTAATTGCTAGAGATGTTGAGCATTTTTCATGTGTTTGTTGACTATTCATATTTCTTCTGTGAAGAGTCTGTTTAATTTCTTTTCCCATTTATTGATTGGGTTGTTGGATTTTGGGTGTTAATTTATTTGTGTTCTTTATACATCCTGGAGATTAATGCCCTGAGGTGCAGGTGGTGAAGACTTTCTCCCATTGTGTAGGCTTTCTCTTCAGATTGTTGATTGTTTCCTTTGATGTGATGAAGATTTTTTAGTTTCATACTATACCATTTATCAATTCTTTATTTTACTTCCTGTGCTTTAGGAGTCTCGTTGAGGCCCTTGCTTCCTTTGCCAACATGATGGAAAGTGGGCCTATTTTCCTTCTAAAAGGTGCAGGGTATTTTGTCTTATGCCTAGGTCCTTCATCCACTTTGAGTTGAATCTTGTGCAGGGGGAGAGAAAGAGAGGTTCATTTTCATTTTGCTATATATGGACTCCAGTTTTCCCAGTACCATAATTGAATTGACTACCTTTTCTCCAGTGTATGTTTATGGCACCTTTCTCTGGTATGAGATAACCATATTTATGTGAATGTGTCTCTGTGTCTTCTATTTTGTATCATTAGTCTTCATGTCTGTTTTGGTGCAAATACCATGCTGTTTTTGTTTCCAAACCTCTGTAGTATGATTTAATGTTTGGTATTATGTTGCCACATGAATCACTTTTCTCACTGTGGATTGTTTTGGCTATTATAGGCCTCTTGTTTTTCCAAATGAATTTCATGATTGCATTTTCTATTTCTACAAGGAATATCATTGGTATTTTACTTGGATTTGCACTAAATATGTGTAGTACTTTTGGTTTTATAGCCATTTTGACAATATCTGGTCCACCTATTTAAGAACATGGGAGATCTTTCCATTTTCTGATATTCTTAATAACTTTCTTTACTGTTCTGTAGTTTTCATTGTAGAGGTCTTTTACCTCTTTTGTTAGATTGATTCCAAAGAGTTTTATTTTTTTATTTGAGGCTATTATGAAGGAATTGTTTTCCTGATTTGTCTTTCAGCTGATATGTCATTGCTATACAGGAATGCAATTGATTTATTCATATTGATTTTATATGCTCCTTCTTTTCTGAATTCATTTTTGAGTTCTAGGAGCTTTCTAATAGAGTTTTGGGTCTTCTAAATATAGAATCATGTCATCAGCAAATAGGGATAGTTCAAGTTGTTTTCCTATTCATATTTCTTTAATTTCCTTCTTTTGTCTAATTGCTCTGGCTAGAGTTTCAAGGACTATGTTAAATAGGAGTCATGAATGAATGCATCCCCATCTTATTCCAGTTTTAAAAAGGATTGCTTTCAATTCTTCTCCATTTAAAATAATGTTGACCTTGGATTTAACATCTATAGGTTTTACAATGTTGAAGTATGTTCCTACTATTTCTCCTTTGTCTAGTGTTTTAAACATGATGCTCCATTTTGTCAATTGCTTTTTTTTCATCTATTGAGATGAGATGATTTCTTAAGTCTATTAATGTGGGAATTACATTTTTTTGTTTTCCATATGTTGACACAACCTTGCATTCCTGTCATGAACCCCACTTGATCATGGTGTACTATATATATTTTTATTTAGTTTACATAATGAAGTATAATTTCTTATTCTTTTGGTTATACATGATGTGAAATCCCACCAGTCATATAGTCATATATGTACATGGGGTAATAATGTCTGATTCATTCTACCATCCTTTCTTCCCCAGTGCCCCCTCCCTCCCTTTGCTCCCCTCTACCTAATCTAATGTAATTTTGTTCTTCCCTAGATCCCCCACAACCAATTGTGAATTAGCATCTGCAAATCAGAGAAAACATTGGCCTCTTACTTTTTTATGATTGGGTTATTTTGCTTAGCATGATATTCTCCAGCAAATTCCATAATTTCATTGTTCTTTAAGACTGAGTAATAATCCATCCACATTTTTGTGTTTTTGTATGTGATCTGCCAATATATTATTAAGAATTTTTGCATCTAAGTTCATCAGGGATATTGGTCTGAAGTTTTCTTTTCTTGATGTGTCTTTGTATGACTTTGGTATCAGGGTGATACTAGCATCATAGGAGGAGTTTGAGAGGGTTCCCTCCTTTTCTATTTCATAGAATAATATGAGGGTGTTTGTGTAAGCCCTTCCTTGAAGGTGTGGTAGAACTCAGTGAGAATTCGTTTAGTCCTATGCTGTGTTTTTTGGTAGGCTTCTGATGGTATCTTAAATTCCATTGCTTGAAATTGATGTGTTTGAATTTTCTATATTCTCCTGATTCAATTGTAGTAAGTCATTTGTCTAAAAATTCGTTGTTGTCTTCAAGATTTTCTATTTCATTAGAGTATAAAATTTTAAAATAGTTTCTGGTTATTGTCTGTCTTTCAGTACTGCTCCATCATGATTTTTTCACCAGGAATTTTAGTAATTTGAGTTTTCTCTCACTTCCAGTTCATTAACTTTGTTAAGGATTTAACAATTTTATTCATTCTTTCAAAGAACCACTTTTGTGTCATGGATTGTTTGAAATTTTTTTGTTTCAATTTCATTGATTTTAGTTCTGATTTTAGTTATATCCTGTCTTCTCCTGCTTTTGGTGTTAATTTGTTCTTCTGTTTCTAGGGCTTTGAGATGTAATGTTAGGTTATATGTTGACTTTCTCTTCTTTTAATGAATGAGGTCAATGTAATGAACTTTCCTCTTAGCACTGCCTACATAGTGTCCCAGAGAATTTCATGTTTTGTCATTATTCTCTTCTACTTCTAAGTGTTTTTTTATTTCAGCCCTGATTTCTTTTGCCATTCATTGCTCACTCAATAGCACATTGTTTATTCTCCAAGTGTTAGAGTTGCTTCTATTTTTAATGTTATCATTGATTTCTAATTTCATTCTATTATGATCTGATAGAATGCTAGGCATAATTTCTCCATTTTTTGTATTTGTTAAGATTTGCTTTGTGGACTAAGATATAGACCATTTTAGAGAAGAATCCATGTGCTGCTGAAGAGAAAGTGTATCTGTCATTGATGAATGAAATATTTTATGTCTAAATTATTCATTGTACTTTTTAGTTCTGTAGCTTATTTAGTTTTTGTTTGGAGGATCTATCCAGTGGTAAGAGAGGTGTGTTAAAGTCAAAATAGTATTATTGTGTGTGGTCTACTTGAATCTGTAAATTGAGAAGGGTTTGTTTGGTGTGCATAAATGCTCCATTGCTATGGCATAAATATTTATGATTGTTATATCTTCTTGATGTATAATTCCCTTAATTTTGACCTGAATTCCACCTTATCATATATGAGGTAGAAACCTCATTTGTTTATAAGATCCATGTAAATGATGTTTTTTCCATCCTTTTATCATCAGTCTTTGGATGTCTTTACCTATGAAGTGAGTCTCTTGGAGACAGGATATTGTTGGGTCTTGCTTTTCAATCCAATTTGCTAGTCTATGTCTTTTTGTTGATGAGTTTAGGACACTTACATTCAATGCTAATATTGGGAAATTATTTTCATTCTCTGACATTTTGATTTTTTTCTGCTCTTTTAATTTGAATGAATTTCTCATTTAAGTGACTCTTCTTCTAGTGTAGTTCCTCCCTTTGCTGTTTTTCACATTTGTTTTTCATTTCTTCATCATGAAATATCTTAATGAGCATGTTTTGTAGTTCAGGCTTTCCAGGTGTGAATTCTTTTAATTTATGCTTATCATGGAAAGCTTTAATTATTTCATCACTTCTGAAGGTTATTTTTACTGGGTATATTCTGGGCTGGCTTCCATTTTCCTTCAGAGCATTTTACATATTATCCCAAGACCTTCTAGCTTTGAGGGTCTGGGTTGAGATATCAGCTGATATCAGGATTTGTTTCCCTCTAAATGTGACCTGTCATTTTCCTCTGGTAGCCTTTAAATTCTCTCCTTATTCTGTATGTTAGGCATTTTAATAATAATGAGCCTTAGGCATGGGTCTGCTATAATTTTGAATATTTGGGATCCTATATGCCTCGTGTATATGATTTTTCATTCCATACATTAGGTTTGGGAATTTTTCAGTCCTTATGTCATTGAAAAATTGTACATTCCTTTGATTTGCATCTCCAAGGCTTCATCTATCCTGATAAATCTTAAATTTGGTCTTTTCAGGTTATCCTATATTTCTTGGAATTTCTGTTCATGGTCACTTAACATTGTTTCTCCCCAGTCAACTTTATTTTCAAGAAATATTGTATGCGACAGATGTTACACAAATAAACTGATAAGAGACATTGCATTTTAATTGTAGTCTGATCTTAGACTTCATCTGATCACCCAAGCCCAGTAGAGTAGCCTCTAAGGCATTCAACTTAGCTTCAAGTTTGTTATCAATAGCCTCCTGATCTCAAAGGACTCAAAGTATGTTGTGCCCAAGCATTGGTGATGGGGAATGCTAGCTACCCATTTCATTTTCTTTGTTAATCAGCTACCTGTTCTTTGTCCTGGTCTCACACACCCCCTCTAGTTAAGGAAAACTTTACTGCTGTAAGTGGGAATGGATTGTGACTGCTCTGGCTGCTTCTGGCTGAGGGGGGCGATGTAGGACAAACAGTTTGGGTTTCCACTTTAGGAGTGTTTGAGGTCAGTTGAGGGGTCTGTGGTTAAAGTCTGGTTTAGAAAGAACAGGCTAAAAGGTCATCTGACAGGTGGGTGCTTCTATGAGAAAAACAGGAAGGCATGAATACTGGAATGCAATAAATGCAAAATCAATGTCACAGCATCTGAAACATGTCAGTGAATATCATGATGATGACAGAAACCACTAATTCTTCACCAGGAGATGAAAGAGCTAAGAAGCTGTCCCCATGACAAGTCTGGTGAGGACATGGCCTCTATTTGGGAAGGTAAATCTTCAAGGATTATTTACATTGTCAGAGTTATTAGGAATGTTAACACAAGACTAAGGTTTTATAATGTCACTGATACTACCATAAGAATGTAGTTAATATATTCAATGCCATCTCATTTTTTGTCAAAACTTTTTTTATGGGCTTATCTCCTTTGTTTAGTAGAGATCCCTTTATTTCTGTCACTTAGGAATAGATAACCATACTAGCAAACAGATTAAATCTGCCTATGTAGGAAGTTAGGAAGATTTGTATGGTTTAAATTGATGAAAAGAAAATTAACTTTTGAGTGTGATAGATTTTTTGAGAATTATTTGCCTCTCCTGTCTAATAATCCTTCTTCCATCATCTCCTGCTTTATTTACTCTGGTGGGGCCGACACAAGTGAACATCTGAAGTACATGAAAGAACTGTTGCCTTTTCCTTTAAATGCCCAGGTGTGGCTCTGTTTTGGTACATGTTTTTTTCCACTAGGCGTTTAAGACCAAATTGCTCAAAATGCCCTTGTTCCTATCTACTGCTAATAGTCAGTGGGGCTCCCTGAGGGGTCACTCTTGGAAACTTGAGAGCAGCCTCTTAGTTCCTTTAGTGCCATCTTCCAGGATGGGTCAGGGTCTTCTTGACCACATCCTTACGTTGGAAGCATCAGGGATATTTCTCTCTACAATGACCCTCCTCTTTGCAGCATGTGCACTGGTTCACTTTCTTTTCTGATCAGGAGAACATGTGGCCCAGAGTTTTAAAGCCTTAGAGAAGTCCCCTCATTTCCTGAGTTCAAGCTGACTCAGAGGGCAAGAGTCAAATATTGGCTATTTACTATTCCCCCTTTTACTTCCTTAACTTCAGTCTTCAAGTTTTGATTTTGAACATCTTGCAAGCCAGTTTCACCAGTCTTGAAGTAAGAGTACTGGGTTTATCTTTAATGTCTATAACTTCACAGTTATCTACCCCCTCCATTTAATTGGGATCAGTATTAGTCCTGGAAGTTAGCCTTACCTCCTCTCCGTCCTATAGGTGATGGCCTATTATGTGAAACTTACTCAGGTTGCTACACTGGAAGTTGTAATTCTGTATCACACTAACAGAGAATAGTTACAACATTTACAAGGAAAGTGCAAAATGAAATTAACAAGAGTAAAAGCATACTGAATTTGTATAATAGCTATGAACTAAGAAACATAATTTTTATTATCCCAAATCTTTAAGTTTGAAGTACACCAGGTTGGTAAAATGTTCTTCTAAACCTGAGATTGACTCCCTTCCAAATCAACAAGTGAATTACAACTGCAACAGAGGACAAGTGGAATGCAGCCTTTGAATCACCTCTTTAAAAGCCCCCTATTCCTTCTGATAGGGAGAATCACAGTCCCTGGGAGGCCCATGTTCTTCCTTTGCTAGCAAAGTATTACTGAATTGACATCAGGGACAAGGACTGAGCTTTTGGAAAAAAATTTGGTACCCCAGGTGGGACCCAAAATCTACCCCGCTTCAGCTTATTGGCCAGGCCTGGTTTTCCAAGGAATCCCACTTCCCATGCAGAGGATGCAAGGTGGTTCATGGACTTGTTGAGCAGCATCTGCAGGAGAGTTAGGAGATGAGTGAGTTGTCTTGGGCTGAACCAGAGGAGTTAATCCTCTGAGTAGCGGGAGGGATTAGGGGACCATCCCAACAGCTGCTGAAGCTCCTTTTGATTCAGAGGATTCCTGCCTTCTATTCTTGATTGGTACAGGCTGCTCCATCCTGGTCCACTTTGAGGAAAGGAAACCCAACTCAGTAAACTCATGACACCCTTGGCCATTTGGTAAGTTCCCTGGTGTGAACCTGAGACCCTTGACACCATCATCTGGTTTCTCTTTGGGGGAACATATGGTCTCTCTTTGTGGGTACATCTGTGGCACCACTGGTGTAGGAGTCATGGTTAAGTGGCAGTCACAATCCTAGAGATGTTTTACTGCCTTCTGTTCTGTCCTAGGTGCTCATCTATTTTTTGGCCTTGCTTTTGGGAACTCCTTCTTGTTGTCTGTCTGTTTGGGTTTTTTTTTCTGTTTGTATCTGTTGCAGCCCATGTTAAGATGTGGCCAATACTGCATTGATCCTATACAAAGTCTTTTGGTAAAGGTCCTGGCTTGTCTGTTTTAAAGATTCCTGTCTGTCAGTCATGGTTTTGGGGCTCCTCTCTGATTGTCTCGCTCTCTCTCTTTCTCTGTATTTCCTTTTGGACAATCTTGCAATTGGAGTTGGTCTGTCAGAGGTAAATTGAGTTGAAGAAAGGGCCACCAATGCATTACTTATGTAATGATTTACTGTAACTATCTCACTTTTGAATAGCTTTCAGTATTATTATACAGACTTGCTGTTGAAGTTGGTCTGTCAAAGGGAGAGTAAAAGGAAGAAATTTGTATATGCAGTTATGTCTGTTTTAAAGGTTCCCTCTGTCAGGCCTGCTTTTGGTGATCCTGTATTTTTTGTTTATTTTTTATCTGTTATTGACCCCTTAAGATATTGGTAATTCTACCTTGATCTTATCAGTAGCCATGAGAGATCTTTGCTGAATAGGTGTATCAAAAAAAATAGGGTTTACTACAATCTGGCCTTTGAATGTTTGGGGTTTTTTTCTTGCTTTTTATTTATTTATTTTATTTTTAAAATTTATTTTGATTCATTGTACACAAATGGGGTTCAGCTGTTGTTTCTCTGGTTGTACACAAATAGAGGCAAACCATTTGTGTGATCATACATGTACATAGGGTAATGACGCTTGTCTCATTCTGTTATTATTCTTACCCCCTCCAAATCCCATGCCCCTTTTTTTCCCTGTGCAATACATCCTTCCTCCATTATTGCCTCCCCCCACCCCATATTATGTATCATCATCCACTTATCAGAGAAATCATTTGGGCTTTGGTTTTCTGGGATTGGATAATCTCACTCAGCATGATCACCTTCAACTCCATCCATTTACCTGCAAATACCATAATTTTATTCTTCTTTATGGCTAATATTCTATTGTGTTTATACACCACAGTTTCTTTATCTATTCCTCTATTGAAGGGCATCTAGGTTGGTTCCACAATCTACCTATTGTGAATTGAGCAGCAATGAACATTGATGTGGCTGCATCATTGTAGTATGCTGATTTTAAGTCTTTTGGGTATCGGCCAAGGAGTGGGATAGCTGGATCAAATGATGGATCCATTCCAAGTTTTCTAAGGAATCTCCACACCACTTTCCAGAGTGGCTGCATTAGTTTTCAACCCCACCAGAAATGTATGAGTGTACCTTTTCCCCCACATCCTCGCCAACACCTATTGTTGCTTGTATTCTTGATAATAGATATTCTAATTGAACGGAGATGGAATCTCAAGGTGGTTTTGATTTACATTTCTCTCATTACTAGAAATGTTGAACATTGTTTCATATATCTGTTGATTGCTTGTAGGTCTTCTTCTGTAAAGTGTCTGCCCATTTCCTCAGCCCATTTATTGATTGGGTTATATGTTTTTTGGGGGTAGAGTTTTTTGAGTTCTTTATAGATTCTGGAAATGAGTGCTCTATCTGAAGTGTGTGTGGCAAAGATTTTCTCTCACTCTGTAGGCTCTCTCTTCACATTGCTGTTTGTTACCTTTGCTGAGAAAAAGCTTTTTCAATTGACTCTACCCCAATCATTGATTCCTGCTTTTATTTCTTGTACTTTGGGTATCATGTAAAGGAAATCTGGTCCTAAGCCCACATGATGAAAATTTCATCCTACTTTTTCTTCTGTGAGGTACAGGAGTCTCTGGTCTAATTCCTAGGTCCTTGATCCATTTTGAGTTGAGATTTTTACAGGGTGAGAGATAAGGTTTTAGTTTAATTTTGCTGCATATGGATTTCCAGTTTTCCCAGCACCATTTGCTGAAGAGGCTGTCTTTTCTCCATTGTATATTTTTGGTGCCTTTGTCTAGTATGAGATAACTGTATTTATGTGGGTTTGACTCTGTGTCCTCTAT
>JAJEJO010047270.1:0-11815 GCA_020662805.1 Glaucomys volans
GTGAACTAAAGGGAAACCCCTGGAGACAAAATACATGTTTGAGTCTCTCAGTATACTGTGTGTTTGGACAAACATTCTGGTGAATATGCTTTAGATAATCAGAAATGGTGAGTTAATTGTTGGCTATGTCAACAGCCAATGCCTTCATCTCTGGGAAAGAAAGTAGAAAAGTAAAATAGCAATTACATAGCCCCCTCCCCAACAACCTGACTGCCCAGTCCTCTAGAGTCAGAATTGCATTTTAACAAGACTTCCATGGAATTTAATATACATCCTAGTTTGAGAAGCTATATTTTCAGCCAACCCTTCACAAAGAAACAAGGAGAACCAGGCATATGTTCTTAAATATCCCTGTAGATGAATTGCTAAACTTCAATGAGAAAGATGCAAAGCACTATAAGTAATATCCTTTAATCCTATGTATCCAAAATTATTGCTATTTCTACATGAGGCCCTACCCACATTTCAAGAGCTCAATATCTGCCAATGCCACTTATTGGACATCACATGACCTAAACATTAAATATTTGCATAAAAACCTCCAGTGAGCTCTAATTTATACTCCAAGGTGAGAACAGTTGCTCAGGTAGCATAAAAATTTTAGGTGCCAGAATTCAACTAATGCTCAGATTCCATGAAGAGCTGTCTAAATGGTTGCTTTTTCCAGAGACATTTATAGGTTGAGGGAGGGTTGCATAGATTTCTTACCTTGAAAATTCAGTATCCTAAGATTCAGATGTAGAATAGCTCTCAGCTGGAGCTCAGCAAGTGCTCTACCTCTAAATTGCACCGAGTCCCTATATGATGCTTTTTATGGTGGGACATGTCACCTGGGTAAACAGATGGTTGTAAGTAGTACACAAATACTTTTTACTGAACAAATATATGTTTGTTTTAGTAAACATGAGAATAAAATATAATTAGTACACCAAACCCAGTTTTCTTCATTGCCATTGCCTAGAAGGAGGGTGAGTTTTTTTGGCGTTTTATTTTTTCCATTTATTGGTGCATTATAGTTGCACATAATAGTGAGATTTGTTGCTACATATTCATACATGCACACAATATTACAATATAATTTGCCGAATATCATTCCCCAGTACTTTCTCTGGAGTTCTGTTTTTGTTTTTGTTTTTGTCTTGGTGCTAGAGATTGAACCCAGGGCCTTGTGCATGCTAAACATGCCCTCCACCATTGAGCTGCACCCTCAGCCCAGAAGGTAAGTTTTTAAAAGGTAAGAAGGTAAGAAGACTTAAAGTTGATTTCAATAAAAAATAGCCATATATAATAGTTCAGGTGCCCACAGATGTGGCAGTAGTGTGAAAGTGCTAGTTAAATCTCATTGCATCAGTTTAACTTGGAAGTTCAGATACCTTTCTCCTGGAGCACTTAAAATCCTAACAAAGGAAGAAATAGAGGGAATTGTTTAGGGTATGCAAAGGAAAAGGAATAAGACCCACCTTCACAACTGTACTAAAACAGCATTTATTTCTTATTATTAGTGTGTTCCAATTTTGAGTCAATTTTATATTTAACAATTATGTAAGTAGTTATCAAACCTTAGGTGGATTATCACCTAATAGTCTCTGGTAATATTATCAGTCTTTCCATTGTCAGACCTAGTCTTTCAAATTTCTAAGTTTACACCAAATTTTTCAAACTTATGGATAGGAATGAGTAGTAAATTTTGTCACTGCTGAGATCAAAAGACCTAACAAGAACTTTTTAGAAGACAAGTTTATTTGGGGCTTACGAGTTCAGAGGTTTCAGTCCATAGATGGCCAAATTAATTCCTCAGGGCCTGAAATGGGGCAGAACATTATGGCAGAGATGTGTGGTGGAGGACATAGCATCAGGAAGCAGAGAGACTCCTCTACTCACAGAGACAAAATACAGACCTCAAAGGCAAATCCCAAGGACCCACCTCCTCCAGCCCACTTATCTGCCTGCAGTTATCACCCAGTTAATTCCTAATAGGGGATTAATTCACTGAGTAGTTTAAACTCTTATAACCCAATCATTTCACCTCTAAACTTTCTTGCATTGTCTCATACTTGAGCTTCTGGGGGACACCTCATATCTAAATCATAACAGATGAGTATCTAGTTCACAAAATATATATATATGTATGTATATATATATCATATATATGTATATATGATAATAAGTGGAGGTTTTGTTTTGTTTCTGTTGTAGTGGTTTGGTTATGATTTAAGAGGCTTAGTGCCCAGGGTGGTGATGGCAGGAGGGAGTGGAACTTTCAAGAGATGGAGCCCACTAGGAGGTTAATTAAGAGTATTCCCACCAAAGAGATCAAAGTAATTCTCATGAATCCATTTGATAGTTCTCCTGAGAATGGTGTTATAAAAGCCTGATCTTGGGCTAGGGATATAGCTCACTTGGTAAAGCGCTTGCCTTGCAAGCACAAGGCCCTGGGTTCAATCCCCAGCACCGCAAAAAAAATAAATAAAAAAATAAAAGCCTGATCTTGACTCCAACCAGCTCTCTGACTTTCTGTTTGAGAAGTGATCCTTTGCCCCCATACACGTGCCTTCTATGATGTGACACCATCCATCATTAGGCCCTCACAAGAGGCCAAACCAGTGAGACCCATACAATCTTGGACTTTGAACCTCCAAAACCAAGGGCTAAATAAGCTTCCTTTTCTTCCTAAGTTAGTGTGTCTCATGTATTTCATATGGTTATGAAAAGCAAACTAATAACGGTATTACCAAAGTTCACATTCCAGGATCATGTGGACCAAATGGACTCAATTTTGGATGTCCACGTGTGTACCATTTCCCATGTGGTTCCCATGTGGTTCAATGTGATTTTTTTTTTTTTTTTTTTTTTTTTTTTTTTTTTTTCCCCTCTGGTACCCATCTGGTTCAATGTTTTTTTTTTTTTTTTTTTTTTTTTTTTTTTTTGCTTCCACACCTAGAAAGTAAACCCTAAGGAATGAAGACATGTTTATTTCTATTTTGTATCCTCAACGGCAGTAGAATAGCTTGTTAAAGTAGACAATTTTTTTTCTTTTCTTCCTGCAAGGTTGCAAACCCAGGGCTTTGCATATACTAGGCAAGCACTCTACCACTGAACTATGCATTCCCAGTCCAACATGCAAATTTTTATGGCAAATCATGAGGTATATCCATCCAATACTTAAAACTTTTATTATGGAAACATTGAAAGATACACATTGTCAATGCATCATGTAGCAATTTCTAAACTCTGTTTCATAAGTGGGTAAGAAGAAAGGCAGAGAAAGATATCAATTAAATTTGTGTTTTCTCTTCACTAATAGAAAGAGCAAAATACAGTACACCATGGGAAAGAAGCTGTTGTAAGAGTTACACAGCAACCAGAGGGAGGAGAGGCTCCTGACTTCCACCGCCAACATTATGTAGGCAATGATGAGCTGGGTATGGGCCCAGGTGAGAGCTCTGTAGAGCAGTCTCATAGGCCATGATCTGATAAATAAATTGGCAAAGGCATGAATCAGGTAGTCAGCTTCTACCATCACAGCCCAGCAAAAGAAACCAAACACCTGACCTGGATGGAGTCCGTGCCACCAGGCAGAGAAGGCGAAGGTCTGCAACAATGGCCAGCCCCTGCTGTGCTGGAATATGAGCCGTCTGAGCCACCGAGCTGTGCTTTGGTTCCACTTTCTTGTGAACAGAGATATCCTATGGGTTGTTTCCAATGTCCAAATGTCTGCATCAGGGATATATCCCTCCTCACCAAGGCTTGGAGTGAGCTCAGACTCAAAGCCTGCTGCATGGAGGACAGAATCATCCAGGATCCAGTGGGAGTAGTAGGTGAGTTTGAAGAGGCTGGCCGTGGACCACATGACATAGACACACTCAAGTTGCTGGCAACCTCTCAGTCCTGCTCCTGCACTCACCACCCTGCTCAAGGCCAATTTTAGGCACTCCAGTCCAAGAATCTGCAGGCCCCTCCAAGTCAGAGCCCAAAAAGAGAGCCTGGAACATAAAGAGCTGGGCCCTTGAACACGAGCCTGAAATTTCTGGAAGGAACACAAAGGGCCTCCCAGGAGAGCAGGGAAAAAAAGCAAGTAGCTAAAATAGGGCAGAGCCTTACACAGATGCTCAGACAAAGAGTTCCTGCGCTGGATGCCTCCTGATGCAGCCTCCACCTTCCCCTCACAAATGTCCAGAGAGAGGGATGTGACCCTCTGGGTCAGGAGCATGAGGGAAGAAAGAGTGATGTAGAACCTGAAAGAGAATTGTTTTTTAATGTAAAAACATCTCATATTTATTCTCCCTCCCATTTCAGTCTGCCACACATGACCACATAGAGAATCGTGCCCCACAAAAACTCTTAGATGAATTCAGAACCACATACTATTCCAAACAGGATCAAAAGGTGAAACAGGGAAATTAATCATTAGTCAGAGATGCAAATAAGAGAGCAATGAAGAATATTATAGACAAATATACACTATAATATTTCTAAGAATGGCTTATAAAGATTTAGATCAGAAATTTGCCACAGAAGAAACAAGAACTTAGTGGTAAAAATACTACAGGAAGTTGAAGATTTTAAATGAACCAGGCCCTGAGTGCAAGATTCTTCGTGTTCTGGGATTTGTGCTGAGGAACGGTTCAGGGTACGTGACGAGTCATTGGCAGTTGGAGTTTGGTGCCTGAACACTCACTGCTTCACCATGGGAAATTCTGCTAACAAGATGATTTAGGAAAACAATCAGTGAAAATTTAAGTGGCACATTCTGTAAACAGGAAAGTCATTCCGTGGTGAAAAAACAGCATTGCTGCCCAAACACAGCTATTCCCATCTGTATATCTGAAGATTTAAGGAAATCTGAACCCCTCATTCTAACTGAAAGTCATGCAGCCTCCAAATGCCTCCAGCCTGCTGGCTTACCTTCTGTTATGAGCCAAATATGCCCCCCAAAAAAATTCATATGCTGAGGTCCTAACCCCGAGTAGCTCCAAGTGTCACTGTACTTGAGAGAGGGTCTTTGAAGAGGTAATTAAAATGAGATCCCATGGATGGGCTCCAATCCACCAGAACTAAAGTCCTTATAAGAAGAGGAAATTAGGATACAGGTATACACCGGGGCAAAACAAAGAGAAGAAAGTCAAGAAGGGACACCCCAGGAGTAACCAATCCTGCCCACATCTTTACCTTGGACTTCCAGCCTTCAGAATTGTGAAGAAATAAAATTCTGTTGTTTAAGTTGCCCAGTCTCTGGTGGTTTTATATAGCAGCTCTAGCAGACTAACACAGGTTCTCATTTCAGGTCTAGTTCAACCTCCCTTTTGTTCAGTTAGATCCTGTTCAACTCACCTTTCCAGCCCCTATCAGGTCCTGGCTTCCTACTAAAACCCTGATTCCCCACAGCCCATTCAGTCCCTGCTATGCCCTGCCTGGCTGCCATCTCGCCTTATCCTCAGAGGAGCAAGCCTGGAGCCTTTGGTGAAAATTGCCATCATCATCATCAACATCATCCTTCTCTCCCTGCTCCTCATCATCATCATCATACAGGGACCACAGCCTCTGTTCTCTGAGTGACACAGAGAATCACATCAACAAATAAGTAGAGGGAACCAGGAACATTAGACCTCAAGAGCACAAAAATACCCATTTCCTTAATCTTGGTGAATTCAGTGACTCACAAAAGCACTTTTCTAGATTGCAATTAGCTCTTGGTTTTTGTTTTGTCTTTTCCTAGATTGGATGACTACCCTTCTTGTGAGAAGACTCTTCATGGAAGTCTGTATGAATATAAAATTCCTAAACAGCAACTGCCTCTTTCTCAGCAGCTGCCATGGGAAGGCAGCCAGGGTACACAGTGGATCCAAACCTCCCATACAGAGATGAGCAAACTGTGCTGTCACTTACAGGTAGGCCTCATCTGTGGGCTCTCAGACTCTCTGATACAATGACAATTACAGCTAAGTGCCAGACACTGTGCTACATAGAAACAAGCAGCAGCTGGGTGTCATCAAACAATTATACCTATATTCATTATTTCCAAAACTCACAACACTCTTGCGGATAGGTGTTGCTACCCCCGCATTTTTTTTTTTTCCAGAAAAAGAGACAGATCTGAGAGAAGCTAAATAACATGCTCAGGACCACACTCCTCACATGTGAAAGAATTAGGATTCCAATTCAGCACTCATGTTCTCTCCATTACCACCATGGTCAGCTCAGCACAACCAAGTGAGCAGGGGGCTTTACCTCGTGGAAGGAATCTCTTGCAGATAATACTCGGTGTAGTGCAGACCCAGGTGACACAGGGTCTGCCAACCCATCTGAAAGAAGAAAGTCTGCCTGTGAACTTCCTGTGGGCCAAGAGAGGAGACCAAAACCACAGTGCAGAGAGCAGGGATGAAGACAAGCAAAGCAAATGAACCCATGGCAGCCAAGGCCAGGACACCTCCTCCAGCCAAGAGAAAGAGATACCTGAAAAAAAAAGGACAGGCAAATGAATCACATCAAAAGTCATTCCAGGGAAGAAAATTGAAGTAGGCCCAATATAACACCTTAAAAAGTCAGGATGTTATTACACTGAAGCCTTCCTTTCATTCTTCCGAAGGAAACAAACATGGGAGAAAGAGCCAGGGTCAACTTGTAAACTACTACCTCAGGAGACAAATCCTGACTTCTGCCCAGGTGACTCTGGCAACCCCTCTCTTAAGGGAATGCCCGCCACTCAAGTGTATCCCATTCAAGGTATTCCACCATTGGCCCCAGCAATCCTGGAGGGCTAATAGAGGCATCTTTAAAATCTGCTAGTGCATTGTCTGATGAGAAGTGATGTGAACCAGGTGTGGAGGATCTAGAAGATCTCTCTAGACCTCCTCTCATGAAGTGAGTCTTTCCTTTTCACAGGGCTTGCACTACCCCAAAGCCTTTTAGAAAGCCCAGGAGAAAAAGGAGACTCAATGCTTCCTTTGGATAAATGTTTGAAAACTTGATGAGTAAATCTTTTTAATCTCTCCTTCATCCTCGCTATTGAACTTTGGATCTCATGAGTTCATGTTTTGGTTTTGGTTTTTAAGTTTTTAAGGTTTATCAGTCCTCTTATGAAAAATGTGCACAATCACTGCAGATCAAGTTGTTGCATAATCTGTCTTCCTTTTTCCCAGCACCAACACTGGTTTTCCCAGTCCCCCTGACCTTTTTCATTCTGTTCTCACATTCCTTGGCCATTTTCTTGAGGTCTTCTTCTCCCCTATTGGCCATATCTTGCAAGACTGGGTTCATTTTTCTTTACATGATCCAAGGAATCATAAATCACAACAGCTGTCACTGTCACAAAAACAGGGTTATAACCCAAATACAAGATGATATCAGGTGTGAATTTTTACATTTGTGCTTGTTTTTCCCAAATTTCTTTCTTGGCCTTCCTAGGGTACAGGACATCAGTGACCATACATTTCCACTGAAGTGGTCAGTTGCTCATGAACTTCCTGGTCTGGACAGTTCCTGTGTCTCCATGATAATAGTGGATCTTCAGGCAGCCACTGCAGGAAAGGTGCAATTGTTTTTTCAGGATACCAATACCAAATAGTTTGTGAACCATTCCTCCCTCAGAAGCCAAGAGGATAAGGTTCTGCAGAGGCCTGGGAGAGTTTATGCTATATAGACTGGGTTCTTTCTCCATTATGTGGTTCTTTTTAAATTGGTGCTGAAGTAATAAAGCTGAATGAAGGAATCAGAAAAGTGTGCAACAGTGACTGATCAGGGACAGGGAAGGTGAGTCAAAGAAGACCATGTTTTCTCTACCAGCTCAGAAGCAGGAAGCACTGTCACAAATGTATGTAGTGACTCCACGGCACAGTACCAGGCACAGGTTGGCAGGAATTACTTTCCCAGAGATTCCGGTAACTGCCTCAGTGTGAGAGGCTCTGCTACACAAAGCCTTGGGCCATTCCTGGGCTTTTGAGCCTGTGCTTGGGGGTGAATCATCCCCACAGCATCCCAGTTCATACTGTAGCCCAAGTCTTCACTTCTTTTGGGAAAATAAGGGTAGGGGAGACACTGACTCCTAACACAGCAGAAAGAGAAGCTGGAACAAGTCTTCTACCCAGAAGCAACTGCCCTCAGGGACTTATAAAAATTGAAATGTCTACACATGTATGCAATGTAGGATATATAATTTATTGAGTGCTTTCCATCTCATTCCATTCTAGGTATTGTATAATAATCCTTCATAAGAAATATTACTTCATGTACAACCAGAAAAATGTAATTGTACTCCATTTGTGTACAATGAATCAAAATTAAAAAAAGAAATATTATTTAATCCTTAAAATAACACTGAAAGAGGCATTATTTCCGTTTTGCAGATAAATAAAGGCACCTGAAAGAGTATTTACTTTTGTATACAAGGACACTCAGTAGGTGGAGGACTCCATGAGCACTCCATGGGTTGACTCTCACATGAGTAATATTAACCCTACAGTAACTCTCTGGGGATTAACCCTTATTTTTTGCTAGTTCTGTTTTAGTATTTTGTGAGTCTCCATAGAAATTTCTTTATAAGTGTTTCCCCACCCTCATATCCCAGAAATGAAGGTAAGGGCCATCAATCAGTTATTAACAGAATAATATACCGTTGCTGAGTTCATTCAAACTCTGATTTTCAAATGTAGTTAGATTTTATTTAAGAAACACCATTAGGGCCCGGATATAGCTCAAGGTACAGAATGCTTGCCTAACATGTATAAGTCCCTAACATTGTATCTCAGCACTGTGGGTATGGCAGTAGGGAGGAGAAGAAAGAAAAAAATAAAAGAAATCCTGATATATAAAAAGTCTAGTTTCCAAAATCAGAGAATTATTAGGAGGTGGCCTTTGGGCAATAGATTTTCACTTTTCAATCGGATATTCCACTAAAACTTTTTAAAATATAGGTACTATCTCCAATGTATTGAGGTTTTGGGACATAAGAAATCGTTACAATCAATTTATCAAATCTTTAGTGACAACAACTTTTGAACCTGAAATTGAGATATGCTAATCTACTAAGATTTGTTTTGACATTATTCTGAGAAATCATACAAAGGTGTTTTTTAAATCACATTGTCATAAATGTAACATCAGCATTACTTTATACGAAATTTAATTTTATTGAAAATGATTAAATTCCATAAAGTTAGGACTGCTAAAGAATATCTGTGACTTATAGTTAGCCCAGAGAGATACATTTGGGAACTTCCTGTTCCATCTTAACATCCATCTCACCCCACAGTTTATTTTGCATCCATTTCCCACTTACTGTGAACCTATCAAATATTGAGTCAATGCAGACATGTATCAATTTCCATTTACTCTATGATATATACTCTATATGATATTTACTCTATGATATATATTCATTGTCAAGAAACCAACAACCAGTGGCAGGTACAGTGAGCTAAAAATAAGTGTAATTAATATGTAATAGTCACAGGTGCAGTCCACTCTTCGTTTTCTATTATAGCATTCCCAGGCATAAGAGCAAAATTAGCCATCCAGCCTACCTGGCCCGAGTGGAAAATGAATCCATAATGCAGAGATAATTAAACAGAAGTGCAAAAGGAAAAGCAGCCCCTTGATAGAGTGACACAGGATGGGGAAAGAACTGCAGAAGCCAATCCATTGTGAACTGGAACAGACACTATCCTGCTAGCGTCTTTAATTGGTGTCTTCCTGCAAGAGCAACCACAGCCAGGCTTTCTGGTCTTTTTATATGTTTTAGGAAGGCCTGGCTAAGCGAAATCCAAACAAAGGCACTGCAAATAAAATTGGCTTTCTGATAAAGGAAACTGCACTATGGAAACCAAAATACATCTCGGTGTTATTACTTTGTGAAGCTGTGGTTTTTAGATTACATAGCACATTATTTGCTTTTCCACTGATCATACTGTCATATTTTCTTCACTAAGTTAAATGAAAAAAATCTCATTTTCCAGTTGTGTTCAAACAATGCCTTGGACTGGGGAGGAGGAACAAGAACAAGAGCAGGAAGAGGGAAGCAGGTTCTAAAGGCAGAAAGTAAGATTTCCCTTTCTAACTACCACTCTCCCCCTTCTATTACCTTTTTTCATATCAGCATCCCTTATATATCTATTTCTTGATTAACTTATTTCCTGCACTTTAAAGGCAAAATGTGAGCTCTACAAGGGAAGGATTTCATTTTATTTGGTGCTATACTCCCAGCACTCAGAGAAGTGCTGCATATAAACTTTTACTCCATAAATATTTGTTAAAAGTCAGGCGCGGTGGCACACGCCTGTAATCCCAGCACTTGGGAGGCTGAGGCAGGAGGATTGCGAGTTCAAAGCCATCCTCAGCAACTTAGCAAGGTGCTAAGCAACTCAGTGAGACCCTGCTCTAAATAAAATGCAAAATAGGGCTGGGGATGTGGCTCAGTGGTCGAGTGTCCCTGGGTTCAATCCCCAGTACCCAAAAAAAAAAAAAAAAAAATTTTTTTGTTAAAATTAGAAAGGTTTTGCAGAAGCAAAAGCATGGAGAGGAAACATTTTTAAATATTTTCTTTGGGGTATGAACAAGTGATACAGAAGACTTCCTAGAGGCAAGACAAGAATTCGGGGGCATTTCTCAGCTAATGGAGATTCATCTGCTGAGCCCTGGGCATTACAGGACTGTCCCTTACCAGCTGCTTTTTCATCTCCAAAGAGACACACAAGAGCAAGTAGCCTTGTCAGGGGTTGGTATTTTCCACAACAGATATTTTGTCACAACAATGGAAAGTGGAAAAATTAGAGGTGGTTATGTCACGAAGGCTCTACCCTCACGAATGAGATTAGTGTCTTTATAGAAGGGACTGAGGGAACCTGTTTGCCCTTTCCACTATGTGAGCATGCAGACAGAGGCACTAGCTATGAGGATTGGGCCCTCACCAGCCATACAATCTCCAGTGATTAGATTTTGAATATCCCAGGCTCTAGAACTGTGGGCAATAAATTTCTTTTGTTTATAAATTGCCCAATTTAAGGTAGCTGCAGTGAAGATGGCCTGAGACAGATGGTCAAAGAGGGTTTTCCTAAATGTGATGGTTCTTTTCTTTTTTCTATTCATTTCCTAGACTACAATATTCAGTCATCCGATAAAACACTAATATAAGTGCTGCTGTGAAGGTGTTTGTGGATGTGATTAAAATCCATAACCAGTTGACTTTAAGGAAGGAGTTTATCCTAGATTATTATAGATAATTTTGGTGGGCCTGATTCAAGCAACTGAAAGGCTCCAAGAACAAAGCAGAGGCTTCCCTGAAGAAGAAATTCCATCTGTGGACAGCAGTTACACCCTTTGTATAAGAGTTCCAACTTGGTCTATGGATTCTGGACTTGCTTAGCCAGGCCCCCACAATCACATAAACCAGTGCTTTGCAATAAACCTCTTGATAGATATCTCCAGCTGTTCTTTTCTCTGATTGAACACTAAGTATGTGCCATCTGAGGTCAGAGGTGTTAGGGGTGGAGAGCAATTGGAAGCAGCTTGGGGTGGAAAATCAGTTTGGCTTCTTTGCAAGACAAGAGATGTAGTCTGTCTGGATCTGGCCCAAGGACAAGTTATGAGAAGTGCTTTGGATTTTAAAAGGAATGGAAGAAATTATTGGGTTTTGTTTTGTTTTGGTTTGGTTTGGTTTTTCTTTTTTTCTTTTTCTTTTTTTTTTTTTTTTTTTTTTTTTTTTTTTTTTTTTTTTTTTTTTTTGTACCAAGGATTGAATCCAGAGATGCTTGACCACTGAGCCACATCCACAGCACTTCTTTTTTTTTTTTTTTTTTAATTTTGAGACAGGGTCTCACTAAGT
>JAJEJO010047270.1:11915-109083 GCA_020662805.1 Glaucomys volans
AGCCACATCCACAGCACTTCTTTTTTTTTTTTTTTTTTTAATTTTGAGACAGGGTCTCACTAAGTTGCTGAGGCTGGTCTGGAATTTGTGTTCCTCCTGCCTCAGCCTCCTAAGTCACTGGGATTACTGGTGTGTGCAGATTCTGGATTTGATTTTTAAAGGATGGTTTTACTGTAAGAGAACGATTTGGATGGGAGTTGGGGGTGGGAGTGATTTTACAGGTCAAAGATGGAAGGAATAGGGCTGGGGTTGCAGCTCAGAGGTAGAGCACTTGCCTAAAAGGTGTGAGGCCCTGGGTTGGATCCTCAGCACCACATAAAAATAAATAAATAAAATAAAGGTATTGTGTCCATCTACAGCAAAAAATATTTTTTAAAAAAAGGATGGAAGGAACAACTGTGGAGAGACATGCTGCTGGGATTAGAGATGGTGGGGCAAATGGTGCAAAGTGGAAGAAATGAGGTCCGACAAAAACTTGCAGGCGAATTATGTGGTGGTGAGTTGTGCTAAGGATGGATTCCTTTACTGAGAGAGAAATCAAGGAGCAATCGATTGGAAAGAGGGCAAAGCCGTTAATCAAAGCTCCCATTCTGGACGATTTAGGTTGGATAAGACTTTGAGGCATCCAAATGGAGGTGTCAAGTAGCCAATCTAACATCATGTGTGAAGCTCGTTAAAGCACAGAACTAGAGATATTAATTTGTAAAAAAAAAAAAACCAAAAAACAAAAAACAGCAGGTTGAGGGCCGCACCTGACCTATGGGAAGAAATATCGCCCAGAATACGAAAAGGGCTACGGGGCAGGAGAGAGCCTCACACGTAGAGGACCGCAATGAGACTGAAAGGAACACTCAGAGAGGTCAGGACACCTTTACAGTGCGATCACAAGCATCAAAAGGTGGTAGGGTTGTAAAATGAGGTTATAATGATGCGAGCTGGACTGGAATAAACGTCTCAAAATCGAGTCGACACACTCCTAGTCAGTGCTGAACAGCAAGCTCCAGCGCACGGCTCAAGCCCCACCTCCCGCGAGCTTTCGGAGCCTTCTCCCGGCCCGCCCCTCACTTCCCGCGAGCTTTCGGAGCTGTCTCTCGCCCCGCCCCTCCCCGCGCCGCGCTTCGGCCCCGTGGCTCCGCCCCATTTCAGCCCTGCCACGCCGTCCAATCGTTTGTGGAGATCGTCGTTCCATCCAGTCCGTGGTGTTGATCTTGGCTGCAGACTGGGCCCGAACCATGGCGGAGAAGACTCAAAAGAGGTGGGTCTGCTGCTTAGGAAAGACTGTTCTCGACTTTCCGCACGGGTGGAACCTATTTCGGTCGCCAGTGTTGGGGACTGAGGTGGTGTCTCGTCTCGGGCGCTTAGTTGATGGTACCTAAACCCAATATCTGGCGTCCGCTGAAGGTGGTGGCGACCAAGTCGGGGCAGGGAGGGCGGAGAAGGGCTACTGATTCGGCGTCGGAAAGGTTTTTGTTCTTGTTTCTCTCACCCCCTCGGCCGCAGCACGCCTGCGCAGAAGGACCCCGTCCTCTTCCCGGACGCCTTGTGCTGCCCCACTCCTTTTCTCCCGTACTCTGTTGTCAGAGCGCGGAAGGCCTGTTGCTGGACTCCGCTGCGCTGCGAGACGCCGCGCCAGTGCTGCGACGCCCTGGTTCCTTCGGGTCTTGAGGGTGGAGCGGGGGTGTGACCTGCACGTCAGAAAGAGGGCCGCATCCGGGCCAGATCTGTGACCCGTTCTGCCGGGCGTGTAGGAGCTCCCGTAACCGTGGGGGACGGGCACTGTGGCTGGTTCACGGCTGGGGACTCGGTGTTCCACCCAGAAACAGCTTAGCCGAGAGTAGCGCCTGCGTAAAAACGGTGCCAAATCACCGTTGTTGAGCGCCCTCTGCTGACACTGGCAAAACCCTGGTTTTTTTGGTGCTGTAAGTTGAAATTTAGCCTTTTTCTTCTACCGGTTTAAGAGTAGTGTGATTTTTTTTCATAAAGTAAAGAAAAGCAGATCTACAGATATTATGTACAGTGTAGTAGTAGCATAATGTGAAGATGAAGGTATTATTGACTTGTTCTAATGAATCTACATATCTGTCTTCCTCTCGGAGTTGCCTGCTTCCCGCTGCATCCCACTCCTCCGAGTGCAGCGGGGTCCGCCTTTTAGTTTAATTAACGGCGTCACGAAGAAGCGTGCACATGGCGACCTAAGCACTACTTAGGATCTCCTCCTAGGGCAAAAAACTGAAGACAAACCATGTGTAAGTCTCTCCTACCCTCAGTAGCCCAGGACTGATTAAATATTAGATGACACTCTAAATAATGAGTAGGAATTGAGGGAATGAAAACTTCAGCGGGAAATAAGGTCTAAAACAAGAGAGCTAATTTTACTTGATCAAGGCTTAATAACATTGTATATTTTAACACAAAAATCCACGTCAAATGAAAAGTATCAGAAAAATGGCATTTACAAATAGTGGTATATTTAAGAACAGCATCATTCATCTATCACAGGAAAAATGTGTAGCGTGCCAGGATGTTTCCAGACAACTTTGAACTAAAAAAGAGATGACTGATGTCAGGACAATGATGCCCCAGGAATAAACTGTTTAAGAAATTCTAATCTCTAAATGTGTTTCCTTGACTAATCTGAGAAGGTTGAGAGATGATTTTCTGCTTTGTTATTCTGCTCAATCATACTAAAGTTTTCTTTCTTTTCTGATCTGAGTGAGAAGGTTACATGTTTTCTGTGATTTCAGCAGATTGATTCTTGACAGGATATAGGATGATTCTGAAAGATCACTTGGTAAGATTTTATTAAATTATTGTAGAGAGTCAGTGCCTGACAAAATGATGGAATTGGATACAGCTGTCTGATCTTGCAACCATTTCATGAAATAGACCCAAGGATTATTCATTTTTTTTCTATTTTATACACATGTGTGGGTATGTGTACATACATGTATGTGTGTATACACATATATACATATGTGTGTGTGTATATATATGTATATTTTTTAACTTAGAACTTTAAAAAATAATTAATGGTAGGAAGCCTTGTCCACCAAAATTTGCAGAAGAAAATTTTCTCTTTTTTCAATTCTTCATATCAGTAGGGAAATTGGTGTAATTTTAAAAGTATTTTGAGATTTGCTTTACATTTATATTAGGGAACATTGGGGATTCTGTAATATAAATGAGGAAGAGACATATTCAAGAGGGAATCCATACTTTTTTGACTCTTGGGGATATAGTTTTAGAATTCTCTCATAAGTCCAGATCTGTATTTTCAGTGGTTATTGGGAATATCTCCTTCCTTTTCCATAAATACTTAAGACTAAACTTATCTTGAAATGTACCCTCCTCCCATAGACTTTTTCTGTTGGTGCCATCAGTCCTGCAAATCAGAAAACTAGAAGCTTTGATCTTGCTCCTCACCTTTGCCTGGTTTTCTGACACAAATGGAACAGAGTCAGAGCAACTGATGTTGAGCCCATCTGGAATCATCCCTTCCAGGAAGGAGAGAGAATGATTGACCAGTTTCCTTATTTCATGCTTCATCCCTTGTTCCCATCCCTTCGTAGTCAAACCTATTTCCATGACTTTGAGAAGAAAGTAAATATACATAACATAACAAGGGATGGGAAGTACACACCTCCAATTTTTCCTCAAAGCCAGATTTTATTAATTACAGTACTTGTTACCAAGTCTTATATCAGTTACCTAGCCATACCTTCAGCTTCTAAGTATTGCCACCACCTTTCAAGCCCAGTTTATCTCTGCAGGATTAGGTTCCTTACACTCTCTTGCCACTATCACAAATACTTCATCTTAGAAGCGCCAGATATCTACCTACAGTTTGGTTGTTGACTCAGGAATGAGAAGCCTTGTTTACAAGTGTGAATCCCTCCTCCTCCTATAGAAGTTTGTCCATGGGTGGGCCTTCCTTTGCTTCCCAACCTCATCTGCCTTTTTGTCTGCCTGCTTTGAATATTTCTACTAATTTCAGTGATGTTCAACCTGGGAAGAGAGGTTTTTCTTTTGTTACTTTCTAGTCTTTGCCTAGATGTTTTGTAATATGGTATTTTAAATAGGTAAAGTTGTATCTTAATATTTTCACATGAGCTTTCTATTAAAAAATTGTACTTTCCTGTTATTTAATACTGATTGTATGTATTAATCAAACTAATGGATGCATACAGGTACATACTTCACTAAAAAGTTCATTTGGAAAACTGCAAAAACTGTCCTATCCTTCACCATCCCACATTTCTGTTTCCTGGAAACAGAATCTTTAAACTCTTGCAGCTTTTTCTTTTACTATTTGTCTTTATTTGGGATGGGGGTGGAGGTTGTTTGTTTTGATGCTGGGGATTGAACCCAAGGGTCATTCATACTGTGCTACATCTCCATCCCTTTTTATTTTTTATTTTGAGACAGGGTCTTCCTGAGTTGCTAAGTCTAGGCTAACACTTATGGACCCTCCTGCCTTTGAGTAACTGGGATTACAGGGCCATCCCATCTAGTGTGTGTGACCTGCTTTTTCTTTTTTTCTTTTTTTTTTTTTTTTTCTTTCCTTTCCTTTTTCCTCTAAAAACCTAAGGATCTGTTCCATAGTGTTCAAAAACTTTGTGATGCTACTTGGCATGGGTCTTTCCATTTATTTTGCTAAGGATTCACTTTGCTAAGGATTTATTTGCTAAGGATTCACTGAGCCCTTGGAGGCTAGAGATTGATATCCTTTAGTCCAGGAAATTTATTTTATTATTCAATAGTTTGCTTCCTGCCAATTTTCTGTTTTCTTCTTTTGAGATTTATTTGCATTCTATACCTCATTCTGATCCTCTAATTTTCTTGCCTTTTCTCTCCTATTTTCTATCTTTCTACAGTTTATCCTACTTTCTGAGAGAATTCTTGTCTATAACCTCAGTCCTAGTGAGTGTTTAATTTACTTTGGTCATGCTTTTCATTCCTACAAGCTCTTTAATAGACTCTTACTCTTCTTTCTTAGACATCTATCTTGATTTATAAATGCAAAAACAATCTGATTCTTTGGATTAATTATAAGGTTTTTTTGTTTGTTTGATTTTTTTTTTTTTTTTTTAGTTCTACTACCTGCTACCTGAATTGACTGTGTTCCCTTGGGCCTTTTTTTTTTCCTCGTGTTTTTTTCTTTTTCATCAGAAGAATTCCTCAAATGTCTCGGTCTATTATTAAAAATTAAGACTAAAAACCTGGTACCTCTGGATATGTTCATAGGAGGATCCTCTGATGAGCCTCAGGGTAGGAAAAGTCGGGCAGGAAGCCAGCCTTTTCATTGAAGAATTCAAAATGTATGGTGGTTTCTCCAGGCTGCCCAAAATTCTCTGTGAGGGTCAGGAAGGCACACAGGGCAAGTAGAGCTGATGGTCTCCCTGTTTGCTCTAGCCATCAATCTCCACTTACCTCTGGAACTGGTATCTTGAGCAGAGCACCTCAGGAAGGGGTCATCTGGCTGCATCTGGTGCACACTGGGATGGGGAAGGGCCCAGGTATCCAATAGCTCTACTTTATATCCTTTCTCTCTCATCACTCCTCTCCACCCCCACTCCATAACCGCTTCCCTAAATAACTGTAGTGCCTCTAAGCTAAGCCTGTTAACTGTTTTCCTTCTATTAACAGTCTCCTAGAAATCTGTTGAAATCTTTACCTGCTATTGCTTCTTCTCTTGCTCTTTGTTGTTTTTGAATAATACCTCTTTACTGGAGGAATAAAGTTTTACAGGAGTAAAGTTGCTCATGTAGACAGATTTTTTTTTTTTTAAAGATCACATAGCAAATATTTTAGGCTTTGCAGGTCTCACAGTCTTGCAGCTACTCAACTCTGTAGCGCTAATACTGCCATGGACTGTATAGTTAATGAATGAGCTTGAACCACCCCTGTTATAAACAATTACGTTTAAATAGAAGTATAGCATTCTAATGTTCTTATATAATTTCACCTTATTTTTATTGTTAGGAAGTATATAGCTGATAAATTGTATTTTTATCCCCCCTTCCTGTTTTATGGCTATCAGCATTATTAATAATACTTCACATTGCCTCTCTAAAGACACCTAAAATCCATATTTTTATCTGTCATTCCAGTAATAATTTGTAAGTATTCAAATAATCATTGCAAAGAACACATTTAAAAGAACAACATATCCATTTTTTAAAAATGAAATCTTGCCGGGCGCGGTGGCACACGCCTGTAAATCCCAGCAGCTTGGGAGGCCGAGGCAGGAGGATCGTGAGTTCAAAGCCAGCCTCAGCAATTCAGCGAGGCCTGAAGCAACTCAGTGAGACCCTGTCTCTAAATAAAATACAAAATAGGGCTGGGGATGTGGCTCAGTGGTGGAGTGCCCCTGGGTTCAATCCCCAGTACCAAAAAAAAAAACCCTTTCAGCACTTTTTTATTAAAAGACTCATAACTAGAAAGTGCCACTAATTTTTATGTTATCTAACATAACTTAAAAATAAGCATTTTCATGCATTAATATTTTAAATAGAAGGTCAGAAAAAAGTAAATGTGTGAGAATAAAATGTTTCGATTTAGGTTTCCGGTCCTTGCTGGTTGCAGAACATTTTTACTGAAATGAGAAAACAACTTTTTGAAAAATGTATAAATTGATGCAATAACATTTTGGTCAACAAAGCTTCAATAGTTTCACTTACAGTTTTAATACTGTACTTAAAATGCAAAATTCACAACTTAAATGATAGTTTCTAGGATCTTAGTGGCTTTATGGAGCCATAATGCTTTCTTATAATATTGGGAACAAAGCAAAAAATCTTCTCTCATGAATTCTCTATAATACTGTATTGGAAGGCTAAACCAGGGCAGTAAGGCACAAGAAAAAGAAATAATAGGCATGCCTATCTGAACGGAAAAAAAATAAAACTCTGTATGTTCAGAGGCAATGTAATTAATTGTTTATACAGAAAATTCCAATCTACAAAAGTGGGTTTAGGGGTTAGGGTATGGCTTAATGGTAGTAGATCACTTATATATCAAGTGCAGGGCCCTTGACTTGATCCCTAGCACTGAAAAAAGAAAAATATTTAGCAAGTTCTCAAGATGCAAGGCCAATATTACAAAATTAATGCATTCCTATATAGCACTAGCAGTGAGCAACTGTAAATCAAAACATACTTTTTTCCCCTGTTTACAAAAATAGTGGCATATTACATACTTCCTGTTTTTGGGCTTTGCTGTTTTTACTTAACAGTATAACTTGGAGATCATTCCAAAATCTTTCTGTGAGGAATGGGTCATTAATTTTAAGAACTGTACATTAATTCCTAGGGTACCATAATTTATTAACCAATCCACTATTGATGGATATTTAGATAGTTTTCAGCTTTTTTGCTATTTAGGAGCAGTATTGGTATTAAATTCAAAGAAAGATCCAAAGCTTTTTTTTTCTTAAACATTTTAATAGTAAATCATATATGATTTTGGCCGGATACTTTGCCACTTGATAAATTTATAATGTATTAAAACCTTGCCCTCTTAAAATTGACATTTCATTTTTCCCTCAGTTTTAAGCTTTTCAGCTTTTCCTCACTACAGTGCCAGCGTAGCTTTTTTTTTTTTTTTTTTTTTTTTGGTACCAGGGATTGAACCTGGGGATACTTAACCAATGAATCACATTCTAAGCCCTCTTTTGTATTTTATTTAGAGACCCTAGGGTCTCACTGAGTTGCTGAGGGCTTCACTAAGTTGCTGAAGCTGGCTTTGAGCTCCCGATCCCCCCTTTCTCAGCCTCCGGAGCTGCTGGGATTACAAGTATGCGCCACCACACCCAGCCCAGCACAGCTTCTCTAACAATATTTTTAGTTTTTCCCATGATAAAAGTTACCCTTTTCTTCCTACAGTGTGAAGATTGCTCCTGGAGCAGTTGTATGTGTAGAAAGTGAAATCAAAGGAGATGTAACTATAGGTAAGAAAATGGTTTATTAACATTGTTTCTTAAGAATTGACATATGCAATCTATTTTAGTGCTTTACATTTAGATACTACCTTCTGTGTCTGTCTTCTTGATGTCCTACTTGTATTGACAAAACAATGTGTTTTCTCCTCAATGTGTTTAATATTTCTAAAAGAATATGATATGGCAGAGGCCATGTATAAACTTCTAGCTAAAATACTAATGAGGCAGTGTTTGTTTATTCATTTGTTTGAGACATAGCAGTTGTGTACCTGTGATGTATGTGCCAAGCACTGTTGGCACCCGGGACGCAGTAGTGAGCATAACAGAAAAAGGGCCTGCCTCTGTGGAGCTTGCATTCTAGAGTACTTATTAAAAGTATGCACCAAGGAGTCCACAAATCTGTTAGCTTGTTCTGTACTCCTTATGTGTGCTAGGTTACTTTGGACATGTTACTTAACCTCACTAACCTTCCTTTTCTCATCTGTGTAATTGTACGTGTTAAGACAAGGTTTACCTGCATGTAGTGGCAGCTTAAGCATGCAAACTTGTATTTTTACATATAAAAGGTTTAGAAGTAAATAATTTAGGCCTATTAATTGATTGCCCAGCATGGAGTCTGATCTTGCAGGCCAGAAAGTGATGCTAGACTACCAAGAGTCACCTCAAATGAGGAAAGGGAGGTGTGTAAACAAAAGGACATGTGTCACAGGAGAGTCAACTCCTTTCTGAAAGTTCCACACAACCATTCTTTGTGTGTCTTATGACTAGGGCTCAGTCTTATGGACACTTTTTTTTAAAAATATTTTTAGTTGTAGATGGAGCAATACCTTTATTTTGTTTATTTAATTATGTGGTGCTGAGACTCGAACCCAGTGCCTCATACGTGCTAAGCAACAGCTCCAGCCACATTTTGGACACTTTTGAGCTGCAGAGGGAGTTGGGAGACTTATGTAGTTGGACACATTACTGTTCCTAATAAAATGAGTTTTCAATTATGAGGAAAAAGAAGAGAATGGATATTGAATGCCAATTAGCAGTTTCTATGACATGCAAAATAAGAGTACTTTCCTCCTAAGTTTGTTGCAAGAGAATGTAAAAATTGTGAGTAGTAAAGTCTCAATAATGGTGTTAGCTATTAGCACCATTAAATCTTATCAGTGTAGTGTCACTGGAGGTCAGGTGCAACATTTAGATCAAATGAACAGTCCAGCATGTGGCAATTTACTTATGTGCATGTGACTAAGTTCTCCTAACTCACATTTTACTACTCAATTCTTCTGTCTGTTCTTTCCCAGGTATGATGCCTTACACCTGTATTATACCTAACCTCATCCTTACCAGCAGATGCACCTCACCTGCATGCATTCAGAGTAGAGCTGTCAGCAAATTATTATACTTTCAGAGAGAAAATACACCATGTTTCCTTATATTGTTTAATAGTTATTATAATATAATAATGGGGCTGGGGTATAGTTCAGTGGCACTGGGTATGATCCTCAGCACCACATAAATAAATAAAATAAAGGCATTGTGTCTATCTACAACTAAAAATTTTTAAAAATAATAATAATATAATGATGATTTTAATAATGTTTTAAGATTACTCTATCATTTATGTGATATTACAGTTTTTTTCTATTACACCTAAACTGGGCATGGTGACACATGCCTGTAATCAATCCCCTCTACTCAGGAGACTGAAACAGGAGAACAGCACATTCAAGACCAGCCTTGATAATTTACTGAGACCCTGTCTCAAAACAAAATAGGGGGGAAAAGTCTAAGCCTCCAACCAATTTAGGAATCATATCTTATAAAACCAGTGAAGTTTGTGAAATATGAAACTTTGTTAAAAATATGCCAGGTTGATTTTTTAATTATTTTAAATCGACAAAATTAAAAAATTTAGGAAATGACCCTGTTTTGTTTTCCCCAGTGCTGTTAACTTTTTGTCTTCATTGTTTCTTAAGCCACTTGCAAACTTTTTATGAAATCATGAGAGCCAAACACATCAAAATATTCTTCTTTATTATTTTTACTCATCACTTTCCCACAGTATTTTAATCCCGATTTGAGGGAAAACACCTTCTAGTAGTTCACAAGGTATTCTAGAAATAAAAGGAAAGTAAAACTAAAATAATGTAATACAGTTAATTAGGTAAATTTTCCTTTCCATTTCTACTTTTTTTTTTCCTTTTAAAGAATCAGTATGTAAGCCAGGCATGGTGCTACTCTGGAAGCTGAGGCAGAAGGATCACATGTTCAAAGCTAACCTGGGCAACCAAGATCCTTTCTCAAAATAAAAAAAATAAGGGCAGCAGATATAGTTCAGTTGTAGAGCTCTTGCCTAGCAAGTGTGAGACCCTGGCTTCAATCCCCAGGATCACAAAATAAAAAAGTAATAGTATGTGATGTCTACATATAATACATATGTAGTATTATGGATATGTCTATTGGCATACATACACACAGGCATACATGTGTGTGTGTGTGTTTCATACTTGGAACAATTCCTGTTTCTTACAGAAGCTTTTTCAAACAGTAAATACTTTATCCTATGTAGACAGCAGGAACTGCTTGCAGTTGGTAGATCACTGTCCAAAATTGGGACTTGGCATATCAAGTAATCAGCACCTGTTCTTTCCTCTACTTTTTTCACTGCTTTGTACTCCTCCCCTTTCTTTATCCCTATTATCTTTCTTCCTATCCTAAATGTTGAAATTATATAAGGAAATACAGTGTTTACATTAACTGTCTCGTATTTGATTCCTAACTGATAGTGCACAGTTCTAGTTAACATAAAATACTATTTCAGCACGCATTTTCAGTGATATATTACAGCATAATCAATTTTTTTAAAAGATACCTATGGTGATTTGAAGTTTATCACAAAATGGATTCAGGTTAATATTTATCATATAAATATGCAACATATACATATAGAGTATACATATATGTTTATATATTTTTATATATATATTTAGTGCGTGTGTGTGTGTGTGTGTGTGTGTGTGTATTTAGTGCATGTGTTGGGACTCTCACCCAGGGTGTTGCATGTGCAACCATGTACTCTACCACTAAGCTCCACCTCCAAACCCATGTTATATTTTATTTTTGTTTTATTTATTTATTTATTTATTTTTTTTCAGTACTGGAATTGAACCCAGGATGCTCTACCACTGGGCTACATCCCCAGCCCATTTTATTTTTTATTTTGAGACAGAGTCTTGCTGAATTGCCAAGGTTGTCCCCGTCCCCAAATTTGCAATCCTCCTGCCTCTGCCTTCCAAGTAGGCATGCACCATTTCATCTGGCTCCAAATTTTTAAAACAAGAAAATTACTTAAGTTTAAACTTCACAGAAACAAATCACTTTTTTAAATAAAGGAAAAGTTTCAGAAGAGTGATATAATTACACAGTGTTATGTCTTCCACGGTAGTTCTTATCTCACCATTTTTATGCATATTTTTATTTTTCTGCACTCAAGCCTCACAATTCTTCATATCTTGCACATGTATGTGTGTATAAATTTTCCAGAATTGGTATTTAGATAATCATTTATGTTATTGTTATATTTGGTATAAATATCTCTAATCGGTTGGCTGCTATTCATTTTTCTAAAAGAACATATCCAACTTAAGACCTACTGAGAGAGATAATTATAAAGTTAAATCCAAGCAGAGAGTAAAGATAAGTTAGTTGATTACAACTATCTTTACCAGTCTTGTCATTTTAGAACTTTTCTTTTTGTTTGTGTTTCGATTACCAGGAGAACTGATTTAAGTTTTTTCTTATGTGCTTATAGAATCAGAGATCTGAGTACTTAATAAACCCTATTTTCTGGTTAAGTACTAGTAAACTCAAATGTAATTTGTAGATTTTTCAGAATGTTTCGTGCCAATTTCCATCCTCTAGTCGTTTATACTTTTACAAATTATTCCATTCTACAATATTTCAGGACAAAAGTAATTTTTTTTCTTTTGTTATGTTTCATGTTAATGGAACATTAAACCCGATCTATTTTCCTAAAAATCAGGTATTTGATTTATCAGAGAAATTAATCAGAAGTTTGGAAATACAGTCCCTAGTCAGGAGCCTTAGACTTGAAGTTTTGCCTATGCCTCACCAGCCTCACAGAGGCTGCTCAGAAATAGACCTTGGGAAAAATAATAGCTGATTATTATAACTTGGGTAAATAAAGTTTCATAGCATCAGGCCTGTTTTCCATTAAGCTGCCTTGATTCATGGGGCATGAATTAGTTCCTGTCAATCTTCATTTTGAGAGCTGAAGAATATTTCAAAAATATTTCAGAAAGGTACCTCCAAGCACAGACCTCTAGTTCATTAGAGGGTGAGGGGCAGACTACTGGTGTTAGGCCAGGGCTTGGTTGAGACATTATAATATTAAGACAGAACTCTTTGTATTGGAAGTGCTTTGTCCCACTTAATTCATTCTCTCCAGCAGAGTTTTAGTACTAATCAAAAGCCTCCTTTTTATTGTAGGAGTCTTTTTCAGTATGGCTGAACAGTAGCTTTGACTTGAGAAATCATTGTTTATAAAGCAGCTTATACAGGTACTTCAGCTTATAGGTCAAGAGAATTACTTAATTTTCTGAAGAGAGCTTGGGGCTTTTTAAATTATTTATTAACATAGGAAAACATACACAAAGATTGCTTTCGTGGCAAAGATAGAAAAAGTGCCCCTTACTAAAAGAGGCAAATAGAAATATGATACAAGGAATGTCTTTCTGACTGTTGCCTCAAGCCCATCCAACCATTTAGAAAAATAATTCATCCACCACCAGTTAAGACAGCTCCAACTCAAAACACATTTATCCAAACAAGGAGATAAGTCAATTAGGATTTCAGCCCATTCAGTAAGAAAATACACTAACTGCCCTGCCAGAAAGAGTTCCAAGAAGGTTCACAACAGACTTAAAAGAAAAAACTTCCATGGTGACAGATTTTTATTTTTAAAACATTTTAACCTTAAAACCTTTAAACTTGGTTTGAATTCAGACCCACTCTAGGTAAAAGTGCTCATGGTGTGCAGGAAAGGAGTAAACTGTGCTTGCATTTCCATGTGCTGTTACTAATAGTGTTTGTATTACTGGGCTCTCTGCTGCCCAATCTCCAGCACAAAGCCTTGCAGAGACAAAGGTGGATTGTCCGCATCTTTCATTGAAGCTGCAGTCTCCTTGAAGAAGTTTGTATAGGGCTGGGGTTGTGACTCAGTGGTAGAGCACTTGCCTAGCATATGTGAGGCACTGGGTTCAATGCTCAGCACCGCATATAAATAAATAAAATAAAGGTTCATTGCCAACTAAAAAAATAGATATATTTAAAAAAATTTTTTTTAAAGTTTATCTAACCAAAATCTTAACAGTCACATATTCTGAAGTACATGTATTCAGACCTCTCTAGACTGCCCAAAAGGACCTGCAAGAGAGTTTAGGGGAACCGTCCAGTTTATTACTGCCCATCTCATTTGCTGTCACCTCACAAAGTTGATAGTTTAACCTCTTAATCCATTTTTGCCCTATCATCCCAGATGTATAACACCTATAAAAACTTAAATTGAACAACAGTATGCTACTTTTGAGAACTAAATAATTAATTTAACTAACTGAAAACTTAGGGCTTCAAAGGACTTAAAATCAACATACTACAGTGACACAGCCACATCAATGTTTATAGCAGCTCAATTCACAATAGCTAAACTGGAATCAACCTAGATGCCTTTCAGTAGATGAATGAATAAAGAAACTGTGGTATATATATATACAATGTAATAATACTCAGCCTTAAAGAAGAATGAGATTATAACATTTGCAGGTAAATGGATGGAGTTGGAGAATATCATGCTAAGTGAAATAAGCCAACCCCAAAAAACCAAAGGCCAAATATTTTCTCTGATACGTGGGTGCCGATCCATAATGTGTGGGGAAGGGGTAAGGGAAGAATGGAGGAACTTTGGATTGGGTAGAGGGGATTGAGGGGAGGGGAGAGAGTATGGGGGTGGGAAATATGGTGGAATGCAAGGACAGTGTTACCCTATGTACATGTATGATTGCATGAATGGTGTGACTCAGAGCATCATGTACAACCAGAGAAATGAAGAGTCATACTCTATTTGTGGTCAATGAATTGAAATGCATTCTGCTGTTGTTAGAACAAGTAATGATTTTAAAACATGCCCAAAATTATAACTTCAAATGTGCCCCCGAACCACTTTTTCAGTATAATGCAAATAAAATTATATGGGGGATGAGAGGAAGAATAGAAGTCCTGTGGATTAGACAAAGAGGAATGAAGGGATGGGAGGGAAAAGGAAAGCTGATGGAATGAATCTGACATAACTTTCCTATGTACATATATGGATGCACCACAGTGAATCCCACCATCGTGTACATCCACAAAACTGGGGTCCTAATTAGAATAACATATATTCCATGCTTGTATAATTAAATCAGAATGGACTCTACTGCCTTGCATAACTAAAAAGAACGAATAAAATTTTTAAAAAAGAAAAACTTAAGGGCTTAGTGGGCAGTTCTTTCAACCCTGGAACACCAGGACCTGTAGTTTGGCAGTACTGCCAGCAGATGGCAGTGGTGTCTTAAGTCACAGATCAGCTGTGCTGCTGCTGTGCCTTACCTCACAGGACCCCCAGATTTATAACCAAGATTTTCCAGTTACCTATTACATAACTTAATAATAATTAAAATAGTAAAAGTAATAAAACACCTGATTAAAATGATTTCAGCTTTGTTTTAAAATACTGTATAAGTCATCTTAAGGGTCTGGAGGTGTAGCTCAGTAGAAAGCTTTCCCAACATGCTCCCAACCCTGGATTCAGGCTCTAACATCATAAAAGAAAAAAGAAAATGGCATCTTCTTGAATTTGTATCTTTTTTTTTTTAATTTGTGCTTATTTGTTTGGATTTTTTAATATAATGAGTATATATTATGTAATTTTTGAAAGAGAAAATTTTAACTGTCAATTGTTTTCAGAAGTACACTTTACAGGAACTTCTAAAGACACACACAAGTCTTAGTGGTACCTATGGCTTATTAATATATCCAGAGGTAGTTCCTTACAAGTGATGCTTATCAAAAGCTACAGTTTGAAAGCCACCAGAATATTTAGTGTCTCTGGCTACTTATTCAGCAGTGGCAAAGATCTCCTTTCTATCATAGCCATGGTGATTCTGCCTCTTGTCTCAGATCTTTAAAGCTGCTCAAAGAAAACAGTCTTACTAATCTTTTTATCATCCTATAGTAAGGTATGGAATTGCCCCCTTGATTAAAAGTAAGTATGCCTTTATACCTTAGAGTAGAAAAGCAGACACTTCTGTTTCTCAGATCTGAATTAAAAAGTTTTTTTGAAAAGTCACTTGTTAGCTCTTAGTTGCAAGCTGCATATAGTAATGGACTTCTCATTTCTAACAACTATGGGTCAGCTCCCATGATCTCCTTTTACAACTTTTTTTTTTTTCATATAATCCACATTTCAGCCCATTGATATAGGATCTCATTCTTTTATAGATGAGAAGGTAACCTTTGAGAGAGGAAACACATAGCCTTTAAGTGATGGAGCCTGGAGTCTAGACTTTCTAGACATGGGTGGGATGCTGGCTGTGGCTTTAATTACAAAGAACCTAAAATAGGTTCCCTTTAATAGGGAACATTTTGAAGTAAAATATAAATCTAGTGTTGTGCAAATTACAACTTTTAATTGGCATATACAGCTGGAAGACTTACGAATATCTCATTTCAAAGAAATCCAGTGTGTGTGTTAGCATTATTTAGCACCTCTCCTTCAAAGGTTTATAACATCTCAGTACCCATTATTAAGGAGTCAGTTAAGTAAATTGTGGTACATTAATATGATGTGAGATACCTTACTCCCATTAAAAAGAATACCTAGTTAAGTTTACATGAAAAAAATATCATTTAGAGGGGTATGTGCTTGTAATACATAGTCTTTTCACAAGTTGCATTTATTTCTGAACTTTTGAATGGGATATAGCTTACATATGGTGATATTTACAGATCTGAAATATATAATAGTAGTCTGAAATAATATACCCCAATTTTTTGAGATAGTTGCCTCTAGGAAATCAAATGAGTGTGACAGAACCTTTCACTTTTTGCCTTTTTGTTTGAATTTTTGGCAATGATCATCTATTTCTTCTGTAGATAAATAAAGGGGATCTGATATATAGAGGGAAGATCAGTGGAGTAGATGTAAGAGATTGAGAGGGAGAAAGGGAAATGGTAAGATAAATGAATTTAACAAATCATTATTATATTCATATGTAAAGATAACAGGGAACTTCACTTTTATGTATATGTAGAAGAAAGGAAGTTTAATAGAGTACAGGAGGGCGACTGGGGGAATTAGGGGAGGAGGAAAAGAGGATGGGGCTCAAAATCAAATTCCTTACATGTATGATTTTTGTCAAAATGAACCCAATTAGTATGTATAATTATGATGCTCTATAAAAAGGGGAATAGAAAGATTTGCAGAAATATGAATACCACTCTTCTTATTTTTTTGTTTCAGAAACAAAAAAGGCCACACTTATGCTCTCTTACCAGATAATGCGTCTTGGGGCATGCATCCTGTTTGGGCCCCCAACCTCTTTATCAATCCCTGTAGTTCTTCATTGTCAGGAAAAAGAATAAGCTACACTCCTTCCCATTCTCTGGGCACCAGGAACATGTCCTTACTTAGTTTAATACATTTGTAAGTGTGTTAAGTATTCCCAGTTTTCAAGATAACAAGTTCAAAGGGGCAAAAATAGGTGGGGTTTTTTTTTTGTTTTGGTTTTTTTGTTTTGGTTTTTTGTTTTTGTTTTGGTTTTTGTTTTTGTTTTTGTTTTTTTGATGCTAGGGATCCAAACTCTGGGCCTTATAAATGCCAAGCATACATTAAACCACTGAGCCCCATTCCAGCATGTGTTTATTTGTTTCCCTGTAATATAAAGTGCTGCATCCTACCTACCACAGATAATGATTTTTTAAATTAACAATTGAATAGTAGATTTCCTGGATGGGGTCACCTTCCTGACTCCCTCCCCACCTTCTGTGGATCCTCTGTCCACCCTCCCTTACTTTCAAAGTCTGTCACTCCTTATCCAGTTGTTACCAATAAAAGTAGTCTTGATATTGAGGGGTGAGTGGAATGGGTGTCGGAAACAGGCTGAGAGAAGGATATGTTTTCTCATCAGTAATTTGGTTATCACCAGAACATGAGGCATATGGATAGGTAAAAGCTGGGGGAGCGGAGTGTGCTAGTATTCCATAATCAGGATTCCTCATTAGGGGTATAATACCTCCACTGTCCTGCTCTTGAAGTGTATGTGATAAGGCCCCTCCTCGTTCCCCTGGATTTGAATTTGGAGGCATTACCTCAGGTCTCCCTGCACCAGAGTCTTTGGATTTCACTGTTTACCCTGTGGCTCCTTCTTTCTCCCTTTCATCTTTTCTACTGTAACTGGTCAAAATCATATCTAAAATCAGACAACAGAAGCTCTGCCTCCTTCCAGTGGGTATGTCAGGATAGGGACAAACAAAGCTAAGGTTACATCCCATATTTTTTTACTTCTGTCCACTCATATTTCCTCTTAATTACATAGTAAGTAATAAGATGAATCCTGTGGAGCACTAGCACAAGAAAGCACATCATAAACAGAACCTCACCTTTTTGAGAGATAGGAAGGAAGGAATTACTTTTTATTGCCACCTCTGTGGCACATACCTTGTCTCCACCATCGTCTCATCTAACCCATACAACAACCCTGCAAGTTTGCTGTCTCATCACCCAAGATTCCTTGTTAAGATCACAGATGCTTCAAAATGGAAGTTAAGCCAGAGCTGTCTGACTTTCATTCCTGTACTCTTTCATTCACCTTGACTTGAGCTCTGGCACTAACTACTGTTAACAGGATATTTTATTTGTAAAGTACATAGCCTGTTCCAACAGCCTCCCCCACCCTTGGTCTCCTCCCACCCCCTGTTGGAAGTATGCTCTTCACTGGTAATTTCTTCTCATGTGATTTTTTAATAGGACCAAGGACAGTGATTCACCCCAAAGCACGAATTATTGCCGAAGCTGGGCCAATAGTGATTGGCGAAGGTAACCTGATAGAAGAACAGGCCCTCATCATAAATGCGTAAGACTCTTACAGATAATGTGAACTAAGCACTACCTGTAACAGTTTTCATCAATATAAGTTTTAGGGGCTAGGCTGTAGCTCAGTCATAGAGCACTGGCCTAACATGCACAGTGCTGGGTTCAATCCCCAGCACTCCAAAAAAAACTAAAAATTACAGCTGACATTTGGAAGACCCACTGTTTTAGAGCTAGAGAGACATTAAGGATCTTTTTCAACACAAGTAAATGAGGAACCCCAAAACCAGGTAGAGCTTACTGATTGATGGCTGACTCAAATCTCCACTTCTGTGTCCAGTGTCCTTCCCCTTTTGTATCATCTTCTCATCCTTCCCTTAAGCAAACACTTCCTGAGCACCTCCAACTTCCAGGTGCTGTGAAGAGTTTTGGTTGGATTTCTTGGTTCTGATTGAAATGTTATTCATGTCCAAAAAATGTGAGCTTAACTCAATTGTATATTTTCCCATGTTCTGCGTGGTAATACCCAGAGATACAGATGAAAAATTTGTGATCCTAGAGGTAATTTTTAAAACTTCCAAGATAAACAGATACAAAATATTAGAACATATATGTGATCATAGGTGAACTAACCCATGAAATTTTCATAAGCATTTATAAGTCTTTCTAGATAAAATTTTGGCAGGAAATTCAAGGTTATACCTAATTTATAGCAACAGTGTATGGAATTTGTAAGAAAGACCTTGGGAAAATATTTAACTATGATAAAAAGACTAATTTGTCTGAATGCTTACTTAGGATTTGGGAGTTTCTTAGTATATTAAGCAGTTTCTCTTTAAAATGTATTTGGCACCTTCAATGTAAGTCAGTTAACAAAAGCAATATCCTGTAATAACTCAACTGTCAGAGATAAAACACCATTTTAAAATGGTGTTTAAAATGGTGTTTCCTCCAAAAGCACAAGCTTTTTGTCTTCCAAATATGTCAACTAACGAATATCATAAAATAATTATCTTATGTGCTTGTTTATATTTTACAATCTTGAATGATTAATAAGAATGGAGAAGTTTCAAGTTAGGCATGATTTTGATTCTAATTTAACAGGCTAAAAGAGTCAGTCTCTTTTTTTTTTTTTTTTTTTTTTTTACCTTGTTCTAGAAAAGGCCCTCTGAATTCTGAGTTTAAGAAATGAAGGAAGGCTATCCCCACTACATACATTGCTGATCCACTAAAAATCAAGCCTTCTTTAACATAGAGGAGAAGTGATTCACTTGGATCAAGAGATAATTTATATATACTTTAAGCTTGATGCAAGTAAAATTGAGAGAATTAACCCAAATTCTAAAACGAAAAGAAAACAGCTTATTGTTACTGGGTTTTTGTCTTTTTAATGACTTACCTCTTCTTTTTATAGTCATCCAGATAGTATCACCCCTTACACTGAAGATTCAGAATCCAAACCTATGATCATTGGTACCAACAATGTGTTTGAAGTTGGCTGTTGTATCCTTTGCTAATCTACCATAAATCATTCCCAGATGTCCTTTGGTCCCCAGATCTCTTCCTATAGAAATTATCAGGATTTATCTATCAAATATATTTATAATATATATTATGACTACATTTTTAGAGTACATTGCCTTGCTCCTTGTACAGGCTTATTTGTAGTATGTTAAAAAAATCTTTCCTGGGGTTGGAGTTGTCTGTAGTTCAGTGATAGAGCGCATGCCTAGTTTGTGTGAGGTTTGATCCTCAGCACTGTAAAAATATATATATTTCCTGTTCTATTGAATAACTCAATACAATAAATACTATATGCCATTTTCTGACACACAAGCATACATCTTTAGCTCAGCATTTTGAAAGTTCTTTTGCTGGAACTACAACTTACTTCAAGCAGCAACGACTGAGTGGTAGTAGACACAGAAATAGTAATTCTGGCTTCCGTCCTGATTTAAGAATGACACCTTTGTTAGTTTGGTTCCTGTTTCATTTTAGATAGACAGTATGTTGTCTGATTCAAAACTATGGTGGGGAGAGGTAAAAATATTTCATTCTGTATGTGTTCTTTTCTCCCAGGGTGACACCAGTTATTTTACCTTGTCTTGTACTCTGAAAAGATAGAAAAACTTTTTCATGGTGTCAGCAAAATATATAACACTGTCAACAGCATTTCAGTGACTAGGTAATGGATAGTTTTGATTTTCTTAAAACAATTGTGAAAATATAAAAGCAAGGCTTATGGTACTCTTTAAAAAACATAGGAGTCAATTATTTGTACCTAGAGATATTTATGCTTAAGGATTAAAACTTTATTACAGATTTCTCTGAGCAAAAGAATTCTGGTAAGGGAGCGCCTACAAAGTCTTTCCCATGCCTCCGTGTTCCAGTGCAATTAAGGGCATAGTGTGTAAGTCGGGGGAAGGGATGAACATTTATAGTATTTACTTAACGAGGCTCACAGATTCCCAAGCCATGAAAATGGGTGATAATAATGTCATTGAATCAAAAGGTAAGCTATGTTCAGAGTTGCATTGTTAAAGTGATTACCTCCTTCCTCTTTGTCATGTCCTGGGAAACAACCAAAGTACAAACTATAACAAGGTGGTATGCTTGGAAGTGGACTAAAGTCATTGTCAAACTAAGTCTTTGCCTCAAAAGAACCTAATCTAGTTATGTAGTTATTTGATAATATGGTTAAATAACATTAAAATTAAAATTCCGCTGTGTATTTTTAGGTTGGGATTGGATTAAACCATAAAATTCCATTGAAAGATATGAAAAAGATTTTTATTAAATCCTAGTGTGGGGTGGTATTTTAGTTGACTAGTGTAAGCATAGAACTAAAGAAAAAAATCAGTTACTTGAGCAGGTTTCTTTCTTATATTTCAGAACTACTTTTCATCCAGACAATCAAAAAAAAAAACCAAATACTATCTACTCTCCAAAATTGGCTCAAGTCACCAGAACTGCTGGGAACCAGCTCCAAGAGCTTGTCCCACTAAGGTGCATAAAGAACCTGAAAAGTGACACTTCTTTACGAACAGTGGTTTAAATTTGTTGGTTCTGAATGGCATGGGGGGAGAAAATGCTTCTTTTTTTAAATAAGGTCATACTTTTTGTTAACCTACTTAATGGTCTTAATTTTAATTTGGATTTTACCAATTATTGTCATCACTGGCATTCTTTATTATAAGCTTAACTATGTGTCAAACCTGTGCTTAGTATTTTTTATTTTCTCATTGATTCTTAAAGTTAACTGTGAAGTGGGGTAGTCTCTCCATTTTATAGATAAACTCGAGCTGAAAGACTAGTGGCATGCCCAAGGCCACATAACTAGTCAGCAGCAGAGCTCTGCTTTGAATTCATCTGGTACCGCTTTGCATTGTCTTCCTCTGTGCTGCCTATACAAACTCTGAACTGAAGCATTTTCTTTATTTTTTTCTTAAGGCCAGTTTGCATTTTTATACCTAAATCTCAGAAAGAAAGAAAAAGAATTGTAAGCACACAAAAAAGTATTAAAATTATATGATGTCCTAAGTTGCAATTTTTTCTGTTTTTGCTGCAGCATATGTAGGCAGAAATGTCATATTGACAAGTGGTTGCATCATTGGGGCTTGTTGCAACCTAAATACTTTTGAAGTCATCCCTGAGAATACAGTGATCTATGGTGCAGACTGTCTTCGTCGGGTACAAACTGAGCGACCACAGGTATTAGAACAACCTCTTCATAAAAGAGTTCCTTCTAGGAATGCTAAACCTCCCAAAACACCAACCAGTTGTCTTCATGGGCAGCAAATTCATTTAAAAAGCAAATGATTAGGAACTGGAATGTAGCTTAGAGAGTTGAGTGCATGCTTAGCATGCATGAGGCTCTGGGTTTGATCCCCACCACCAAAAAAAAGAAAAGGAAGTGAATACAATAAAACATCAGAGACACATTCCTAAGAAACTTGGATTTACTTGCTGCTCAATCATTGAGTGTTGAGGTTACTGTCGTGTGTGTGTGTGTGTGTGTGTGTGTGTGTATACACGTACGATATATGGTTGACAATGACAAGTCGATTATGAGAAAAAGATAATCCAGAGTTGCTATTCCTGGTCTTAGCATGTTCACTGAAGGTGCATCATCAAACCTTACAGACCATATTGATTCACTCCTAAAATAACAACCTTCAAGGCAAAGAAATGACCCTACCAAATTTAATGCTAGGCCTCTAACTTGAATCTGTTTGAGTTTAGCATAACATAGCTTGATTATAAAAACAGCTTATGAATAAGCAAGTGTGTTTGGATATTTTCTTAATAAACCAGATAGAGAATAATGACGAGTATATATTTGGAGCTTAATGTTAGAATAGAAGATGAAAAAATAAGACATCTGGAATTTCCTTTGAACATAAGACATTTAGATTGAAGTTTTGAGCCTCACTGTTTGATATACTCAATATATATTTCTTTAGTTACCGAGTCCTCTTTTCCTGCCTGCAAAGAAAATATTTTCAAGACATTTATTGCTTTGCCTCTGATTCATATGCATATTTCATCAAATACTATAACTCTTAATTCTTTCTGGGTTACTCAGTTTTGGCATTAATAATGATTAATAATAATAATGATTAATAATGTTTGGCATTATTATTATTTCAAGTAACTATTCTATAAACTAAAAAAAATCAGTAATTTTTTTTACAGTCTTTCTATGTAACAGCAAAAATGATTAAGACAGAAATGAAGCAGGAATTGGGAAAAGGAAATAAGAATTAAGTAAGCAAAGATATTTAATGTAGTATAACACTATTTTCCAAATTTCACTGATTATAAGGATTATATAGAGATCTTTATTAAAAACAGAGATTCCCCAGACTTATTGAAGCACAGTGTCTAGGCACAGACCTAAAAATCATTTTTCAGAAGTACCCCAAGTGAGTTTTACATTCGTTTGGGCAGTGCTGCCATTTGAAGAGTAAAGATCAATGACTGTGTCTCATCTGTGTGGAAAGCAATGTACTCTGGGTGTTTTACTTAGGTAGTTTTCTCTAACTGGTACTCTTTTGGTTTTTAGAAGCTAGGATATAATCTACAAAAGCCAGTTTAGAAATATATTTCTGTGTATTTTTATGTATAAAATCGTTTGCATTTCTCTATTACTAGAGATGTTGAACACTTTTTCATATATTTATTGATTGCCTGTATATCTTCTTCTGTAAAGTGTCTGTCTGGCCCATTTATTGATTGGGTTCTTTGTATGTTTGATGTACAGTTTTGTAAGTTCTTTATAAATTTTGGAGATTAGTGCTCTATCTGAAGTGCGTGTGGAAAAGATTTTCTTCCACTCTGTAGGCTCTGTTTTCGCATTATTGATTGTATCCTTTGCTGAGAAAAAGCTTTTTAGTTTGAGTCCATCCCATTTATTAGTTCTTGCTTTGATTTCTTGTGCTTTGGAAGTCCTATTAAGGAAGTCTGATCCTAAGCCAACATGATGAAGATTCAGGCCTACTTTGTCTTCTATTGGTGCAGGGTCTCTGGTCTAATTCCTAAGTCCTTGGTCCATTTTGAGTTGAGTTTTGTGCAGGGTGAGAGATAGAGGTTTAATTTCATTTTACTACATATGGATTTCTAGTTTTCCAGGACCATTTTGTTGAACAGGCTACCTTTTCTCCATTGTATGTTTTTGGCTCCTTTGTCTAGAATGAGGTAACTGTATTTTTGTGGGTTTGTCTCTGTGTCTTCTATTCTGTACCATTGGTCTGTCTATTTTGGTGCCAGTACCATGCTATTTTTGTTACTATTGCTCTGTAGTACAGTTTAAGGTCGGGTATTGTAATACCTCCTGCTTCACTCTTTCTGCTCAGGATCGCTTTAGCTATTCTGGGTCTCTTCTTCTTCCACATGAGGTTCATGATTGCTTTCTCTATTTCTATGAGGAATGTCATTGGAATTTTAATTGGAATTGCATTGAATCTGCATAGCACCTTTGGTAGAATGGCCATTTTGACCATATTAATTCTGTCAATTAGAATGGCCATTATCAAGAACACAAACAATAATAGATGTTGGCGTGGCTGTGGGGAGAAAGGCACACTTTTACATTGCTGGTGGTACAGTCACTCTGGAAACCAGTGTGGAGATTCCTCAGAAAACGGACCCACCTTTTGACCGTTATCCCACTCCTTAGTTATACCCAAAGGACTTAAAATTCGCATACTACAGTAACAGCCACATCAATGTTTATAGCAGCTCAATTCAAATAGCTAGACTGTGGAACCAACCTAGATGCCCTTCAACAGATGAATGGATAAAGAAGCTGTGGTATATATACACAGTGGAATACTATTCAGCCATAAAGAAGAATATTATGGCATAGACAGATAAATGGATGGAATTGGAGAATATCATGTTAAGTGAAATAAGCCAATCCCAAAAAAACAAAGGCCGAATGTTTTCCCTGTTAAGTAGATGATGATGTATAATCAGGTTGCGGGGGGGAGGGGAAGGGAAGGAATGGGGTGAGAGAAGAATGGAAGAACTTTAGATTACAAAGAGGGAAATGAGATGGGGAAGGGGCAGGGGTGTGAAAAATGGTGGAGTGAGACAGACATCATTACCCTACGTACATGTGTGATTACATGAATGGTGTGAATCTACATCATGCACAACCATAGAAATGAAAAGTTGTACCCCATTTGTGTACAATGACTCAAAATGAAGTCTATAAAAATTAAAAGAAATAAAATTGTATGCCTTTTTCTTGGTACCAAACAATATATTTTTTTTATTTTTGATTCATTGTACACAAATGGGGTACAATATATTTTTATTATATATTTTAAAAACACAAACAGGTAAGAAATAAGTCAATGAAAATCACCTATCATTCTCTGACCTAATAGGAACCATTTCTACCTAATATTCTTGACTTTGCTTTCTGACAGTCAGTCTTAATTATCTTATCTTTTTAGCCCCAGACACTACAGCTGGATTTCTTGATGAAAATTTTGCCAAATTATCACCACCTAAAGAAGACTATGAAAGGAAGCTCGACTCCAGTTAAGAACTGAGAATAGTGTATATCAAGATGACATTCCCTCTTTGACTACTATCTTTTGAAAGGGCAACAGTGTTTGTACATTCTTAGCAGCTCACATAATGTGTGTTGACTTTGATAAAACTGAGAGAGGAGAGTAATGGATTTCCATTGTAACTGTCCTTTATAATTTATATAAAATGTATTATTTTCCTATGCCTTTGCTCCTTTATAATAATTTACAGATTCTTTTTTTTTTTGTTATATAAAATGTTAGTCTCAAATTGATTATGTAAAAGACTACAGAAATGGCATGTGGTTTTATGTATTTACATTCTAGCATATACTAAACTAAATAAAACTGCTGGTGACAGAATTTTTAGCGAGTCTGCTTCAATCAGTTTGGCTACTTGCATTAATCTTCCCAAAGAGCTATCTTAATTTTTATTATTTTTATGATGCATTTAAACTAATATGTTTACTTACCTTTTCCTCTTTTAGATTTATAGCTGTTTAAAGTTTCAGATGAAATTTCAGCAGCTATTGAATTAGTTTAGATTTCACTTTATTTTTAAGAAAAAAATTTTTTTTCTTTAAAGCAAAACAAAATAATCAGTGAAAGATGTCTTCAATAGAACATAAATTCAAAAAGAACGCTAAGATGACAAATAAAAGACCACTCAGTGATATTCCTGGGTTTCTGAGGACAAGATTTTGAAATTTTTAGGAATTTATGAAATCATTTTGACATAGTAATAATCACTGGTTATTGAATTTGTTGTAACATTTAATTATATTGTAGGCAAAATTTTGAGAATTTTATTGTAAATCCAAATTTTTGTTTTGTTTTTGATGCTGGGGATTGAACCCAGAACCTCCTGTAGCTAAGTGTGTATGTACTCTCTCATCAAGCCACACTCCCAGCCCCTGATATTTTTTTTAATAATTCAAGTGCATACATTTATTAGAACACACTTTTCAACTTTTGAATCAGGGGAAAAAATGATAATTCTAGATAAAAAGACTTAAGATTTCATTCTCAAAATTTAAGTGTAGTTATGGATAGAGAAAACTGTGTTTTTAAATTTCTGAAGCTAATAGTATAAATTAGCCTAATTGTTCCTAATACAAATGACTTGATTTTGGTAAGAATAGTCATGACTCAAACTGGAGAACCATATTGTAATGAACTGAACACGGAGCTTTTGAAAACAGGAGAACATTGCATTAAAGCCCGATTTTTGCCAACTGCCATTTACTTGTCAACCCCTTATGATCAAATCAGAATTTTGTTGGTCCTGGGAAAAGCTCAGAAATTACAAAACTGCCTTTGAAATTCTATAATGGTTCTAAACTGTTCTCTGATAAGCATGAAGCTTATCATGGCCTCTCCAAACTACAATGGCCTCTCCAAACTACTGCTGGTATGTGAGGGCAACAGTGAGAAACCTCCTAAGGACGTGGTACAAACCCCAGACGATGGGCTTCCTGAATCACCATGTAGGGCTGGGGGTGGTACTCAGTGGTAGAGTACTGGCCCAGCATGTGCAAGGCCAGTGATAAGAGCCTCAGTGTTTACCAGGTACTCTGTTAGCTATTAGGGAATGTTATCTCATTTGAGGAAGGAAAGTCAGAACAGAAATAGTGAACTCACCAAAACAGGTTTTGAAGAAACAGAATATGACAGTGTGCACTGTTATCCATGAAGAGGAAGTCCTGAATCCAGGAGATGTGAGCCATTCAGTGACCAGAGGTTCTGTCAATCTGTAGTAGGACCAGTTTATTAATACCCACTGGGACTTGGGAATGATACCTCAAGACTTCTTTTGACTCTATAATTGCAAGCTTCACTAAACAACCTTCTCTTTGTAAATATGGCCTTCAGACTATTCTCATTCAGAAAAGATAAGGCTCCCAAATTCCATCCTGCACACAGGAAATTTAGAGGACCTCTCTGATTTGTGCATTCATCTTGGGAGGATTTAGTTTGTGTGGGTTTTTCCCCACTTGGTCTGTCAATATAGTTTATGAATTTCTGAATATTCTCAAAATATAGTTTCAGACCCTTCATGGCAAAGAACCAAAAAGTCCACATAGATTATTACATACTTTGCTCTTTAGAGTTTCTCCATAGCCAGACTACAAGACTTGTTTGAGTGGCTCTGTTACTGAGACAGCTCTCAAACTTCATCACAGATATTCTAGACAAATAAGCTAAATGGTAGGACACCCCTGATATGCCTCTGACACAAGGTAGCCACTGGGCAGAGTGAAGAAAGAAACCTTTTTTTTTTTTTTTTCATAGCATCTGAAAGCACTTTGGCACCTAACTCTTGGGTCAAGATGATGGATTTTCACTGATTGTATAGTGTCAAGTCTAGAAAAGCAGCTTTCCTTCATCTATAAGCACACTACTAGGTATTATGCTATGTATCAAATTACCCCAAGTCATGATAGCTTAAAACAACAAATACATTCTTATCTCATAATTTCTAAGAATCAAGAACCAGTGATATGCTGGATGTGGTGGTGCAGGACTCTAGTCCCAGCTACTTGGGAGGTTGAGGCAGGAGAATCACTTGAGCCAGAAGATGGAGACGAGTCTAGGCAATACAAAGAGACCCCTGTCTCCAAAATAAAAATAATATATGAGTGACTTTACTCATGGCTGTGGCTCTGTGTCTCTCTTGAGCTGTCAGCCAAAGCTACAGTCATCAGAAGGCTTGCCTGGGGCTGTAGGTTCCACTTCCAGGATGGCTGTCTCAAATGGTTGTCCACTGTATGCCTCAGTTCCTCACCATGTGAGCCTCTCCACAGGCTACCTGAGAATCCTCCAGAACCTAGTGATCCAAGAAAGAAGACACCACAGTGCCTTTTATGACTTGGTCTCTAAAGTTGCACACCATCAATACCATTTAATTTGGTTTGTTAGAAGTGAGTCACTACATCCATTTTACATTTGAAGGGAGGGAATTCAAAGAATTAATGTGCATATTTTAAAACCATCAGCATATACACACACATCCATTAACAGCTGGATTCCTCCCTGCACACTGTCAGAATCTCTGAGAGGGTCTCCACACTGAGGAAGATGACTTTGGAATAGACTGCTGATTATTAAATGAAACAGCACATGCCATCACCAAAGGTCTTCATCTTACCACCGTCTTGAAACTCTATTTTCTGACAAAATGAGCCGCCTTTTTCATCACCAACAACCAATTTTCCAGCATCAGCTGAATGCCTAACAGTTTGGCTCTAACTCTCTGGAGGTGGCCCAGGCTCCACAGATGAAGGACCCTGAAGACCATCCCTACACTATTTGCCTGCAGCAAATGGGCCCATGCTGCCCATACTACTGCCCAGCAAATCCCAAATTTAGGAGTTTCCATGATTATCCTTTCAAGTTTGATAATGTTCTAGGACAACTTAACTTGGGAAGGTGGTATACTTAGGATTAGAAATTAATTATAAAGAATCCAACTCAGGAACAGCCAAATGGAAAGGCTGGGAATGGAGTTTCCATTTCTCTGAAGCACGCCATCCTCCCAGGACATAAGCACATTAACCAACCAGTGTCCCAGAATTCTTATCCTGTCTCCAACTCCTATACCCTCCCTGGAACTGGTAAGGCAGAGCTGAGTGTTCCAACACTAGTCACCGGTTCCTATTAGCATAAAAAAATAGCAAATTCCAAAGGAAGAGTTGAGGAGCTCTGGGCCAGGAATAGGGACAAATACCAAAAAAATAAAAATGTTTTTTCAGTTCTGTGGGTCAAACTTTTTTTGTACAAACTAGGCAGGTACTCTACCACCCAGCTACATCTCCAGCACTTTTTATTTTTTGACACAAGATCTCATTAAGTTGACCAGGCTAACCTGGAACTTGTGATCCTCCTGCCTTAGCCTCCCCATAACTGGGATTTAGAGGCACCTGGCCCAGATGTTTTTGTTTGTTTTTGTTTTTGTTTTTGTTTTTAATCACACCTAACTTAGAAGTACTCTTAAATATAATGTAAATTTCATTAAGCATCAGTTTAACTTATTTAAGCTTAATAGGAATTATTATTGAATGATAAGAATATTGAGTGAGAGAATAGTACAGTAACTATTGCTAACCCTTAAAATAGATACTTCGTCAACTCTGGCTTTTTTTTAAAAAATTGTATGTATTTTTTAAACTTGCATAGAACTTACTATGTACATACTAGGCATTGTTAAAAACAGTTTTTACACCAGGTACAGTGGCACATGTCTATAATCCCAGTGACCTGGGGGGCTGAGGCAGGAGGATCACAAGTTTGAGACTAGCCTGGGCAATTTAGCAAGACCCTGTTGCAAAATGAAAAATAAAAAGGGCCATGGGTACAGCTCAGTGATAGAGCACCACTGGGTTCAATTGCAAGTTCCGAAAAATAACTAACGGTTTATACATACTCATTAAATATACATTAACTTCTTTAAATCTTTTAATCAAGTAGATAATACTATCCCTATTTTACAGATGTGAAAATTGAGGCCTAGAGAGGACCAAGGTGTCTCAGCTCATAGAGGCATTTGGGCTCCAAAGTTCATGATCTGAGCCATATTGTATGTTGCCTTGTTGGAAGATTTTTTAAGACAGAGTTTCCAAATACTAATTTAAAAAACAGATATGGATCTACCTGTCTTCAAGTCTTCACAATCTTTAAAATTCTTAATCTGCGTGAGACAAAAGAATAGGGAAAATTTTAAAAAAAGAATTACTTGATCTACTGAATTCAATTAAAAAATACCTCAAACAGGGACCCCGCACTCAGGTGATTCTGTCCAAAACTTTACTGGGTCTGCTTGTTATTACTAATTAACTATGGTGGTAATTTGCAGTGGTATTTTGTTTTTCATGGGTAAAAGTGATTCAATTTCATTTAAAACAACTCATGAAGTGTGGAAAAAAACACATCTAATTTCGTGGTCCATCCTCAAACACCACCACTTTTAGCATTTTGGGTACTAACTCTTAGCATGCAGTCCACCATTAATGAAAGTAAATGAAGGTTTCTTTCCCATGCTTTTGTTATAAAGCTTTATAATTTCTACTGCAGACTTGCAGCTTCACCACAAGAGGGAACCAATCCACAGCATGGTTCTCCCACTAGGGACTAGCAAGACTTGGATACTTTTATTACCCTTAGTAATCTGACCCATTTTAGGAACACTTTAGACTTGAATGTTACTAAACATAAACTAGGAACAGGAACAGCTTCTCTCCTGCCTCTTTCAGAGGGTTACATATTTAAATATTTTACAGCAATTGCTGAAACTAGTCTTGTAACACTAAGTAAATTCAAGGAGAGGTGCAAGAATTTTAACCTCCCACAGAGAAGCATCATTAGTCCCACTGAGAACTAGCAAAGAATAGTTTGGTCAAATCTTCCTCATTAGCATTCCTCTCATTAGGATTTCAACAAAACTTCTTTGTGAGTTTGAGTGGTGCAAAGTCCCTGAATTTATATTTTCCACATCTTAAATGAGCTTAACATTCCTTCTCTACCTTTATGACTCAGACCTTTGAACCAGTCTCTGCTCCATGTGAAAAATACTGTCTGATGCTCAAGACCACCTGATTTTCACAACTAGTCAGTAACCTACGCCCTGGTGGGCAAATCACACCTCTCCCTGCATTGCATGCTTTCCAAAAGTTAATTGTATTTGTTCCCAACCTTGTTTATGCAATTAGTAGTTAGTAATTACATAATAAAATAGAACCAAAGTCAAACAATTATGAGTGCGAAAAGAGCTATAATCTTTATGAAAATAAGTTGAGTGTTTGGGAAAGAACTGATAAAGACTTTTTTTAAATGCTGTGGAATTAGGTGTAGATAAAACACTTGTGAAAGTTTGAGCAGAAGAGAGGGGAGCACCAAAATATAGAAGGCTTTTGTTTTCATTTTGCTTCACAGGTGTTTTGAGTCCTCGATCCACTGAAATAAAAATTGATAATGGCTCTTGCGGTGTTAATGGATATCTTACAAGTGGTCCCATCACCAGGCCCATACTCCAGGTTTTTAGCTTGACATCAAAGGAATGATGGGTGAATGTTTGTTGTTTGTTTTAAATTTAAAATAAAATTTGGATGATATATATTATCATTTCATGAATCCCTGTTCTAGAAAGCTGACTTTGCCATTTAACTCACTACAGATTCTGTCCGCTTAGGGAAGCAAGGCTTCTGCAGCACAGCTTCAGAACTGCCAAATCTAGGAACAGCAAAATGGGTCCAAGCCCTCAATCTTTTCTCTGTGACCTATGTATACTTTCAAAAGAATAACCTCACTTTCAAGAAGATAGCATTTTAGAGTCCCTTATCACTGAAGTAGATGTGCTTGATTTTAATAGAACAGATTTTTATAATTTAATCCTTTTTTTTTTTTCCATGCTGGGGGGGAACCTAAGGCCTCACATGCACAAAACAAGCTCTCTACCCCTGAACTACAACCCCAGCTGAGAACTGGATCATCTTTAATGTATCTAGACCTGTTAGTTGACAAAAATGGTTCCAAGTCTTTCAACTTATCCCATAACTGTGCCTAAAATGTTTCCTTTTTATTAATGAGGCCTGGCACAGTTGTGGATGTGTGATATATATTGCTTAAATGATTACAGCACAAAAGGGAAGATTGTGACTGAGGGTTTTCCCTGTGGCCAGGAAAGCTTTGCCATGGTCTTCCATATCCTTTGTAATCAGAATGGCCCACACCTGATTCCAGATGGCATTCTTTACATTTAAACTTTATCATAATGTAACAAGAACAGAAAGCTCTTTACTAAATTATAAGTAAGTTATTAGATTCAGGGATGGTAGAGCACTTGCCTAGCATGTGCGAGGTGCCAGGGTCAATCTCAAGCACTGCAAAACAAAAATAAGAAATATTGTTTGTGCCACATGACAAAATCAAGTGCATCTTAGTTTTAAATACTAAAATATGAAGAGAGTCATGCACTGTTATCTCAGTGACTCAGGAGGCTAAAGCAGGAGAATCACAAGTTCAAAGCCAGCCTCAACAACTTAGCAAGACCCTGAGCAAATTAGATTCTGTGTCAAAATAAAAAGGGCTGAGAGTATAGCTCAGTGGCAAAGCACTTCAAGGTTCAAACCCCAGTTCCCCCTGTCCCCCCAAAATCATAGAATATGAAGAGAGAAAACTCTCATGCTGTAAATGATATTCTGCTAAAGTGGCCTTCCATTTCTGCCACATAGGAGGCCCCTCCCTACAGTTTTGCACAAAAGAGCCACTTTAGATGAAGGTCAAGCATCCACCCTCCCTGTCATATTCCTTTTGGGCTACTCTTAAAAAATATCATAGGTTGAGTGGTTTGTTAGGAAATATATTTTCCACATTTCTGGTAGTTGAGAAGTCTAAGATCAAGGCACCAGGAGATTCAGTGTCTGGAGAGGGCAGCTTCCTGGCTTATAAGGGCACCTTCAGCAAACAACTCACCTGGGCCTCCTATAAAGGTACTAAGCCCACTCATGAGGGCTCTACCCTCATGACCTAACCATTTTCCAAAGACCCCACCTCCTAATACTATCCCCTTGGGGAGGTAGGATTTCGGAGTAGACCACAAATATTTAGACCATAGCATCCAACTTCTCCCTTCCTAATAGACTCTCAATTTTGTCCAACTGTCCACTCAATCCATGGATTAAGTTTAACCAGTCCATTCTAATGAACATTTGATCTTTCACTGTTTCACAAGTGCATATGTAACTTCAGTTTTGCCTAAAACAAGCTAAGGGAAGAACTTATATTTCAGAGTTGGGGAAGAAGATCTTCCTTCTCCTTCTGGATAGGAAGAGGAGAACGTGCTGCCTGTTTGCTGCTGGCAGCTACCTTACCACCATGAGGGAAAGCAGCAGAAGGAAAAGATAGAAAAAATATAGATGCTTCAAGATGAGACTGAGTCCATTTTTTAGAACCTCATTCTAGACTTTCGTAGATGCATAAGACATTTTCTGAATGTTTAAGCAAATGTAAACTGTTGCCTGTTACTTGCAAAAATTTTGTGTCCTAACTGAAGCAAAAATATGAAAAATTTGCCTCAACTTTGTGGGTCCCTGCTTTGCTGGTTAGTTACCACTTTCCTGGCCCAACACTTTTGGCTACTCCAAGGGTGGAGAATCAAGAGGGTCAAGAGTGTGTATGTCAATTCATGTAGACAATAAATTAATATTTGTTAGTTTCTTCCTGGGTGCTGGGTGTCTTCCTAGTGGATTATCTTACTGAAACCTCACAAAAGCCTTCTGATTAAGTACAGCTATTAACCTCATTTACCTGTGAAGGAATTTAGTCCAGGATTAAACAACTTGCCCAGGGATGTATGGTGGGTAGCAGCACCTGGATTCAAGCAAGACACCCTGACTTCCATACCTACTTGGACCCTTCTTTGATAAATTATAAATTCAATAGGGACAAAAAAAAGTAGTCTACAGGGGCTGCATTGTAACTCAATTGCAGAACTCAATTGCTTGGTATGTATAAGGCACTGAATTCGATCCTCAGCACCACAAAAAAACAAATTAATTAATTAATTAAGGTTAAAAAAACAAAAGTAGTCTACAGAAAAGGAAGTAGTCTACAGAAAAGGTTAGTTAGTTTAGTTTCAATGTGAAATAGTCTTAGTCCCCTTAAGAGGACAATTACTAATTTACTAAGTTTGGGGCATGGATTATGGTGTACATTCAAAGAGGGTTTTAATAATGTTCACAAGGTTAAACTCATTCTTTGGGGTCAACTAATTATGGACAATTTATTAATGAATTTCAACCGCTTCTATATAGTACTATATTTTAATGGCAGAAACAGGAAAATGCACATCCTATAATTTAACAGTTAATAACTTCATTGAATAATGTTAATTGAACCACCAGGTAAAGGAACTAAAGAAAATTTACCAAGTAACAACTTTATCCTTTAGAAGGAAGCTTAGAGTCTAAAAGAGCATAGCAGGCATATGTGTATATATATTAAGGCTCAAAACTCCAGTACTTACCCTGTGGTCCATGGATTATACATAAAATGTGTGTGTGTGTGTGTGTGTGTGTTTTCTGAAGAGAAAGCCTATGACTTCCATGAACTTAAAGAATTCTGGCCATTACTACTCTCAAAAAGCCAAAAAAGGACAACTCTAAAATTTTTCAGCAGGGAGAAATGACTAATATAATCTTAATGTTTGCTTCCATTTACATTTCTTTCTCAATGATTTGATTAAGTTATGCATTTTACTCTGGTTTCCATTTTTTCTAGTTAAGGCTTTTTGGGTCATGAGATAAAAACACTACTTCAAACCAGCTTAAGCAAAAAGGCTTTCCTAGAAGGCTCTTGAGATAGCTAATGGAATCCAAGGCCATGGAGGTTAGCTGGCCCCACAGAGGATGGGGCCAGGAAGCCAGCAGTCAGCTTCCATCACTTTCCTTCTCTTACATTTGCTTGGTCTGTTGGTCTCTTGGCAAACCAGCATTCATTGCTTCTGCATGCGTAAGTCCCAGTGCACTTGCCCTCGATCCTTAATTTATATGTCCTCCCTTCATTGACCTGCAGGGTGACTAAACAGCATCTCACAGTCCTGATTCACAGCTCCCAGGATGGAGAATCTGCTAATCCCATCAATGTCACATAAGAAAGAGATCCTGTATAGCAAGCCTGTTGTTCCTGAGTGTGAACGGAGGCAACTCAGCAGAGAGGCAGGGGCGAGAGACATACCAGCAGTGTCTCCTACCCTGCTCATTTCCACTCATTTAAAGAGGATATGCTCTTTTTTGTTTGTTGTTTTTCAGTGCTGGGAATTGAATCCGGGGGCACTGTGCCACTAAGCTACCTCTCCAGCCTTGTTTTATTCTTGAGCCAGGGTCTTACTAAGTGGCTAAAGCTAACCTCCAACTTGCAATTCTTCTGCTACAGGCCTAGGCCACACCTAGAGATGACTCTCCTGCTGAAGCTGCCTACTAGGTTAAAATTGCTCTCTTGTGCCCTTTTGCTCTCTTTATTTGTTTATTTATTTATTTTTGGTACCAAGGTTAGACCCAAAAACACTTAACCACTGAGTCACATCCCAGCCCTTTTAACTTTGTATTTTGAAACAGAGTCTCATGAGATTGCTTACCGCCTCACTAAATTGCTGAGATTGGCTTCAAACCTGTGCTCCTCCTGCCTCAGCCTCCCAAACTCCTGGGATTATGCACCACCACACCCGGCTAGGATTTGCTTTTTTAAGTATGCTTGTATTTCAGGAAATTTTCACTTATACTAGACTCTAGAATCTGAAAATATTCTCTGTTCCTAGGAAATGGTAATTGAGAAGATTTAAACAGTGATCTTACGTTTACATTGAAATCTCCAATATTTTGATTCAGGTCTTTTCTCTTTATTGCAAACCAAACTTTGAGAACTTGTGTCATTTCATATATTACAGTTTTTGATTCTCTCCACAATCTCCACCCCGCCCAATGCATTAGATATTTTAGAAATGGTCCTTGCTTGAATATTTAGCTTAGAAGTTGTCACTATTTATCTACTGATTGAATCAACTATAAATCATCTAAGAGGTGGTCAAAGGACAAAACTACAGAAATTCAAAGATCTTAATTGGCTTTGTTTTCCATTTTAGATCAGGTAACACTTCATTCCAAAAACCATAGCAATGGGGCTGGGGATATAGCTCAGTTGGTAGAGTGCCTGCCTCGCAAGCACCTGGGTTCAATCCCCAGCACCACAAAACAATGAAGATTCTGTCCATAGAACTGGGCCAAAGAATTTGGATTTACAGGCAAAAAAAAAAAAAACTAAAGAAAGCAAAAACAAAAGAAAAAAAGAGAATTGGTCATTTCAAAGTTACTTTCCCTGTAAGGTGTGGATAGTACAGTAGAAAAATATTCAATTGGTTAACACCAGGTTACTTTTTGTATAAGAAATAAAGCAAAGAGAACTTCATTATCATGCCAAATGAAATTGGCCAGTTTGGTGACTGTGTGTATAACTTTAGAGCATTTTTCTAGCATGTTCAAAGCCCTGGGTTCAATCTCCAACACAAGAAAAGAAAAAAGACTGGGAAAATTGGCTATTATCTCCCTCATCCTGATTTCTCAGAAGGTCAGATGAATAGTTAGTTTCAGCTTGATAAGTGAAATTTCCACATGACAACTTCCCATTGCTATGACAAAATACCTGAGAAAATCAGTCTAAAGTGAGGAAAGATTTGTTTGGGTTCATGGTTTTAGAGGTTTAATCCATGGTCCCTTGGCCCTGTTGCCTTTGAGGCTGTGGTAAGGCAGCACACCATGGAGGAAGCACATGGCAGAAGAAACAACATACATCATGGCCACTGGGCAACAGAGAGAATAGGCCAGGGTCCTAGTGTCCCCTTCAAGGGCACCCCCAGTGACCTCACTTCCTTCCACTAGACCCCACCTTATAAAGGTTGCATCACATACCAATAATACCACAAGCTGGTGACTGTTCCTTTAGCACATGGCCTTTGGGGGACATTTCAGATCCAAACCAACACAGAACCATTTTGATTTTTAGTCAGGACTACTGTAGCTTAGTGAAGGATTTTTGTCCAACATAATGGCCAATTGTAATTTTCATTTAACAAGGCGAATCCATACCTATAGTATCCCTTATATATTTTATTTCATTAACCCTCTAGCATTTCTATGAGTGCTGTGAGATCCATATGTGATGGTCTGACATATTTGACTCCATGGCAATGTTATAGACCAGGCTGTATAGGCAATGACTAAACAGACTCCATTTGACCTTGAGAGTCCATGTGATGTAGGAAATGCTTCTCCCATGGGAACACTCCGCCTCTGTACCCATCATCAGTTGCTTAGCATGACATGTTTGGCAACACAAAATGGCAATTCTTGTATAATGAAACAAATGTTCTCTCTTTGATTCCTATTTTCCTAAACAATGTACCATTGATGTCAACAGTGATTATCTAGATGTTAGTAACCAATCTTTAGTTTGTACCTAAGTAAAGTTGTCTTGACTCACTTCCCCCTTCTGCTAATGATTTTAGAACTCATGATGTTAGTTTGTAATTTTAAATCATAGCAACAGACACTTATGATTGGTGAACTGACTTATGGTATAAAAACCCCTGCAACCCTATGGCTGGGGCTGTTCTCCCAATAGCCATTTTTGGGGCATTGTGTGAGTCAGTCAGCTAGCCGGCTAAAAAAGACTCTCAAATTTGGACTTCTCAGTGGTGATCAGTCTGTTCTCCAGTTGTGCCCCATAACACATACTATTTTTTAAAAAATGAATTTAAAGAAGATTGCTTTCAGGATGAACTTTATTTTTCAATATCCAATAATCTAATAGGGAACGTGGAAAACTTGGTGTGGAATCCTGCTCAAATGAATGCATACAGGATGTAACAGAGAAAACAATAAAACTCTAGCTTCACAAACTTTTAGTTGACTTTAAGAATCTCTGATCTTGGAGGTCAAACAGTTGAGCAATGTATTATTGTCTCCTACTAACTGCGCTGTAGATGACTCTCTAGCTGAAGCTGCCTAGTAGGTTAGAATTTTTCTCCTGTGCCCTTTTGATCTTCTCCCCTATTCTGAATCTTAATGATTAACTAAAAGATTAGCTACTCCTTTTTAAAGGAACTTTCTAATCAGCGACTTTTCTTTAGAGTCACAGAACTCAGAACATTTGGTAACCTACAGATCATATCAAAATGTGTAGCATTCCTTCTTACTCTCCAGTTCTGAACATCAAGGAACAAAAGCATGTAAATTGCCATGATATTTAACTAGTAGAAAAGAAATATATTCATCTAAAGAATTATGGACCAGTCCCTGAATCAAAGTTGAGGTTGACTGTGATGTTCCAGCCAGAAAAACAGAAACACATGCCCTGGATGACAAAAGACCCCACACAGTACATCATCTCCCTGCCCATTGTCCCCTGCACCTATTTTCCTTCCCTGTAAAGCTCCTTACTCATACCTGAGTTCTCTAAGATTTTCTGTTTTGTGGGTTCAATAGCTCCCTGCATCTTCTCAGGGGGTCAGCCACTACATAAACCTAAGTTCCTTCCCACCAACTCTTGTCTCCTGAATCTTAACTTTAAAGCAGTAAGCAGACAGACTTAGGTGCAGTAATAGAGAGCCTCACACCCCGTTATCTGGTATTCATGATAATGGGCAGCAGTGGACACCTCCTTCAGCTCCAGTGATTCTGGTCTTGAGCCTCATTTACCTGGGACCCTACAGAAAGGTTATACCCAGATTAATGAGAAGTTTGTGGAAACCATCAACTCATTGGTCCTCGAGCTGGGTTGTGCATCAACACCCAAACCAGTCTTCACAATCTCCGCAAAATTTTACTCTCTCTGGGGCACATATCCCCAAGGTTGAAGTGGTTGCATTTGATGAAATTTTTAGACAAAATATGTGGTATAGGTTGCAAAAGAGAGCTAAATGACTTTTTTTTTCATATTTTATTTTTATGATAAATATCTTTTTCCGTACATAAAATTTGGAAATAAAAGGAAATGCATTCGAAACTCCAACATAAAGAGACCACCGCTGGTACCATTTTATTAATTTCCTACTAATGTTTTCTTATCCATATTTGTATATAACCAGGCCTTACTAAAAATACGCAGATGGATTTGCTATCTTCACACTACTGACCCATTTTCCAGCCAAAGGAGGCAGTAGGATTATGAATTAATAAGTATAAATTTTATCATTGCCTTTCTTTGCCATTCTCCCCACCCACTCATTCCTCTCAGTCAATGTAAGGACTCACCAAAGCAGAACATTAAAACACAGAAACAGTCTTACTAGTACAGACTCTCTTGAACTGTCTTTGACTTCAGATTCTATGGACCCACTTGCTTTGCCATTCCTGTAAATCCTTACTTGGAGGCACCTGGAAATTCTTGAGAGGATCTTTGAGTCCACAGTTCTGAATTTTGAGGACACTCTAACAACATGCCCCTTCTCTGCCTTTCCACAGCCTCTATCAAAGATGGTACAACTGAGACAGAACATGGGACCCCTGCCCCACCAGGAACATGCACTCTGACTCACACTACTCAAGTGACCAGCAAGCTACCAGGGGACAGTGGCTTTGCCTGCCCTTCCAGTGAAAGTGTTAGTTGTCCCTGTCAAAACAGGAGTCCTTGTCCATGGGCATCTGTACTCTTCTCTGGAAATCTAAATTCTCTGAATAGTTTATATTTCAATTAGGTTTATATGCATAATTATTTTGAATAATCATGAAGGGAGAATCAGGGAGAAAGGAAACTATTTAAAGGAAAGATCACATGTATACTAGATGTATATGCACACACATGTGAATTGTTCATGAGTACAGGGTAAAAGATTGTGTGTCTATGAATACATTTATTTTTTCTTTCTTTCTTTGGTTCTGGGAATTGAACCCAGGGGTGCTTAACCACTGAGTCACATCCCCAACACTTTTTTTTTTTTAGGCAGGATCTCACTAAGTTGCTTAGGCCCTTGCTCAGTTGCTAAGGTTGGCTTTGAACTTGTGATCCTCCTGTCTCAGCCTCCTACACTGCTGGGATTACAGGCATGTGACACAGCTCCTGGCCTATGAGTAGATTTTTTGTTGGAAAAGAAGAGTGAGCGCAACTTCATTTTAGAAGACACAGCACCCCACATGTCCATTGTGATCTGTGAAACTAGGAGACCATGGTTCCAGAACTAAGCTCCTGCATTGGCCCCAACAAACCAGACCACAACTGAAACTAAATTTTTATCTGATCTTCTCAGAAACCAGGAGAGGTAACAGGCAGGTTTCCTAAACAGGCCTGTTTCATAATTGTCTCTCTTTGAATCCTTAAATGAACAATCAATTATTTTTCTATCTACCTATCTCCCTATCTACCCCCATCTGATAAGAAAAGAAATATTGAAATTACCAATCTGCTCTTTATTCTTTTTTTCTGCTTTTATGGGTCCTTCTCTGTCTATAAACTAATCTGTTTGCTCAGTCCATTAGAATAGTCATTCTATTTTATGGAATAAAATGTTGTCCGATTATAGAATCAAAAATAAAGCCAATTAAGAGCTATAAGTAAGTTGTTATAATTTTGTCTTTTGACAGATTCATGGGCAGGTACAGAAATGACAAAGTCTCCATCATATTTGCCTTTGTGCCCTGCAGAGCCCTCATCAACACTCTCCAGCTCTATTTGTAAAAGTACCACTAGTTTATAGAGTAAACATTAAAGAATAATTCAGCAAGAATGATTTCCTTGCTTCCCAACAAAAAGTACAGTAAGAAGGACTGGATTAAGAAAATGAAATATTACTCAGTCATTAAAGAAGAATGGAATGTTTTAATTTGTAGATACACGGATAGATCTAGAGACGTTTAAGTAAAGTGAGCCAGGCACAGACAGGAAGATTCTGCATGTTCTCTTTCATATGTGAAAGCTAGAAAAGTTCATCTCATAAAAGTTGAGAATAGAGTAGTGGGTACCAGAGACCAGGAAGGAGAGCGTGAGGGGAGACAGAGGAAAACCAGGTAACAAGGAGAAAAATAGTTGCCTAAAAGGAAAAAGTTCTTAAAAAAAAAAAAAAGAAAAGAAATTTCCATTTCCACAAATTATTATTATGTAGTTTTTCTGTTAAAATAAGACTGTATTGAATTTATAAATGATCACATCTTGCAATTATAAAATATAGTAACTCTACAAAGAACTTTTATATGCAGTTATATTTCCTCATTTAAATTTGTGCTTGGATTTTTAAAGATTTCAGGCACTTCCAAACCTATAAAATTTTATTATTTCAAAGTAGTTCAGGAGTTTTATAATAATTTAGTCATAGAAATACATATCAGCATGAAGATTACAATTTATTTTGGTCCTTTTTTCCCTCATAACAAGAAATTACAGGATTTGATGAGACCTACAGTTCTGTCAGCTGGTGCCAACAATAGTATTTGAATTATGACCTTGATTTAAATAGAAACTAAGATTCCACCTAGGCATGGTGGTGCACACCTGTGGTCCCAGAAGCTCAGGAGGCAGAGGCAGGAGAATCGAGAGTTCAGAGTCAGCCTCAGCAATTTACCAAGGCCCTAAGCAACTTAGCGAGCCTCTGTCTGTATAAAATATAAAAAGGGCTGGGGATGTGACTCAATGGTTAAGCACCCCTGGGTTCAATCCCCTGTACCAAAAAAGAAAGAGAAAGAACAAAGAAAGAAACTAAGATTCCATCTCTTTCTCTCCCAAGCCACATCATGCCCAAACACCATGCAGCATAAAGACAGAAGCCTAGAATTTTAGAATTTTATAACTGGAAGGGACATGAGAGCTCTTTGAGAAAAATCCTTTCATTTTTGTTTGTTTTTGTTTTTGCAATACTGGGGTTGACCCCAGGGGTACTCTATCACTGAGTTACATCCTTGGTCCTTTTCCCCCTATTTTTTTTTATTGGTGCATTATAATTGAACATAATGGTGGGATTTGTTGTCACATATTTGTACATGCACAGCACAGAATATGATATAATTTGGCCAATATCATTCCCTAATAGTTCCCATTTCCCTTCTCTCCTCCCTTCCCCCCAGTCCCTTTCTTCTGCTCTAAAGATCTCCAGAAGGAATATGTTCTAATGTTCCACAGCACAATAGGGTTACTGTAGTTCATAACAATTTATTATTTATATTTTATTTAAAAATCTAGAAGAGTTTAAAGTTTCCCAACATCAAGAAATGACAAATGTTATAGGAGATGCAAATGCTAACTACCCCGATTTGATCATTACACATGGTACATACACATCAAATATCACACCATACCCCATAAATATAAGCAATGATTACATGTCAATTAAAGAAGAAAGTCCAAATAAACCTTCCATTCCTTAGAATTTAAGAAAAAATTAAACCTTCATAATTGATCACTCATCAGAATATTATTCCAAAGTTTTCATTAATTTGCAAGCCATCTTAGCATTATGTTAAGATAAAGAAAGTACATGCATCAAGATTAATGAAGAACAAATGAACACAGCACCAGAGCAATGTGGAGAAGCCGATGTATCAGCCCTGAAGGCTAAGTGCTGTGTGATTGATTGTGAGCAATTTGGTTTTGAGAACAAGTATACAAAGCAGTTAGTAGAAAGAAAATCCATAACATGGTAGGTGCTAATAAATGGTGACTAAGATATATAATTCATAATCAATATTACATTTCTCTTTTCAAATATCCATGTCATTTCGCCAAAGTTATAGCTATGTCCATTCTTGAGGCTTTAAAATAATTTTAGAAGAAGACACTGTGTAATGGAATCCTCCAGCAAAGTCTAGCACCAACATCTCCCAGGCTGTGTGTGAGCCCATTCCTCTTCTAATCTAGCGTCTTCTGAGCCTTGTTTCAGGAAATAAGAAACAATGATTAAACAATGATTAAATCATCAGATACTTTTGCCATATGTTTGGCTCTTTCATCTCTGTCTGGAAAATTTGGAGGCCTTAAGCTTCTTAATATATTTGACTGAAAAACATCTCTGTGATTCTTGGTAACCATGACAAACAAGAAGAAAGAGTCAGAACATTGTTCTTGTTGAATACAAGAGAAGGTTTCAACAAGAAGGTCCTCACAAAAATTTCCAGTGCAGGTCAGAGAGGCTACAGAATCCAACCAAACAGGATTTCCTCTTATCCTTCATCTGGATCTGAGATTGTTGCCTTCAAGAACCAATTGTGAAGCCCTGAGGCCCTAGTACAGTCCAAGAGTCTCCCAGAGACATCCGAATGTGTAGTGAGACACCAGCTTCTACAGAAGACAGTGATTGGCCTCAATGGCACCACTGCAGACCTTAGAGAGTTCCAGGGCTCTCATCAGTAGAGTGTGAGTTTAGCAAGCACAAGGCTCTGGGTTCGATCCCTGCACCATACTTAGATGAACACATAAATAATCCAGCAGAGCTCCATCTGGGCACACCGGCCAAGTCTCCTTCATATGCCCTCTTTAGCTCTTCCTTTTTGTCTTCTGCCAAATCTGTAGGCAATTCTATCATTTGATTCACTCAACATGATACCAGAAGGTGCTTTATAAAAGTGAAAGAACAGGCACACAGCAATGTGGCCTTAATTTCACCAGAATAAGCTTTTCCAATCAGATTAATTACACTTTCATTATTAACTCTCCCCACCACAGATATCTTCAAACTGATCTGGTGGATATTTACTGACATGGGGCCTAGAAGCTCATGTGAAGGAATTCTTATGCTGGAAACCTATTCCTGAGATGACAGAAATCCCCCTTGGAAGTCCTCACAGGGTCTTTCTCAGGGCAACTGAGAGGAAGGCAGGAGAAAGGAAAGGGGTCCATTTAGAAAGAAAATGAATCAATGTGCAGCCATCCCAGAGTTAGAGTAGAACCTCCATCCCAGCAGCATAACTGAATTCCCTCACACGTCTCAGTCTGCAATTCAAGTGGGCTAAAGGCTCTAAAGTAGTTGGATGTAATAAACTGCAAAGAGTAAAAGGAATTCCGTGGTGATCACATAATGGCACTTGGAAGGGGGAGGCTAGCAGCCAGTTCTGCCTCTGTCGAACTCTGATGTGGCCCCTTTACCACCTCCCTGACTTTACTCTTCCCAATTGTCTGAGGATAGCCTGAGGACAACTGAATAATCTGGAGGTCTGGGGAGCTCCTAGGGTAAAATAGGCAGTGTGGAGGAGGGGAGAGGAACCTGAGGTAGAGATGCTAAGTCCCAGTTGGGGGGTTGGGAAGGCATTATGGGTACGGCCTTCTCCCCTCATCACTTCCTCTCCTGATGGCCTCCCTCTACATTGCTCCCCTGATTACTAACTACTAGGTTCCACTGCCAGCCTGCCCCTGATCACTCTGATCTCCAGGCTATAGTCAGAGCTATGTCTCCAAATTCTAATCACATGGCTCCCTGCTTCCCAGGGCCCAATTCTAAAACAGGATAAACCTGAGGTCTTTAGTCAGCATTCCCAGTCCTAAACCCAACCTGCCTGTCCAGCCCTATCTCCTGAATTTCCACCTACATCCCAGATTTTGGATCTTCAGATATCATTTACTGCCTCTGTGTGCTTATTCAGTCTCCTCTCTCTTTTTGGAATCTCATTTCAAGATTTAAGTCCAGACTATGGGTGTAGCTCAGTAGTTGGTCATGCTTAGAAAGTGCAAGGCCTGAGTTTCAATCACTAATATCGAAAAGAAAAATATATATATTTCAATCGGACATCTTGTCCTCAAGGAAAAAACTCACAGAGACACACAGACAGACATGTGCTGACACACAAGTAGACACATGAGTAGATAACACACAGGCACTTAGACATATTCAGATGTTCAGACACATGTAGGCATGCAGATACTCAGGTATAGATGCATATGTAAAGACACACTTGCACACAGACACACATCCAAATACACAAAGAGACATATTCAGAAACCACATACACACTCAGACACATTAAAAAAAATAGACACACATGTACACACACACACACACACACACACAACTACTTCATACTCCAAGACTGGGCTAAATCCCCTTTTCTAAGGCTCCCATCGCACTTTATCCAGACCTCTTCCGCTGCACTGACCTGCTTTTACAGACAAATCTGTCCTCCTCTCTCAATGAGAAATTCTTCTAGGCTAGAGCCCTTCTCTTTGAAACCTTAAACATTCCACCTACCTTAGATGCTGACTAGTGGACCATCAATCAAGGTTTGCTAAACTGAACCAATCATTCCACAGTAGGCCAGAAGGAATAGGATGTGGAATGGCTCCCACAGTGACCAAATCTAAAATTTATCCTCCTCTATCTCTGGGCAAGGACAGATTACAGCAACTGTAAAGAATATGGTAATTTGGCTGGGGGTATAGCTCGGTGGAAGAGCCCATGCTTAGCATGTGCAAGACCCTCAGCTCAGGCTGAGCTCAGGCTCAGTCCCCAGCACTATTTAAAAAAAAAAATGTTTAAGGTAATCAAGAGTACCAGCATCCATTCACTCTTCAAGTTTTATTCTGCCTCCTAATTTTTTTAAAAGGAAATTGTCCCTTCTCCTTTGATACAGCTGTTAGCTGTTGAATTCAAAGACTTCTCCAACTTGAGATATTTGGCAGAGTGAACTGAGTTGATACTGCTTCTACAGAGCCAAAAGGAAACAGCAAAGAAACTTGCTTAGAGCTTCATTCAGCACTTATTTCATTCCCTGTTTATCTCCTAGACTAAAACTCTTTGATGGAAGGAATTATATCTGATTGCTTTATATGTCCCACAGTTCCTAGTGGAATGCTTTCAGATAAATGATGAAGAACTGGAGGAGAAGAAGGGATAGGATAGGACATAGGCCTTCTGGAATTCCCATAGGGAAAAAATGACATGTAACTTGGACATGTAATAAAACCTTCAAAAATATGTATGTCTTCTGCATAAATTGTGGAAACTCAGGTTCAGTTCCCAGCACCCCCCCCCACAAAAAAAAAAGAAAAAGAAGAAAAGAAAAGGAAAAGGAAAAGGAAAGGAAGAAAGAAAGAAAGACCACAGGCTTTGGGACCCAGATGTAATTCTAGTTGTGCAACACACAAGTTATGCCACCCTTAGCCTCTTGAGTCTTCATCTCCTCATCTGTAAAAGAGGAATAAAAACCTCACAGGGCAGTTGTTGAGCACTTAACACAGTGCCAGGCACATAGGATGTGATCTATACACATTTGCTCTCTATTAATAGTATTATTGTTATTGTCCTATGAATCCTTAGTAAATTTGAAATTGGAGCAGAAAGCTGTTAAAACGTGGTACATTTGGGAATTTGGAGAAGTGTCTAGGAGAAATGCCCTCTGAATGTATGAAGAAATAAATCCCCCCAAATTATGAAAGCAATCTGTTAAAACCTCCACAGGCCAGGAGCTTCTTTGGTAAAATAAGGCAGGTAGGAGAAGGGGTCTGGGTTCTTCTACCCACCATGTGCAGCAGGAGGTAGAAGATGTGTCTGGTCACTAACAGGATCAGCTCTTAAGCCCAATTTAGGTTCCACATGGCAGCAAGTTCCCACCTGGAGAGGAGAACCAGTTCAGCAAACCCAGGCAACAGGTGGCCCTCATAGTATGGCTCTTAGATGACCTACTTATCCAGAATACAAGCTCCTGGGAAGAAAAACCAGGAGGAACAAGATGGACATCAAGAATCACATAGAACAGGGTGCAACTGGATAGGAGGAGCAACTCCGAATGTTCTACAGCACAGTCAAGTAACTATGGTTGACAACAATTAATCAAATACTCCAAAACAGCTGGTAGAGACGATTTTTAATGTTCCCTGAACAAAGAAATGATAAATGTCTTAGGTGACAGATATGTTAATCACCCTGATCTTATCACTAACACACTATTACATGTATTTAAAAGTCATACTGTACCCCATAAACATGCACAATTACCATGTGTCAATTTAAAATATATTAAAATTAAAATAATATAATTAATTAATTTTTTTAAAACCACACAGAAGTCCTGTCTATTGTGATGAAATCATGGGCTTTTCCCTGAGCCTCTGACACCTCCAGTCCTACCCCATGGAATTGGCAGCTGAGACCAAGTAGAAACCAGGAGTGAGTTGAAGGACCCAGGATCCCTAAACCCTATAGAACATGAATTACTTAATTATCCCCTGCCTGAGCACTGGCTTAGGAACCTGTAGGGTCTTGGAGGTGGGTGTGGGGGAAGTCAGTGGTTCCAGCTATGAGTAGTTAGTAGACAAACCTGGGAACATAGGGTGGAAGCCCCACATCCTACTGAATCCAAATAGATTGGATTATCAGTTGCAAATGTTGGTCGACTTTGTTCTTCCCAGTAAAGTCTTATGCAGAAAGGTATAGCCATATTGCTACATAGCATGCAGATGGGCATCTGCAGCTCACTGCAGACATTTTCATATCACGCAGTGTTTACACAAAAATTTGCACTCTCCAAAACACTCATAAACACTGACTTACTTGTTCCTCAGAATAACCCTACGAGGAAGAAAGAGGGGGGCAATTCTTTATGCCCATGTAACAGATGAAGACTTAGCCATGTTATATATACTGTCCCACAGCTAATAAGTGGCTGATCTGCGAGTAGAAAAAGGGATCCTGTCGAGTGTTCTTCCCATGACTCTGGACAAGCTATCTCTCTTTGGAGAATTTGTGCAGCTATTTTTAAATCCCATTTGGCTCTGGGGAGCCAGACCCAATCAACCCCGGGAGCCAGCCTCATTCTCCCCCTACTTCCCTCCACCTTCCTCACTCACCCCTGCATTTCTGTGATTTATTTACATTATGAACCACTAATGGCTCCCTTTACTTAAGCTAGTTTGAAATGGGTTTCTGTCAGACACTTGCAAACAAGTCTGACTAATGCATAAATAGAAATTTAAGTAGAGAATGCAGAAGCCAAAGGACACATTGAGAGGCAGAAATCAAGTGAGCTGTGAGAATGCTACTTCCCAGCATCCACACAGTCTGCACACAGTAGGTGCTCAATTCATCTCCCAGCACACATAGCTGGGACTGTCATGTCAAACACCATGACTCTGGGCAGGGTCACACGGAGATTCCTGTCTTCCTATTGCCATATCATGGCCACCACCCTCTGCATACTGGAGGTGATTCTAGTGAGTCTTGCTACTAGAAGAATCTCATTTTCTTTCTGTCCCCACAATGGCAAGAAAAACTTGAGGGAGATGGGGAGATGAAAAAAGTTGTCCAAAGGACACACAAATTTCAGTTAGCTATGAGGAATGAGTTCAAGAGTTCCATTGTGCAACACAGTGACCATAGCTAATAACAATGTATGTAATTGTCCCTTGGTGTCTGGGAGATTGGTTCCAGGACCCCTGCAGATACCAAAATCCAGAGATGCTCAAGTCCCTTATATAAAATGACATAGTATTTGCAAATAACCTACCCACAATGTCCCATATACTTTAAATCATCCCTAGACAACTTGTAATCAATAATAAATACAATGTAAATGTTATGCAAATAGTTATTACACTGTTACTTAGGAAATCATGACAAGAAAAAAGGTCTGTACATGCTTAGTACAAGCACAATTTTTCCAAATCTTTTTGATCAACTGTTGGATGAATCTGGAGATGTGGGACCCCCTGATAGGGAACACCTACTGTACTTGAAAATTGTTCAAAGAGTAGATTTTTTAAAAAAAAATAGTTGTAGATGGACACAGTACATTTATTTTATTTATTTATTTTAATGTGGTGCTGAGGATGGAACCCAGTGCTTCACACATGCCAGTCGAGTGCTCTACCTCTGAGCCACAACCCCAATCCAAAAGAGCAGATCTTAAGGGTTCCCGCTACACAAACACACACAAAGCTAAGTATGTGAGGAGATTGATGTGTCAATTAGCTTGATTCAATTATTTCATAATGTGTGTGTATATATAGAATAGCATATTGTATAACATAAATAAATACAATCTTTACTTGTCAATTAAGATAGGGTTGAGCTGGGCGTGGTGGCTGTAATCCAAGCGATTTGGGAGGCTGAGTCAGGAGGATCATGAGTTCAAAGCCAGCCTCAGCAACTTAGCGAGGCCCTAAGCAACTCAATGAGACCCTGTCTCTAAATAAAATACAAAATAGGGCTGGGGATGTGGCTCAGTGGCCAAGTGTCCCTGAGTTCAATCCCTGGTTCCAAAAAAAAAAAACCATAAGGTTGAGCATTCAAGTCTCACAAATGAGATTAAATCCCCAGAAGACCAGTCAACTTGCCAGAGGGCACAGTGCTGGCAGACAGCCACATCATAATGTTCATGAAAGTCTTTTGCAAGTGCCACACTGTCATCTTGTTTCCCTCCACTCAGAGTTGTTCTCTTTTCTAGGTACTTCCTCAATCCAACCTTTCTTTTCTAACTGACCCTACTTAGTCTCCAGGGATGGATCCTTTAAGCACTCTGAGGAGCAGAGGCCTTTTTGGCAAGAGGAGCAGGAATATTTGTCAACTGGAATGGGGACACATCAGTCACCTGTATTCTATAGCTCCCTGGGTTCTGATGTCTGAGCTGCCTGAACCCAGCCCTGCAGCCAATTCTTGAGACCCTAAGATCCAACCCCTTTTGTTGTCCACATCCTGCCTCCAAGGTACTCCTCAACCTGCCCACAATATTCTCATAACTGAGCTACTTGGAAGGAGAAAGGAATACAGAACAAGAATAAGTTACAGCCTCTACTCTCTACAACTCATGCCTTCCAGGGAACAGAACTATGAATTAACGATTGTAGTATGATGCGGTAACTGCAATAATTAAAAAGTCTACAGCCTTCCATGGTGAAAGCAGAGGACAGAGCTACTCTGATGCCTACGAGAATTAGAAAACCTTTGATTTGGGTCTCAAAGGATGAATAGAAGTTTGCCAGTGGAAACTGAGCTTGCTTTCTCTGGATGTTATAATTTACTCCAGTTGGATACCAATTCAACTAAGCAGCCATTACAATGCCAGACCAAGAGCTGGGCAAGGCTCCCCTTGTTTAACAGAATACTCTTATGGGATCAATGCCTTGGGATTTGCATGTGACCTACAATCTTTGTTTCAATGTAACATCTTCCATATAGCAATTAAAAATACTCTACCCCAAGACTGACATTGAATTCCCTTCTCAGCACCCAATTAAAAAAAGGAAAGCCTTATTAGATCTAAAATAAGCCCTGATTAGAAATAGGCTGTTTAAAAATCAATAAACTCCTCCTAATCCCTCCAATGAAAAAAGACAGGCCTCTCCGTCTTCCCTAAAAAGTCAGTATTTATGCAAAGTCTCACACGCGGGCCTCAGAGAGGCAGAGTGCCCGTGTTCCACCAGCTGTGCGCACCCTCGGAATCTCGCAAGACTTATTTGGCTATAACTAATCTCAGTTCCAGGCTTGCTTACATTTTTGGGTTACCCTTTAGCCTGGAATGCAGCTCGATGTTCTCATTTGATCTGTCTTCTAGCCCCGGCCTCGCTCTTTTGTTGCTGTTACTTTCTGTCCTGCCATTAGTAATCTTGACTGCTCCCAGCAAGCAGCAGGCTGGTGTGTTCCCCATCAATCTGACACGTTCCCTTCCTGCGCCAGGCCAGGACGGCCAGAGACCACTCCCCCCTGCCTTCCTTTGTACCTACAGCCACACGCAGCCCTTCCAGGGTTTTTACAGTAGGATTTTAAAAAATAACTTTTAAGAGTGTAGATAGACTTGTGGACAAACTGTCAAGGTGTCCTGAAATACAGGCCGTGCTAGAGGTCCTGGCGTGCCATTTGCATAGATGAGAGGCGTTTTTGTAGTCCACTTACTAGCTCAATGAAGCAGGGCTCTAAGAGCCCCTCCAGGAAAGATCTTGGATCCCTCTGTCTTTCCAATAAACTTGAATTTGTCCTTTAAAATTTTTTCTAAGTATAAAATATATTTTAGGATTTTTATTGAAAAGTGTTAAAGAAAATACCCATAACCCACCACCCAGCGTCAAACAGTTAGTTTTCTCTCATAATTTTTATTTAAAAATATAAACCTGGCCAGGTAGCTCTCATGCCTGTAATCCCAGCACCTCTGGAGATTGAGACCAGAGGATCTCAAGGAGGAGGCCAGCCTGAGCAATTTTGTGAGACCCTGTATTAAAATAAAAAATTAAAAGGACTAGGGATGTAACTCAGTTGTAGAGCATCCCTGGATTCAATCCCTAATAACTGTTCCCCTCCCAAAATTTTTATTTCAATTTTATTTCATTACAAAAGAATATGTACTTTAAATACAATTCAATGAGAATAGCATTTAACTTCTGTAGTTTCTTTTCTTTTTTTCCCAAAAAGCTCATAATGTCAGTCTAATTATGAGAAAAACATCCGGAGAATTCCAGTAGGGAGAAATCCTACAAATACTTGACTGATATTCCTCAAAACTATCAAACTCATCGAAAACAAAGAAACTCTGAGAAAATGACAAAGAGAGGAATCTTAGAGAACAAGATCACTAAACATAGCATGGTACCCTGGATGGAATCCTGGAATGGAAGAATGAACTTTAAAAATCCCATTAAAGCCAGGCCTGGTGATACACTCCTACAATCCCAGCAACTCTGTAATCCCAGTGATTCCAGAGGCTGAGGCAGGTGGATCACAAGTTCAAAGACAGACTCAGCAATTTAATGAGGCTAAGCAACTTAGGGAGACCCTGTCTCAAAATTTAAAGAAAAGCGGGGGGGAAGGGGGCGAGGGCGAGGATATGGCCAGTGGTAAAGTGCCTCTTGATACCAAAAACAAAAACAAAATTAAAAAACACACATAATTACATTAAAGAATGGGCATTAGTTAATATAATGTATCAATATTAGTTCATTAGTAGTGACAAATGCAAAATGCTAACAATAGTGGAAACAATGTACTGGGTATATGGAAACTTCCATAATCTTTGCAACTTTTCTGTAAATCTAAAATTGTTCTTGAATAAAAAGTTTATTTTTAACAAATATGACATTATTATTGGGAGAAAAAAATTCAAACAATGCAGAGCATGTAAAATAGAAGGCAATATCCCTCTGCTTCCATGTCGCCACCTCACAGTTGGCACAGCCTTATTTTCAGGGAATGCTTTCTCTTTATTGCATAGTTGGGCTCATGTTGCAAGTCCGGTTTTGAATCCTGGCTTTTTGTGTTGGATAACACAGCTCCCAAGTCCTCAAGGACACTTCGTAAAAGACAATGTGATAGTTTGTGTAATGTTCATTGCACTGTTTTCTTGACTAAATTAGTTGTGATCCAATCCTTATGTTTCCATGAGGTTGCTTTCATTATCCACATCTTGGAATGTTTTCTTCTGCAGAGAACTGCTCCTCTGTTTTCTCCAAGCAACAGGAAAGTCAGCAAAATCTTCACCCTTGCTCTCCTCGGGCCTCCACAGAACTTGTTTAGTCAAATGTATTACAACAGAGTTCAAATGTAAAGCTTTTCTTTTTCCATTTTTCATTTTCATTTTCTTTTTCTTTTTTTTTTTTTTTTTTTTTTGACTTCTTTCCTTGTCTTTATTCCTCATGATAAAGGGACTTATACTCTGTTAGGAATAACCCAGGTGCTGTCATTGCTCATGGCTAAAATGAGGAATGTCTGAATGTTGAAATTCATATCCACCCAGAGCATATTCCAAAAGAGTCCTTGGAATAATGTGACCTTATTCTATTCAAATGTAGAATCTTCACAGATGTACAGATTCGACTGCTGAGCCACATGCCCAGACCTATTTTTTGTATTTTATTTAGAGACAGGGTCTCACTGAGTTGCTTAGTGCCTCGGTTTTGCTGACACTAGCTTTGAACTTGCCATCCTCCTGCCTCAGCCTTCCAAGCTGCTGGGATCACAGGTGAGTGCCACCGCACCTGGCATCGTGTTTTACTTTTATAATGAAAAAGTTGTTATAAGTTTCTTTTTTTATATAACATTTAAGAAAAATTTTAGATGTTAATTGACCTTTATTTTATTCGCTTATTTCTATGCAGTGCTGAGAATGGAACCCAGTGCCTCACACATGCTAGACAAGTGTTCTACCACTGAGCCACAATCCCAGCTCCATAAGTTTCTTTTGAAGGAGGTGCTTCCTCTACCTACAAAAGCTGATTGTGGGTGGACAGATTCCTTCAAGAAGAGAGGATGGAGTTTGGTGAGGAGAATGTGAGATATTGGCAGTAGCTTCTCAATGTGTATGACCCGAGAGCCTCTCAGATCAAGAAGTAATTGTCTTTAAAGTGTTCTAAGGTACCATGACACTCCTGAGGCAAGTATGTCAGGGACAGATTCCCCTGTTGGGGTAAGGGTGGTGCCAAAGAGCAGTCTTAAAGAAGTTTAATGACTCAGAGCACAGCTCCGGGGTCAGAATGGCAAGAAAAAATACTTCTCAGGCTTTCCTGGCAGTGACAAATGAAAAGGGGAAGCTTCTGAGATTCACTGCAAGCAGGTGGCCCATGCCTGTCAGTGTTCTCTGAAGATCTCAGTGTCACTTTCTGTATTATTTGTCTATTGCATAACCTCAAGAATAACTGGCTTAGCTGGGTGCAGTGGCCCACACCTGTAATCCCAAGGGTTCGGAAGGCAGAGGCAGTAGGATCGCTGGTTCAAAGCCAGTCTCAGGCCAAAGCAAGATGGTAAGCAATTCATTGAGATCCTGTCTCTAAATAAATACAAAATAGGGCTGGAGATGTGGCTCAGTGGCCAAGTGCCCCTGAGTTCAATTCCCTGTATCTACCCCAAGAAAAGAATAACTGGCTTAACACACATTTATTATCTCAAAATTTCTTCAGGTAAAGAATACGAGTGAGTGCGCACAGTGGTACACACTTCTAATACCAGCAGCTTGGGAGGCTGAGGCAGGAGGATGGCAAGTTCAAAGCTAGTGTTAGCAAAAGTGAGGTGCTAAGCAACTCTGTGAGACCCTGTCTCTAAATAAAATACGAAAAATAGGGCTGGGAATGTGGCTCAGTGGTTTAGTGCCCCTGAGTTAAATCCCTGGGTACACACACACACACACACACAAAAAATCCATGAGTGAATTGCAGGATAATTCTGGCTCAGGCTCTCTCATGAGGTTACAGTCAAGATGTCAACTTAAGCTGTCATCATGTAAAGGATTGACTGGGACTGGAGGATCTGCTTTAAGGTGGCTCACTCACATGGCTGGCAAAACTGGTGCTGACAATCAGCAGGATGCCTCTGGACTCCTCCACAATGTTGATTTCTCCTAGAGCAAATGATCCAAGAATGAGCAAAGTGATGTCTTTTATGACCCAGTCTTAGAAGTCATACACTGTATCATTTATGCAATATCCTATTGGTTACACAAGTTAGCCCTCTTTGTGTGGGAGGGGGCTACACACACACTTAAATGCAAAGCCAGGAAGTGATGATCAGTGGACATCATTTTGGAGGCTGGCCGCCAGCCTCTCTGCAGCACTAAGCCATGGATATAACTCCATCATTAGATCAACAGCTGGAACTGAATGCAGGGAAACCAACTCTGGGGCTAAGAACTTCAAAACCTGAGCAACAGTATATTTTTTTCTGAATCTGCAAAGTGAAGTATTCAAAATATGCCCAGACACGCTGGATCCCTAGGAAATCCCTAGGAAAGATCTTGAGGGTTATCCCAAAGAGATGAGAGCCCCACCCTGCATCCCAACTCAACATTTTCCCCCAAATCTTATTTAATCATTCTTCCCCTTTTGATAAACATTTTACAAACCAGGAGGTGCACAGATCCTAGGTGTACATTTACCCAATTTGTTGTTGTTTGCGTTTTTGTTTTGTCTGTTTTCATGGTGCTGGGGATGAACCAAGACCCCAGACAAGTTAAGCAAGAACTCTGAGCCACACCCCCAGCCCCTAGCTCCAAATAATGTCTTATACCTGCAAAATCCAAGACCCTATATAAATATAGAACGTTTCCTCTTACTCCTTTCCAGTTGACTGCCCACTATACACCCCCATACACCTCACACTGAGGCAACTATTGTTCTGACATCTTCTTACTGCAGAATTTTATATGTTCTAGAATTTCCAATAAATGGAATCATATAGTTTTTACCCTTTCATTTGGTTTCTTTTTTTAATAAGCATGTCAATTGACCCATGTTGCCATGTTCCAGTGATTTGCTTCCAACTTACTATTTTTTAAATTCTAAGGTTGGGAAGAATTTAAAGATAGTATTGTGAATTCTTATGGCCCACCACTTGACTAGTCCTGTCAATTGTTAATCTTCTGCCATAATGGCTTTCACTTTTTCAAACTCTCTTCCTTTCTTTTTCTGGAACCACTTGAAATGTAAAGATATCAAGAGACAGTTCATCCCTAAATACTTCAGGATGTGCTGCTAAGAGCAAAGACTTTGTCCTACAGGACCACAATACCATTATGATGCCCAAGAAAATTGATATTGGTACTATAATATTCTCCAATATAGAAACCATGTTCAATTTCTCTAGCAACAGTCTCTAGAAAAGGGCAAGAAAACATCCTAGCATGTATGGGATCTAGGAATGGGATCTAGGAATACAGGGTCAGTTGCTTTGGCCTTATACCTTCCTTTTCCCACTGTCCTTTACCTCTTCCCACCTCCTCTCCTTCTCCCTGGGAATTCAGTGGGAACACTGCCTGGTTTGGGTAGTCAATTAACTTTCTTATGCCAGCTCAACTCGTCCTAGGAGTTGATTTCAGCTCTGTGTATGGAAATGTTCCTTCCTTTTTATTGGTGGGCAATGCCTCTGCAGTGCACCCAGTGGGTTCCATGCACACCTCCCAGGGAATCAACTGGATTAAATCCCGTGACAGGAAAATTCTCGTCCTTTCCTAGGATACCACAGACACTGGAAAATAATCTTCCTTCCTCTGTGTGTGTGTGTGTGTGTGTGTGTGCGCGAGCGCGCGCGTGTGTGTATTCGGGTTTAACTTGCTATGTGAACCTCCCTCCCCTCCCCCTTTCCTACAACAAGGCACTGGAAAGGGTTCAGCGCAAACACTCCCTTCCCCTCACGCACCCGATACCACAGCAGCTTCCCTTTTCTCTTCCTCTGCCCTCCCAACCCCCAAGGCCTCCATTAGGGTGAGATAGGAGATACCATCGCTGCAGGAGCTACAAAGGGTTTTAAGTGGGATCAGACTGGTTTTTAGAAATATAATGTCATTTTTCAAACCTGAGAACTGAGAGAGATCTCTCTAGGGATGCCAGCTAAAGAGCTTTGCTGCATCATCTCGTGCAGGAAGACTAGTTTTTCATTATAGTTTGAGAGTGTTTGTTTTTGGATAGTAGCTCCTTTAAAAAAAAAAAACTAAAGTCACATGTTGACTCAAATAACAATGCCATGGTGACTAATGCCATTGGTAGAAACGAGAAAACCATAAACTGATGAAAATAGATATGGAAGAATCACAGGAAGAGGGAAAGGATGGGAGAGGCATTTTGCAACTTATCAAGATCAAAGGACAGACAGCAACTTATCTGAGAGGAAAAAAAAACTCAACCCCACATCACAGAACCATATCTAGAGTTTGCTACATCCCTGCCACAGCACCCATCGCAGTGGTTGGCCCGGAGTAGCCCAATGATCATTGTTGTTACCACATTTTCTCTAGCCACCACTTGTCACAGAATATTTAACACCCTCCTTGATTCCTGCCTGAGGAGTTATACTAATTTAGGCTGCAATATTTCAACTGGCCAGCAGGTGTCACCAGTTAACATGATTCAGAGAAGCCTAAAAATGTGAGGGTCTTTTTCCCCTCTAAAAATCTTCTACAGCCTCATCAACTTAGTGAGGCACTAAGCAATAGTGAGACCCTAAATAAAATACAAAAAGGGCTGAGGATGTGTCTCAGTGGTTGAGTGCCCTGGGTTCAATCTCCAGTACCAAAATAAAAAATCTTCTATGGAACCTAGATATGGGCAATGGAAAGTCCAAAGTTCTAATTAGCACTTCACGAGCTCTTCTGATTTGTCACAGCCCAATTTTCACAGCCTTAGTTCTTAGTTTTTAGTTCTTATTCATTATTTCAATGGGCAGAGGTTTGTTGAACATTTATTATTTCTAAGGTGCTATACTGGGACCTAGAGATAAAAAGATGAGAGATATTTCATCTCTGTTCTGGAGAAGTTGATCATCTGCTCTACCTAGAAAGGGCAAAACTGCTGTGTTAAAGCATTGGTGAAGTTGCCATGACACTCACATACAAGGTTACGGAAGATGCAATTGATTTCTTTCTTAAGCAAAAGACCAGAGGTCAGTGGTCTGGACTAATGGGGCTCTTCAGCTTCACTGGGTCAGCTAGGGATGTGGCTTCTTCCCATCTTGTTGCATCATAGTTCTGAGAATGCTCTCCTTGGCTACATACTCGAAGCTGGGTCATGACCACTTCTGTGCTTTATCCAGGGGAAGGGGAAGAAAAGTGGAGAGCAAACAATTTCCTTTTAAGTAAGGAACAGAGATCACACCTCTTATTTCTATTCACATTCTAGGATAGAGAACTAGTCCTCTGTCCTCATCTAGTTTTCCAGGAAAACTGGGAAATGTAGTTTTTCAGTAGGCCACAATGTACCAAGCTGATAATATGGAGCAACCAGCAATCTGGTCAGAAACTCTCTCTCTCTCTCTCTCAACCTATTTATTTATTTATTTATTTATTTATTTATTTATTTATTGGTACAAAGGACTGAACCCAGTGGCACTTTAGAACTGAGACAAATGTGGTCTGTAGAGGACAGAGGCTGAGATATGTGTGCAGAGTCGAGGATCAGCAGAGTTGAGGATCAGTAAAGGCATTTTGGGGTTTCTTCCCTGTCTCCAATTCCTGATTCTCAATTCATTCTTGAAGCTGGGCTGCATTTTCCACCACTGTAGCCCCCCATGTCTGTAGTTTTGGTTTCCATGGTTTTGCTTACCTGCATTCAACCCTAATCTAAAAATATACATGGAAAATTCCAGAAATAAATAATTCATAAGTTTTAAATAACTTTTACGACAGCATATTGTTATAATGGTTCTATTTCACTATTTGTCATTGTTGTTAATCTTACTGTACTAAATTTATAAATTAAACTTTATGACAAGTACGTACATATAGGACAAAACGTAGTATATGTAAAGTTCAGTACTTTCCATGGTTTCAGGAATCTGTGGAATGTCAAAGTCTTGGTTTTTGTTTGTTTGTTTGTGTGTGGTAGTCCTGGAGATTGAACTCAAGCGAGTGCTCTACCACTGAGCTACATCCCAGTTCACATTTGTGGAATGTCCTAGAATATATCTCCTGTGGATGGGGGGAGGAGTACAGCAGTACTTCGGTTCTATACAATAGCTCCCCTATTTTTTCCTCTTTAAATAGCTTGAGTAATAAGTTGTTTATGGCATAGGCTAAGCTAATGCTACTACTGTAGAAAAGACCACTCACATAGCTCACAAAGGATAGTTTATCTATCAGTGGGCAGGCAGTCCAGGGAGGTCAGGGACTCTGCTGCATTGGATATTCAGGGAACCAGGTCCTTCTGTCTGATTTCTCAGCCAAACATTTCCTAGAGTGTTGCTTTTCTCTGCAAGATCAAAACTGACTCCCAGCACCATACCTGTGTATCACAGAGGTCCAGGATTTGTAAGGGTGAGATTCATAAATAGTACACACCACTCTGCTCACAACTCATTGGCCAGAACTTAATGATAACCACTCCTATCTAGCTGCAAAAGAGTCTGGGAAATGCAGGCCTTAACTGGATAGCTGCATGTCCAGAAGAAACTCTGTTTTATGGAAGAAGGGAAGAATGAGATAATGGAAAGATAATTAGCTGTCTGCTCCAAGTACTTTCTGTAAATTGCACCCAAAGAACAACAGCTTGAACTCCTCCACAAAGCCTTTCTTAACTGATCCAGGCTGAGCTGATGTCTCCCTACTCTGTACCTGATTAGTGTGCATCACTGCACTGTATTCACCTGTTTAAATGGAAAGACAGCTAGTTCTGTCCCTCTTCCTTAACCGTTGAACTCTTTTTCCCCAACTTTTATGTTTGGCACGCTGCTGAACAGAGCAAAGCTGATATTTGTCAGGCTCCTTTACAGCTAGGTGTAGCCATATGATTAAATTCTGGCTGGTGAAATTAAAGTAGAAATGACATGTGACAGCTTTGAGGAAACTTTCATAGAAGACAGCAGATATGCACCTTTTGCCATTTCTTCCTCTCCCATTTCTGTAGGTTGGAACAGAAATGGGAGCTGTGGCATCCATCTAAGACCATGAGATGATATTGGGAATGGAAGTCATGCACATTAGAGCAGCAAGAGAGATCTTGGTACTTAACACTGGGAAGTTGCGTATCACCTCTGGGCTACTATATACATTATTTTTTGACAGAGAAATAAAATTGTATGTTAGGTCACTGTTGTTCTATGTTTCTCTGTTACCCCCAGCCAAACGTGATTCCTATCCTACGACGTGTTCTAGAAATTTTCCCATAGACTGTGAGCCATGGAAAGCAAGGACTGATTCTTATGCATCTTTACATTTCCAGTGCTCTTTCTTCAGATGATACATGAGACAAACTTCACTTTGACCTTACTCAAACTGCTCCATCCTACAACCATCTGGGTACTGCTACCAGGTTTGCTAGCCCCCTCACTCTTCTACTTCCACAAGTGTGATTTAAAGTCTACCCCTTATCCTCAGACTCTCTTGCTCTCAGCTGGTGATCTTGCTGCTACCACAGAGAAACCAAAATGGCTGAGGCAGGAGTTCCCACTTCTTCCCCAAAGCTATGCCATCCATTCTACCAAAAGTATGGCCCTCTGTTCCTGCTTTACATCTTGGCCACAAGTGCTACGGAGGAGCACACAACTGTCTAGTGTCCCTTTCTCTAGTTCTCAATCTCTTGGATCCTTTCTACAGATTCCATAATATGCACAAGTCATTTTCAACAAGAACGAAGCAACTCTCTCTCTCTCTCTCTCTCTCTCTCTGTCACACACACACACACACACACACACACACACCTCTTTAACACACCATTTTCACTCATATGCCTTTGCCACTAAACTTCTCCAAAGACTGGTCTATGCCTACATGCCTACTGCTGCCAATCCCCTCATTTCCTACTCAGTCTTCGGCTTATTCACGTCATCACCAAAAATGCTCCTTCTGCTATGCCAGCAGGTATATTTTCCATCCTTTTCTATTCTCAGCAGTGGTGAACCACACTGAGCCATGCACCTGGCTCTCATGTCCTGGTCTCCTATTGTCCTGATCTCTTCCCCAACCCACTGCACACCCTTCCTCTTCTGCTCAGCTATCAAAGCAACCATTGACCAAAGGTACCTGAAGGTACTCGATGCCCTCAATTTCTCACCCTCTCTTCTTTACTGTAGGTCTGCCCTTACTTCCAAGGCAGCTGGCACCCCCTGTAGGTGGATAACTCGTGTGTTTATTTCTCCAGCCCAGACCCTGTCTGATTGCCAGTCTGACACATCCTTTGTAGGCATCTGGCTGCCTACAATGCATCACAACCTGCACATTCTGAGATTCTAAACTCCAGCCCTTCTCTCCAAAACATGGCACTGATATCAAGATGTACAAGCCAGAAACCTGGCTTCTTAATATTTCCCTCATCTCATCTCCAGTCTCTCCCTAAACAGTATTGATTTTTTATACCTTTATTTTTTTATTTATTTATTTTTATGTGGTGCTGAGGATCAAACCCAGTGCCTCACACATGCTAGGCAAGTGCTCTACCCCTGAGCTACAGCCCCAGCCCAAACAGTATGCATTTTAATCTCTAAAATACCTCCCAAGTGTGTATACTTCCCCACCTTTCTATCAAGGTCACCCAGGATCTCCTCTTCTCCCTCCGGAGATCCTGTGACAACTTCTTAGCTGTGGCTTTCTACACCCACCTTCATTCCCTCTAGTCTATTCTTCACATAGCTGCAAAAAATAACAGTTTCAAAACATAAATCAGAGCACAGCACCCTCCTGCTTAAAACCCTTCCATAGGGCCTGGGGTTGTAGCTCGGCAGTAGAGCACTTGGCTAGCACATATGAGGCATTGGGTTCAATTTTCAGCACCACATAAATAAAATAAAGGTATTGTGTCCATCTACAACTAAAAAAATTAAAATTAAAATTAAAAAAAAAAACCTTCAATAGTTTCCCATTGATCACAGGGTTGAGAAAAGACATCTCCCTAAAGGCCCAGAGGCATCTCCACAGTCTCCTCCTCCTTCTCCAGCATCCTTCTATTCTCCTACCATACTCACTGTTCCATATTTGTCATGATTCCTTCCAGGACAGAACATTGACTTGAGGTGCTCCTCCTGCCTGGACAGCACTGCTTCCCCAACCGGATTCAGCCTGTGAACCGCTGGCTTAGCTACTCTGGTGGTACTTCCTCAGTGACTGCTCTGAATCATCTGACAGAGTTTGAGCTCATTTTATTCACAGATATGCCCTTTCTTTCTGTCCCACTCATTGCAATACAGTCTTCCGTTAGTTTGTGTGACTGGTTGATTGATGTCTCATATTAGTGGTTAGATGTTCTGTGTGGTTCTTTTTCCTCCTAACCAAACCACCTGTATCCTGAAAACAGGGCATGTCTTAGCTTATTAATGTCCTTCAAAGGGTCTAGCCTATTGCAAGGTGCCTAGCTGTGATTGGAATAGTTAGCAGGATCTAAGCTCTTTTTCACAAAAGTATGAATTTAGCCATAAATAACACAAATCATCCCTTAAATATACCACATATCCTTGTGTGCAAGATTACAATGTTCCTGGCTCATGCTATATGTAGTTTAAGAAGCTACTTATTAGCGTGCAAGTCACTAGAGTTAGAGGGAAGATGCAATTCAGTCACCATTTTTTTTTTTTTTTTGGTACCAGGGATTGAACCCAGGAGCACTCCACCACTGAGCCACATCCCCAGCCCTATTTTGTATTTTATTCAGAGACAGGGTCTCACTCAGTTGCTTAGGGCCTCGCTAAGTTGCTGAGGCTGGCTTTGAACTCGCGATCCTCCTGCCTCCGCCTCCCAAGTGCTGGGATTACAGGCGTGCGCCACCGCGCCTGGCTCAGCCACCATTTTTGCTTGCATTTCATCAACAAATGCTCATGGATAGCCTGTTAGAAAGAGTGGTAAGCAATGGGGGTACAGAGACAATAAAATACAGCAGCTGATAATGGTCCTGCCTGTACAGTTGTGCGCTACATGAATTCACCAGTAAGGGGAGGAGCTTAGAAATCCAACCCATACTTCTCTAGGCAAGCTCCATGGTAGACGGGCTGCCCCTGCCCAGAGGGAGCATCTTTATCAATGAACCCAAAAGGATAACGTGAAAGTTTAAGGCCTTAGTTGAGGGCTAGTTGCTTAAGTCTCTGAAAGAGAAGGATGCACCGTCAAGTACAAACTATCTGTAAAAGATGGTTCTGAGAGTAGAAAGGGGAAAGTGACAGATCAGTGGGGGAGCCAAGCAGCCCTGAGAAAGAAAGTCTGATTTTCCAGACTGCAATCTTCGGAGGCAAAGGTGCTTGAACATTAGAACATTAGAACATTGTCCTAGAAGAAGTCTGGGCCACCAAGGAGCACAGAGGGAGAGCAGGTAGAGAGCAGGAGGAAGGGGAAGTCACCACCAGGGAAAAGAAGCTGGAAGTTCATCTTACCATTTTGCTCTGGTTTGGCTCTGAAAATTTTTATACTGTAGAAATTTTTATACTGTCTCCCCACTCAGGGACACATGGGAGGGGTAAGAGTGAACCCACCTAGGCCAGAACCCAGAACCCTGAACCCCCAGGTGCAGGGGAAATATGCTAAACCTACAATGCTAATGAGCAGCTCACTCTACTCAGCCTTTCCACCACCCATCCCAATAGGCCAGTGAAGTAGGGTTGCCTGGTGAGGCAAACCTGAAATAAAATAGGCAGTTTCTTAATGTTCGTGTAGCTGAGAGTGTTTCCTTTCACGGTTTCGGTGTTGGCAGAGAGGAGGGCAAGGAAGAGAAGATAAGGACTGAGGTTTTCCCCAGATTGGTTCAAGCTGGGAGAGTTTTATTTTTTCTGTGCTAGGGATTTCTCTCCTATAGATGGTGTTTTAGATATTTTAAATGATAGTTAGTATTGCATATGTTAATTTCCTTCAGTAAAAAAAGCCCTCACACGTGTTATCCTATTTCAGCCCAGGAACAAGTCAGTGAGGTGTGCAGGGTGACCTGCTTTCCAGACACTGCACCAAAGTTCTCGGAATGTGGGCAATTGGCCAGGAATGGTTGGCTACCTGGCAGAGTTAGACCCCTGTCTGTCTGCCTTCAAAATCTACTTTTCATTTGAAAGGAAGAGCAAATTTGCCTCATGGGGTTGTGAGGATTAAATGAGAAGCTCTACAAAAGGTCCCCAGTTGAACTACCGTTCATATCACAGAAAGTCTTGGTTCCCTTGTCCCTGCAACCAAGAGTAACCAGCCACTGGTAAATCAAAGGGCAGAGTTCATGGCCTGCCAGGGCCACAGCCTCCTGGGCTTCCCTGTCTGTGTTCTTGTGGTGTCTGCTGCCTGGTGTTGGAAGATGGTGTCCCCTAGCCAACCCCATGCTCTTTCCCAGGCCTTTTGCAGTAGAAACAGAAATAACTGAATGAATAGGATCAAGCTTGGTGGTGATGGGCTGCAGTGGGGAGAAGGTTCTAAGACTATCAACAATTACTCGCAAAAAACATTTCATTCCACTTTTATGGAGTGCCTCACTAAGCACAGTGCCAGAGACTCCACTCTCAGACACTGGAAATGCCAGTGGAAGAAAACATTTTCCAAGCCCTCTGACCTACCAGCTATAGACACAGCTCCCCCTTGTTACTTGTACTTATTATTATCCTGAAATAAAATGTAAAATCAATATAATTTACCTTTAGTAGGTTTCTGATTGGGAGGCATATGAAGAACCCTTCTGAGGGAGGGCACATGAAGGACCCTCCTGAGATGCTGACAATTCTCTGTGTATTGATGTGTTAGTTACTTGGCAATAGTCATATAAAAATTCACTGAACAAGGGATCTCTGTATTCATTTTTAAAGCTGCATGTGAATCTAGAATTATTTCCATGAAAGGTTCAATTAAAAGTGAATCTACAATTATGTCCATGAAAATTCAATTAAACGTGAATTCTACAGTTAACTCCACATAGATTGCAATTAAAAAGTGAGGTGAAGGTAAATTTTGTGTTATGTATATTTTACCACAATTTTTTAAAATGAAGTGCACTTCACACCCATCAGATTGGCAGAAATTGAGACATTTATTTCTCCATCTGGCAAGGATCTGGTAAGGACCCTTAAACATTGGTGGGAACATAAATTAGTACGATCACTACAGAGAACAATTCAGAATTACCTAGCAAAATTGGAAGTACAAGTGCCTTGTAAGCTAGAAATTCCTGTTCTAATATATTATTGAGAAACACTCACATGCAACAAGGATGTATATATGTGACATTCTTTGAAATATTGTTAGTTGTGGTACAAAATTAAAAATAAGTTCAAAATTAAAAGCAAAATGTTCATCAGGGTTTTTTTCCCTTTTATTTAAAAATAAAAAGCAGATACTATACAACAATCAATGTAGAACAGGAATTATGGATGGCAATTTGTTTCTTAAAGTATTTTTCCATATCTTTTATTTTATACATCAGTGAGATTCTTGTTACATGTTCATAAATGCACATGACACAACAATATGATTTTGCCAATATCATTCCCCAGTATTTCCTGTTTCCCTCCTCTTCTCCCTCTCCTTGGTCCCTTTCCTATTCTGATCTCCCTTAGGTTTTCATGAAGTCCCCCTCTACCTTTCTTTTCCTTTTTCCTTTCTAGTTTCCACTTATGAGAGAAAACATGAGACACTTGACTTTCTGAATTTGACTTATTTCACTTAACATAATGTCCTCAAGTTCCATTTTCCTGCAAAGGACATAATCTCATTCTTTTTTATGGCTGAATAAAACTCTATTGTGTACACATACCTCATTTTCTGTATCCATTCAGTGGATGGCAATTTGATTTCATGATTTGAGGAATTATGCACTGCCCAACAGATACACATACCAGTAGTATGCAACTGGTAATTTAAGAATAAAATCAAAACATTTTTTCTTCTGAAAAAGTCACATTTCCATATTATCTGTCAAAATTTATCATATAGAAAAGCACACCCCTGCCTGTCTAAAAACCTCTAGAAAACAAACAGATAAGCCTTGAAGCTTTAGCCATGGAAATTATTGCTGACTAATTATAAAGCGTTCTTGGAATTTGAAGATATTAAGAAGAGTACAGCCTTAAGGAACCAGGAGTGACTGTTGAAAAATATCAATACACCAAAGACACAGGAAATTAGAGGAAATGTGACACACTGGCATGGTTGTTGAACTAGGAGCAGAATGCAATGTGGTAACCTTCCCTGAAATCCCAACCTCCTGGTATTCGCACCCTGGTGTGGTCTCCCACACTTAATCAGAGAAGGCCCTTGTGGCCATAGAATACGGAGGGAATGATGGTGTGTGGCTTTAAAGCTAGATCATAAACAGTATTCAACATTCCACATTGGTCTCTTGGATCATTTGTTTTGTGGGAATCCATTTACCATGGTATCAGAGCATTCAAACAGACACAGGCAGAGGCCCAAAGAAAAAGGAACTGAGGCCCTCAGTACCAACCAGAGCCAATGTGCCTGCCCTGTAAACCATATCGAAAGTGAATTTCCCAGCCCCAGTCAGACCTGCAGAGGACTGCAGCTCCCAGCTGACATCTGACTATAAAACCTTGTTAGAAACCTTGAGCCAGAACCACCTAATGAAGCTGCTTCTGAATTCCTGACCAATAGAATCTGTGAGAGATAATAAATCAGTACTGTTGCTTTAAAAAATTCTTTGAGCTGTACATTGCAGATCTGTGTACTTTACCATATGTTAGCTAAATAAAAATCATGAAATTTAATAACTATATTAATGCAGAAAATAAAAGGAATATCCAAATTGTAAAATAAAAGGGAAATAAAATAAAAATGATTTATGAAAAGTAGTTTAATTGTTTGGCCAATGCTAGTCACAGTGACTTGCACCTGTAGTCCCAGCTACCCGAGTCTGAGGCAGATGGATCACTTGAGCCCAGTTCAGGGCTAGCTTGAGCAATATAGCATGCCCCCACCTATTAAAAAAAAAAAACTTTATTCACCACAATTCTAGAAGACCTAATGAAGTGATTTAAGGTTTATATGTAGAAAAATCACCTCCACAAATATGGCAGGTACAAGAATAGACTGACACACGTGTGTTGAGCTGGTGACTTGAATCATACAAGCAGTGCTGCCTTTACTGACTTGATTTTCCAAAATAGCAAACGTGGCAGGTTATCTTTTCCAAAAATAGCTATAACTAGTTTCTGGTCCCATGTACTTTTCCAGAGTCTGCCACTCCCTTATCGAATGGTGCATCTATTACCTTCTACCTGAAATTAGGTGGACCTCTGTGATTGCCTCAAAAAGGGGTGCAGCTGTACTTGACTTCCAAGATCAGTTCATAAAAAGTGATATGGTGGTTGTCAACAGGTCGGGCAAGGACCAAATAGAAAGTCTAAAGTTGAATAGGACAATGACTGAAATGAAGAACTTGTTGGAAGGGTCCACCAGCAGATATGAGTAGATAAAAGAATCAGCAAACTTAAGAACAAGTCAACAGAGGCAGTCTAATCTGATGGACAGAAAGGAGACGAGTGGCTTAAAACTGAATGGAGATACAGAGATCTTTGGGCCATCATCAAGCATATCAATATATGTATGATTGCAACCCCAGAACAGATGAGAGAGAGAATGAAGCACAGAGTATTTGAAGAAATAACAATGAGAAACTCCCCAAATTTGATGAGAAACATTACTATTCACAGTCTGAACCTCACTGAATCCTAAGTAGGATAAACTCAAAGAGATAAACATCTAAAAGCATCATAATCCAAATGTTGAAAGACAAAGAGAATCTTGAAAGCAGCAAGAAAGAAGTATGATCAATAGAGGATTTCTCATTAGAAACATGGAGCCCAGAAGATACTAGGGAGATATATTCAAAGAGCTGAGATAAAAGATTGCCAATTAAGAATTCTATATTCAGCAAGGCTATCATTTTAAAATGAGGGAGAAATTAAGATATTTACAATTTTTTTTTCTTTTTGGAGATCTGGGGCTTTTCAAGTGCTCTACCACTGAGCTACAACCCCATCCCTCCATTCACAGGTTTTGAACAAAAAAACTGAGAGTAGTCATTGTTCAGCAAACCTACCCTATAAGAAATGCTCAGAGTTTCTTTCACCAGTTGAAAGGGTACAGGCAACATCTCCAATGCACACAAAGAAATAAAGAACACCAGTAAAGAAATCTAGGTAGTTAAATATGAAAGACAGTACAAGTCTTGCTTGCAAGTCTTATTTTCTACCTGACTTAAAAGAGAACTGCATAATCTTTAATTATAAAATTGTGTTGGGCTTATTTTTTATGATTATAATAACACAAACTAGTGGGAATGTAATGAAGCACTAGTAATGAAGCATTGCAGGAGCAAAGTTCTTGCCATACTGCTAAAATTAAGTTGGCATTAATTTAAAAAGATCGTTATAAATTTAGATGTCAATGGCACTGACCAAGGCATCAAAGCAAACAAAAAGAAAATATATAGCAAAAGAAATAATAAGATAACTAAAATGGCACATGAGAAAAAACCTATTTAATACAAAAGAAGCCAGTAATAAGGGAAAAGAGGAACAAAATGTATCCACACAAGATGTATACAAAATAATAGTATTCATTTTCATCAACCAATCAAGTCATAATGTTTGCATATCTCTCAGCAGCAATAATTCAATGTTTGCTAATTCAGCCAGTCATAGTAATCGCAGTGCCTGCAATCCCAGGGACTCAGGAAGCTGAGGCAAGAGGATGGAAAATTCAAGGCCAGCCTGGGCAATTTAGTGAGACCCTGTGTCAAAATAAACAACAAACAATAAAAAGGGATTGGGATGTAACTCAGTGGGGTGGGTGTGTGTGTGTGTGTGTGTGCACACACATGTGGAATGCTAATTTGGTGTTTCCAACAAATTTATACAATATAACTACTGAAAAAATTTTAAAATCCCTCAACATGTGTTCTTGGACCATAATGGAATTAAATTAGAAATCAATAACAGAAAGGACCTTGAAGCATTCACAAATATATGTGAAATAATACCTTCCTAAATAATCAATGGAACAAAGGAATTAAAAGAAAATATTTTATGTCAATTTTAAAATTTTCTTTAATTAAGTAGTTGCAAAATATGTTTGGCTATTACAAATTTTGTCATTTAAAAATAAAAGGAGACGCTGCTGTGCAGACACCACTGCCATTGCCTAGAGGTCTTCTCCCAGGGCACAGCTGTTTTTGAGGCTGCTGCTGCAGGCATCCAGAGATCTTTCCTCTGGGCTGCTGCTTATGCTGCTGCTGCTGCTGACACCACTACTGCCAACGCTACTGACCCCCCTCAGAGGTCATCTGGAGGTCTTCTCTCTGGGTGCCCTTGCAGCTGCAGCCACAGCCGCCACTCCCACCACTGCTGATGACCTGCCACCTGCTGCCACTGACCTGCTGCCTGCAGTCATCCACTACCACTTCCACTACTGCCCGGAGGTCCACTGCCAGGGAGACTCCAGGTTTGGTTGCACGTGGCCGCATTCATCTTGAGATAGCCAGGGAATGGGAGTTAGGGTGCCAGCAGGTTTACTGCCACCGCCATCTTGGGGCACAGTCACCCCTGTCTGCGAACACAAGCTGGGACCTGGAGGTTCAGTGTCAGGTGAGTACAGGTTTCACTACACCTGGGGTCTTCCTCCTTGGGAGTGCTGGTGGCTGCCACCTCATTGCTGTTTCTCAGGATTGGTCATTTGGTCTTTTTCCAAATTCCAGCAGCATTGGGATCTTTGGACTGCATGGTGACAGAACCCGAGATCTCTGAAGGCCAGATTGATGGGATAGTGACGGGGTCTGCCAGGGTCAATCTGAGCCAGGCACTCTTGTGAGAAGTCAGAGACAGGGCTGAGAAACTTTTGAACGTTGACAGAAACAATTGTTCAATTTTCCATATAGATTTATTTTATTTTTATTTTTTTCTTCTCTAACATCTCTCTCCGCCATATTTGGAGCAAGGTATTTTTCATGCATCAGTTTGTTGAGAACAATGATATATGCATGGTGTTTCACAGTTATGTTGTACATTCTTATATATTTAATTTTTTTCCTCTTTATATGTATTCTTCCTCTCACTTGTCTGTTTTCCTGATTTCCTTTCTACCTTTTTTCCACCTAATGGCCAAATTCTGTTGGTTCCTCTTCCACTCTTCCTATGGATTTTTACTTCTAGCCTCTCTCTTTCTTTCTCGTGAACATCACATCCCACACTATTTCTGTTCTATCTTTGTCCACCAACTTGAAAACCTTGTAAACCCTTTTAGCGAATGTTCTGTTTATATTGTAGACAGTGATTGAACTCATCATTTCTGGTTATAGCAAGAAAGTAGTAGATGCCTTTGTGAGAGCTATTAGATTTAAGGCTATATATTGTTTACACTGGGTGCTGTGATATTGGTCTCCTTTTGGGGGGTATGGGGTATGGAAACCTTCAGGGACAATGTAGGTCTCTGTATTTAGGGTAGAATTTGTACTGCCTCAGATCCATACAACTAGATGGGAAAATACAAGCAACATGAAAAAATAGGGGGAAAAGGGCCCCCAAACAAACCAAGATGCCCCAATAAGAGGATCCACTGACAACACAGTAGAAGAAATGTCCAGGAGGACATGGAACAACATATTTCAACCTCTGAAAGAAAATGGATGCCAATCAAGAATTTTATATCCAGCAAGATTAAGTTTCAGATTCGTAGATGAAATTAAAAACTTTCATGATAAACAAAAGTTAAAAGAATTCAAAACTAGAAAGCCTGCACTACAAAACATTCTTTAAAAATATACCATGAGGATTAAAATCAGCAAAGGGAGGAACTACACTAAAGGAATAGTCAATCAAAGGAGAAACTAAATCAAACTAAAAACCAGAAATAAAACAAAATGACCAGGAATACAAATCATATCTCAATAATAACCTTGAATGTTAATGGCCTAAAATCATCAATCAAAAAATGTAGATTGGCAGATTGGATTAAAAACAAGACCCAGTAATATGCTGTCCCCAAGAGACTCACCTCATCGGCAAAAACATCCACAGACTGAAAGTGAAAGGATGGGAAAAAAACACATCACTCATATGGATCGCATAAACAAGCAGGGATTTCCATTCTCATATCAGCAGTGGACTTCAAGCCAAAGTTAATCAGAAGGGATAAAGAAGGACATTTCACTCTACGGATGGGAATTATACATCAGCAAGACATGACAATTGTAAATATTTATGCCTCAAACAATGGAGCATCTAGGTACATCAAACAGATCCTTCTGAATTTCAAGAATCGAATAGATCACAACACAATAATATTGGGTGACTTTAACACACCTCTCTCACTACTGGATAGACCTTCCAAACAAAAACTAAATAAAGAAACTATAAAACTAAATAATATGACCAATAATTTAGACTTAGCAGATATATATAGAATATTTCCTCCATCAATGAGCAAATACACTTTTTTTCTCAGCACACATGGGTCTTTATCTAAAATAGACCATATCTTATGCCACAAAGCAACTCTTAGTAAATACAAAAAAATGGAGATAATACCCTTCATTCTATCAGATCATAAATGACTAAAATTACAAATCAACGATAAAATAAAAAATAGAAGCTACTCTAACACATGGAGACGAAATAATACACTACTGAATGACAAATGGGTAGTAGAAGAAATCAAGGATGAAATTAAAGAATACTTAGAGGTAAATGAGAATACCAACACAACATACCAAAATCTCTGGGACACTATAAAGGCAGTACTAAGAGGAAAGTTTATTGCACTGAGCTCATTTATTAAAAGAATAACAAATCAACAAATAAATGACCTAATATTACATTTCAGAGCCCTAGAAAAAGAAGAAAAAATCAGCACCAGAAGTAGTAAAAGACAGGAAATAATTAAAATCAGAGCTGAAATCAATGAAACTGAAAGAAAAGAAACAATTTAAAAAACTGACAAATAAAAACTTGTTCTTTGAAAAAATCAATACAATTGATAAACCCCTAGCCACACTAACAAAGAGAAAAAGAGAGAAAAGCCAAATTACTAAAAAATTTGATGAAAAAGGAAATATCAAAACAGACACAAATGAAACACAGAAGAGAATTAGAAACTATTATGAAAATTTATACTCCAATAAAATAGAAAATATTGAAGTCATTGACAAATTTCTAAAGACATATGACCTACCTAAACTGAATCAGGAGGTCATACACAATTTACACAGACCAATTTCAAGTAATAAAATAGAAAACACTATCAAATGCCTACCGATTAAGAAAATCCAGGACAAGATGGATTCTTAGCCAAGTTCTACAAGATCTTCAAAGAAGAGTTAACACCAATACTGCTTAATTATTCCATGAAATAGAAAAGGAGGGCACCCTTCCAAACTCATTCTATGAGGCTAATATCACCTTGATACCAAAACCAGACAAAGACACATCAAGGAAAGAAAACTTCAGACCAGTATTCCTGACTAACATAGATGCAAAAATCCTCAATAAAATTCTGGCAAATTGTATACAAAACATATTAAAAAGATAGTGCCCCATGATCAAGTGGGGTTCATCCCAGGGATGCAGGGTTGGTTCAGCATATGGAAATCAATAAATGTAATTCATCATATCAACAGACTTAAAAACAAAACTCATATGATCATCTCAATAGATTCAGAAAAAGCATTTGACAAAATACAGCACCCCTTCATGTTCAGAACACAAGAAAAACTAGGGATAGTAGGAACATACTCAACATCATAAAAGCCATATATTCTTTTTTTTTTTTTGGTACTGGGGATTGAATCCAGGGGCACTCCACCACTGAGTCACATCCCCAGCCCTATTTTGTATTTTAGTTAGAGACAGGGTCTCACTGAGTTGCTCAGGGCCTCGCTAAATTGCTGAGCCTGGCTTTGAACTTTCGATCCTCCTGCCTCAGCCTCCCAACTGCTGGAATTACAGGCGTGCGCCACCACGCCCGGCTAAAAGCCATATATTCTAAACCCAAAGCCAACATCATCCTAAATGGAGAAAAATTGAAAGCATTCCCTCTAAAAACTGGAACAAGACAAGGATGCCCTTCTTCACTTCTATTCAACATTGTCCTTGAAACTTTAGCCAGAGCAATTAGATAGAAGAAAGAAATTAAAGGTATACAAATAGGTAAAGAAGAACTCAAACTATCACTATTTGTTGATGACATGATTCTATATTTAGAAGATCCAAAAAATTCCACCAAAAAACTTCTAGAACTAATAAATGAATTCAGCAAATTAGCAGGATATAAAATCAACATCCATAAATCAAATGCATTCCTATACATCAGTAATGAATCCACTGAAAGAGAAATTAAGAAAACTACCCCATTCACAGTAACCTAAAAAAAAAAAAAAAAAAACTTGGGAATCAATCTAACAAAAGAGGTGTAGCCGGGTGTGGTGGTGCACGCCTGTAATCCTAGCACTTGGGAGGCTGAGGCAGGAGGATCGAAAGTTCAAAGCCAGCCTCAGCAATTTAGCGAGGCCCTGAGCAACTCAGTGAGACCCTGTCTCTAACTAAAATACAAACTAGGGCTGGGGATGTGGCTCAGGGGTGGAGTGCCCCTGGGTTCAATCCCCAGTACCAAAAAAAAAAAAAAAAAAAAAAGAGGTGAAAGATCTCTACAATGAAAACTATAGAACACTAAAACAAGAAATTGAAGAACCAACTTAGAAGATGGAAAATCCTCCCATGCCCTGGATAGGCAGAATTAATATTGTCAAAACGGACACACTACCAAAAGCATTATACAAATTCAATATACAATTCCTATTAAAATCCCAATGACATTCTTCATAGAACTAGAAAAGGCAATTGTGAAATTCATTTGGAAAAATAAGAGACCCACAATAGCCAAAACAATCCTTAGTAAGAAAAGTGAAGTAGGAGGCATCACAATACCAGTACTCAAACTATACCACAGAGATATAGTATTAAAAACAGCATGGCATTGGCACCAAAATGGATATGTAAACTAATGTACAGAATAGAAGACACAGAGACAAACCCACATAAATACAGGTATCTCATACTAGACAAAGGTGCCAAAAACATTCACTAGAGAAAAGATAGCTTATTCAACAAAAGGTACTGGAAAAAAAAATGGAAAGCCACATGTAACAAAATGATATTAAATCTCTATGTCTCACACTGCACAAAAATTTACTCAAAGTGGATCAAAGATGTAGTGTTTTAGTGCACTGTTTTACTGCAAAGATGTAGGCACTAAAACAGAGACCCTCCACCTAAAAGAAGAAAAAAGTAGTCCCAAATCCTTATCATGTGGGCTTAGGCTCTGACTTCCTTAACAAGACCCCTAAAGCACAAGAAGTAAAATCTAGAATTAATAAATGGAATGGATTAAAACTAAAAAGCTTCTCAGCAAAAGAAACACTCAATTATGCAAAGAAAGAGCCTACAGATTGGGAGAAAATCTTTACTACATGCACCTCAGATAAAACATTAATCTCTAGGATATATAAGGAACTCAAAAACTTAATGCCAAAAATCCAAATAACCCAATCAATAAATGGGCTAAGGAACCAAACAGACACTTCATAGAAGAAGACATACAATCGATCAACAAGTATATGAAAAAATGTTCAACATCTCTAGCAATTAAAGAAATGCAAATCAAAACTACTCTAAGATTTCATCTCACTCCAATCAGAATGGCAATTATCAAGAATATAAGCAACAACAAATGTTGGTGAGGATATGGGGAAAAATGTACATTCATACATTTATGGTGGGAATGCAAATGGTACAACCATTATGGAAAACAGTATGAAGATTCCTCAGAAAATTTGGAATGGAACCACCATTTGACCAGCTATCCCACTCCTTGGTTTATACAAAGGACTTGTAATCAGCGTACTACAGTGAAGCAGCCACATCAATGTTGATAGCAGTTCAATTCACAATAGCTAAACTATGGAACCAACCTAGGTATACTTCAACAGATGAATGGATAAAGAAAATCTAGTGTATATATACAATGGAATATTACTAAACTTTAAAGAAGAATGAAATTATGAATTTGCTGGTAAATGGATGGAGTTAGAGAATGTCATGCTGAGTGAAATAAGTCAAACCAAAAAAACCAAAGTCTGATGTTTTCTCTGATATGTGGATACTAATTAACAATAAGGGTGGGAGTACACTAGGGAAGAATAGTTACTTTAGATTTGATAGAGGGGAATGAAGGGATTGGATGGGGTATGGGGGTAGGAAGGTTAGTAGAGTTAAACAGACATTATTACCTCATGTACATATATGACTACATGACTGAAGTGATCCTACAGTACGTACAATCAAAAAAAGGAGAACTTATACTCCATTTATGTATGATTTACCAAAGTGCATAAATGCATTCTACTGTCATTTATAACTAATTAGAACAAATAAAAAAATTTAAAAAATAGAAGATAGCTGAGAGCAGTGGATATTCCTATACTCACAGCTACTCAGGAGGGTGAGTCAGGAGGATTGTGTTTAAGTTCATCCAACACAGCAAGACCCTATCAAGAGAGAGAGAGAGAGGAAAAAATTAAAAATTATACAAATTATAAGCCAAAAGACAAAAACAAAAACAAAGCATAATCAATAATTTATTTTCTGTCTTAAGCAATGAGAAAAGGAAGAACAAAATACAACCAAAGGGAAGAAGGAAAGAAACAATAAGAATTAGGACAGAAAAATAAATACAACAGAGAATGTTTAATAGAGAAAATGAATTAAACCAACTAAAATACTTTTGAAAATGTAAGAGAGAAAAAAACTGTATTTTTGAAATGATTATGTATAGACTGACAATTAGTTTTACCATAACAGGTCATCTAAAACCCAGTTCTATCAGAATATTTTCAAAACTCTTTGTTTCTTCTTTCTATCATCTTTCCTTTCTTCTTTCCTCTTTCTCCTCTGTTTTCTTCTATTCTTCTATTTTTCTATTCCTGGCAATTATTTCTCTCTGAAATTTTCTTTTCTCATATTAAAATAGTCAGTCCTGATTTCTTTTTTTTTTTAAAGCAGCTTTATTGAGGTAAAATTCACATACAACAAAATTTCCCTTTTTTTTTTTTTTTTTTTTTGGGGGGCTGGGGATTGAACCCAGGGCCTTGTGCATGGGAGGCAAGCACTCTACCAACTGAGCTACATCCCCAGCCCCCAAAATTTCCCCCTTTAAAATACACAATGCAAGTTGGCCATGGTGGAACACACCTGTAATTCCAGCTACTGGGAGATTGAGGTAAAAGGATCACAAGATCAAGGCCACCCTGGGCAACTTAGACTCTGTCTCAAAATAAAAAATAAAAAAGGACTGGGGATGTAGCTCAGGGGTAAAGTGCCCTCGAAACAATCCCCAGTATTGCAAATAAAAGAATAAAGTGTACAATTCAGTGATTTTTCAGTTACATTGCGTTGTGTAACTACTGTCACCATAGAATTTCAGATCCTTTTCCTCACCCCAAAAAGAAACACGGTACTCATGAGCAATCATGTGCCATTCTCCCTCTTACCACAACCCCTGGAACACAATAATCTACTTTTGATTTCCTTGGATTTTCACATTCTGAACATTTCATTTTGTAACTGGCTTCTTCATTTAGCATAATTTTTTCAAGATTAATCCTTGTTGTAGCATAGATGAGTACTGCATTTCTTTTTAGGACTGAATAATATTCTATCATATGGATATACCACATTTTCTTTACTCATTCATCACGTGATTCACTTTTGAGTTGTCTCCACTTTTTAGCTATATAAATAACACTACTATGAATATTCATGAACAAGCTTGTTACATGGTGTACTTCAGTTCTTTTGGATATAGTCATAAGAATGGAATTTCTAGATCACATAATAACTCTATGTTTACCTTTTTGAGAAATTGCCAAACCATTTTTCAAATATTCGTGCCAGTTTAAAATCCCATTAGCATGTTTGAAGGTTCTAATTTCTCCATATGTCTGCCAACACTCACTGTTGTCTATCTTTTAGATTTTTTCTTGCATTCTTTTGATTAATGTTTTTATGGTTTATCATGTCCCATTCTTTAACTTTCAACCTATCTATATTGTTGTATTTGAAGCAATTTCTTTTTTTAATTTTACTTATTTTTATTTTTACAGACTGCATTTTGATTCATTGTTCACAAATGGGGTACATATTTTCTATGGTTGTAAACGATATAGATTCACATCATTTATTTTTTTTTTTTTTTTTTTTTTTTTTTTTTTTTTTGGAACCAGGGATTGAACTCAGGGACACTCAGCCACTGAGCCACATCCCCAGCCCTATTTTGTATTTGATTTAGAGACAGGGTCTCACTGAGTTGCTTAGGGCCTCGCTAAATTGCTGAGGCTGGCTTTGAACTCGCGATCCTCCTGACTCAGCCTCCCAAGTCGCTTGGATTACAGGCATGCGCCACCACGCCCGGCTAGATTCACATCATTTATGTAATCATATACATACATAAGGTAATGATGTTTGTCTCATTCCACCATCTTTCCTTCTCCCGCCCTCTCCCCCTCTCATTTCCCTCTACACAATCCAAAGTTCCTCCATTTTTCTCTTACCACCCACACGTCCTTGCCCCCGTTGTATATCATCATCCACTTATCAGAGCTAACATATGGCCTTTGGTTTTTTGGGATTGGCTTGTTTCACTTAGAGAGGTATTCTCAACTCCATCCAGTTACCTACAAATGCCATAATTTTATTCTTCTTTATGGCTGAATAATATACCATTGTGTATATATACCACAGTTTCTTTATCCATTCATCAATTGAAGGGCATTTAGGTTGGTTCCACAGTCTATTGTGAATTGAGCTGCTATAAACATTGATGTGGCTGCATTACTGTAGTATGCTGATTTTAAGTCCTTTGGGTATAAACTGAGGAGAGGGATAACTGGGTCAAATGGTGGGTCCATTCCAAGTTTTCTGAGGAATCTCCATACTGCTTTCCAGAGTGGCTTCATCAATTTGCAACTCCACCAGCAATATATGAGTGAAGTATATTTCTTATGGACACATAGAATTAATCATTTCTTTTATCCTTCCTGCCAGTTTATTTTCATTAGTGAAGTTAGACCATTTACACTGACTGCTATTATTGAAATATTAGAGCTTATGCCTATCATTTTATTATTTTCTGTTCTTTTTTTCCTTTTTTATGTTTTTTCTGTCTTCCTGCAAATAATTTATTTTTCAGAATTCTATTTTTTGTTATATTATTATTTGGTGTATCTTTTTGATTGCCTTTTAATGGTCACTTAAGGTATTATATTATATATACATATCTGATCACAGTTTTATTATATTAATATACCTAAGCCCAGCTCTATTCAGAAACTATTTTCAATGATAATTTTTTCTTAAAAATAACAACAGATATTAAGGATAAATGTCATACTTGAACAGATGTAGGAAAAAATAAGGACTGACTTGGATAATCTTAGCCCTTTGCATGACATTTCTCAGCTATAAATCCACCCTTGTATGTTCTCTCTCTCTTATCATCAACCCACCAACCTACCTCAGAAATATCAATTCCAGCTGAATGGTTTTTCTCTTCATGAACGAGTTCTCCAAGTTTCTAGATAGTGGTGACTCTCGACCTCTTCCCTTTAATCATTCCAGCACTATAGCTCTTAGTCACTTCCTGCAGCCTTGTAGGTACCTCAATATTCCTTTTTACCCTTCTAATACTTATAACAATTTCTCTATATAAAATACCCTCTGTTGATAAACTTCATGTGATTTTTATTCTCCTAACTGGACACTGGCTGCTGATGGTGACCAGAGGGAACAGAAAGGGCCAGGAATGACTTTACATGACCATGTGCCACACATACTTATGCACTGCTCAGCATCAGGGATATGTTCTGACAAGATGCTTCGTTGTGAGTCCATCAAAGAGTACTAGACACACTGTGATGTCTATGATGTCACAAAGTGATGCCATCTTGTTGGACCACCATCATATACACAGTATGTCATCAACTGAAACATTGTTATATGGTGTCTGATTATGCATAAATAATGAATTTTAATTATTATTTGCAAGTCTATTAATAACATGCATATTTTGTACACCTATCACTTATTAAGTACATATTATATGACACTCTACATGGCTACTTCCTTCTCATGTTTTTTCAGTTTCAACTTGAGTTTTATTTCAGAGAGCATTCACTGATCACCTTATCAGAAATAGATACCAATCCCTGTTCATCTCTGCCGCAGCTCCTGCACTCTGTCCTTCATAGGATATAAAACTATGTGAAATCTCTTTATTTTCTAATCTTTATTCCCTGCTAGAATGTGAAATCCATGGAGGAAGACCCATACTGGTCATACTTGCCATAGTATCCTAGGGCCCAGCATAGTGCTTGACTCATGGTAAGCATACGTATTTTTTAAATATGGTGTATCTGTTATGTGTTACTGCTTAACAGCCATCCCCAAACTGAGCGTCTTGAAGCAAACAGTTGATTATTTCTCAAGAGTCTGTGGTTTGTCTGGGTGGTTCTTTTCCTGATCTTCCCTGGACTTATTCAAGAAGCTGCATGCAGATTGAATGAGGCTGGAAGGTCTAAGTCAATAGAAATAGCTAGAGGACTGGGACCTCTCATTTTAAGTAATGTAACTTAAACTTCTTTACATGACATCTGCATTCCAAGGGGATCAGCCCCAGTGTGCAAGTGCTTATCAAGCCTCTGCTGTGTCATGGTTATGTCTCACTAGTCAGGTCCGAGGGCCAAGACTAGAGTCAACATGGGAGGAGACCAAAGGGCTTGAATACTATGAATACCAGGAGACTGACTCACTCATCAGTGTAACCACAGTTTGTAATTTTATATACATTGTCACTAATATTGACACACAGTTGTTATTGTCATCCCTTTGTACAGTTGAGAAATCTAAGGTCATCAGAGTTCAAGGAACTTGCTCAATCTTTATTGCTTCTAAGTGGTGGAAAAATTCTAGTTTTTTCATTCCAAATCCTGTGAACTTCCACCTATCAAGTCTCCTCCTGGAAAGACCTGGTGTAGGAAAAAGGATACAACTCATGAGACAACTCCAACCCATATTTTGATTTTAATGGTAAACACAATGGCCTTATTTTTGCCCACATGCACTGGACAAGATGAGTTAAATAATATGGACTGAGGAGATTTAAAATGACTTACTTGTCGCCTCAATAGGCAAGACAACTCATGTTCACACTGGGAATTATGTGGCTTCTCAGTTGTGGCATTGCGATATTTCATGTATGACTCTCTGCCATAGTTCCTACCTCTATACTATTAATTGTTCACCATTTATTATGGGCTGTTGCAGGTCAGAGTCCACATTGTCTGAAGCACAACAGGCTCTCTACAAATATTTGTTGAATGAATGAATGAACAGGGATCAAGGAGGCCAAAGATGAACTCCTTCACCATTTGCCAGGGATCCTAAGAAGAATCAGTAAATAAATAGGGATGTTTCACTCAGCATTAAATCAGATGAACAACAAATTGTGTATTATTTGAAAAACAAAGAGAAATTCAAGGAACCAGATGTTGTGGTTAACAAGTAAGTCAAACTTTGTGACCTTAACAAAAATTAATTTAAAATTGGTGCTTTTAAGTATTTTTGTGCATTTTTTATTTAGAAAGCTTCTAATTCATGTCAGCATGTTCTGCTCGTTTTTCTATTTCATTTTGTTTTCTTGATTCTTTTCCCAATGCTTCTTATCTACAATTTCAATAGTCCACAATGAGGAATCACACTCCACAATGCAGCCTTCTATCCTCTTGCTTGTTCTTTTCCTTTCAACATTGATTTCAAGAACTTAATTTTTTCTTACAACTGAAAGTAAATTGTCCCAAAGAAAATTTGTTGAAAACCACAGAGTTTGGCAGTTTTTATCTCTAGCAATATTGAACTATGGAGGATTTGGACTCTGGCAACAACAGTCACAGCAGTGTGTTGGGTGAAACAAAAGGAAATAAATAAAATCAAAATCAGCTTTAAAAATTTAATTTGGGGTGGGGTCTCATGAAAATAGAAGAGAGTGGAGAGAGGGAGTTGAGGAGAATGGAGGAGGGCCAGGAAAAGGAAGGAAGGATGGAATGACCAAAGGAAGGATGGATTGACCAAACTATCATATGTACATATACAAATGTAACACAGTGAATCTCACCTTTCTGTTTAACTACAAAGCACTACTTTTAAAAAACCTTAAATAAATAGAAAGAAATCTAGAAGAGACAGGGAATAGGGGAAGGGAAGAAGGGAGGGAAAGATGAAGTACTGGGGACTAAATTGGAGCAAATTATATTCCACACTTGTATGATTGTGCTAAAATGAACCCTAATATTACATGTAACTATAATATACCAATACAAAAAATTTAAGCAGAAGTCCACACACTGATTTTGTCACATTCAGCCATTTGTGAATGGTATAACCTATAAAATACCAAGTTTTTATGTATTAAATATATTTTATGTATTAAATAATACTTAGTATTTTAAAGTTTTATGTTCTACAAACATAATAATTATTCAAAGTCAACTAAGTGGTACATTTGTTCTTTCATTTAAGTTTTTATAGGCATTCCATGTCTGGAACAGTGGGACAAAATTGGTTAAGCAGTGTGGTTGAGATTTTCTACAAAAAGAAATATTAACCTCCCATAGAAAGAGCAGATCTTTCTTTTTTTTTTTTTTTTTTTTTTTTTTGGCTGATGCTCTAAAGAGAACACAGATTTTTTTCAAAGAATTTTTTAGTTGTTAATGGACCTTTTTTTGATTTATTTATATGCTGTGCTTAGAATCAAATCCAGTGCCTCACACATGGTAGGCAAGTGCTCTACCACTGAGCCACAACTGCAGCCCAAGAACAAAGATTTTAGGTGGTAATTTAACATCCATAGAAAAAAGTGAGAAGTGCTCTTAAAATGATTAACATTCAAATTAAATATCCAGGCAGGTGCACGGTGCTTGCTGGGGCCCAACACTAGCCTATGAAGCCAGAGGACCCTGAAACCACCATCATCAGCTGCACCTTCAGTCTATCATTGGCTCTATGAACTCCATGCCTGGGCCTATACCTCTCCTCCAACCCAGCTGCAGCCCATCTCTGCATGCCGGCAACATCCTGATGCAGGGAACTGTGAAAGAACCAAATGCAAACATTTATAATGTTGAATATTAAGATGCATGTTGAAGCTAGGTGCCATGGAGTGAACTTATAATCCCAACAATTTGGGAGGCTGAGGCAGAAGGATTGCAAGTTTGAGGCCAACCTCAGCAACTTAGTGAGACTTTGTCTCCAAATAAAAAGTAAAGGAAGTGGGGTTGAGGGATGTGGCTCAGTGGTAGGGCACCCTTTGGGTTCAATCCCCAGTACCACAAAACAAAAAATGTGTGCTGAGCACAAAATATGGATTCCTGCTTTGGAGACCAAGAGGCCTTTGATGAGGGATGTTGGGTTGAGAAGACCACCTGATCCACCTGGCCACATCCTGGAGGGTGAGTCTCAATGATTCTTGGTTCTCCCTGGTCTGTCTTTAAGATAGTGGTTCTCAACCAGGGTGATTTCATCCCTAGGGGACATTCAACAATGTCTGGAGACATTTTGGATTGTCACAACTAGGGGAAGGAGTACTATTGGCATCTATAGGATAGAAGCCAGGAAGGCTGCTTTTTGTCTTGCAGTACATAGGACAGCCCCCCACAACTATCAGGAGTGCCCAGGTTGAGAAACCCTGCTTAGGACAATAAGCCTGGCTTAGGAAAGTGCTCCCCCAGCACAGCAACTTGTTCAAGACCCCAAGCTGGGAAAGTCCACAGTGAGATCAGGGATCCCACTGGGACTACTCCAAAGGCCCCTCTGAGGTTAAGAAAAAACACTGCTTCCTGCCAATGTCCCTCCTGGTCTTACTCTCATGTCTCCCACATGAAACGGCCACCATGGTACTTCCCAATCAGTACTATGATGTGATTAAGTGCTGTAAGGAATGTGAAGATGCTTTGTAAACTGGTTAAGTCATGAACTGATACCAGCTGCTTTGAATAATAAGGCCACAGGTACCGAATGGTAAAAGAAGAGCAGGCCCTGAACTTGTGGACTCTGCGCGGTGTCGGGGTGTCACCTCAACTCAGCGAGTATGCATCAGATGCTAGAGGTGGAGAAAGGGAAGACACATCATACCTCTGTGAGGCAGCGGGAATGGAGTGGTTCTCAAAACCTCTCCAGCCCAGTGGCTGAGCAGGGCTTTGGAAGCCAGCTTTCTGGGTCCATACCCCACCTCTGCCACATACTAGATGTGTGAACTCTGGCAGGGTGTACGGTCTCTCTGTGTCTCCCTTGCTTCTCTGTAAAATGAGGATCATAGTATCTACCTCATAGTGCCCCAGGGACTGTGGCTGGCACATAGGAAGTACATCAGTGAGATTGCTGTTATTAACATCCCATGCTTCCCACAGTGTTTTCTGATTCCATCTTCACCATACCCTCCAACTCCTTGAACATTTTGTCAAAATTCACCTTTGTCTGTATAGCTGCAAATTCCGTGAGGATTGGGGTCAGAACTGTTTTTGTCATGAGGCATCTCCACTCCTAACATGTTTGCTGTATTCAGAAACTTTGGTTGGATCAATAAATGAAAGGATGGATAAGTCCTCTGTTTCCAAGAATCATACCACTTAGTATAGGCCTGTCAAAAAGTATTTGCAAAGGAAGGCCTGCAATTATTAAAATAGGAGCATTTATTGATCATCTACTGGTCATCTACTTTGTGATACCTGAGGTGAGACAGGAAGCCAGTGGAGTGATTTGAGCACTGTAATGACAGGACTTACACTTCAAAGGATCACTTTGTACCATGAAGTCTAAACTGCCCCTGTAAGGGGTCTGGGGCAATACCCAGATGCTGTGACACAGCAGATGAAAACTGCATTTGAGCTGAGTCACAGAAGGGTGCAAGCAACCTCACCCTTAGGTGGGGAAGCATTTTCCATGGCCCATGGCAGAAAACAAGAGTCAGGGGAGACAGGAGGAAATGTGCTGGAGAGGTCAGCAAAGTCATGTCACAATGGACAGGTGCTGATCCTAATGCATCCCTTGCTTTCATGGTCTTACTGGTTTTTAGTAGACAGACACCATATTGAACTGGGTGTCACTGTAGAAGTCACTCCCACCAGTATTTCCTTCCACCAGTATCTCTTACTTGGTCCACAGACTCTAGGGATACACACATATTCTTAGTTCCTGATCACAAGGGAGGGACACTGTGGTTGCCTGGGTGACACCAATGCAGCACACTGGTGCTGGAGCAGTTTTGACCTTCCTCATACTATAAACAATACTTCTAGACCCAGGGGCTTGTGTATTCAGCTTCGCCCCCTCAGACATATTTGTCTGAGGCAAGGAAAGGGACAGCATATCTCCCTGGTCTCCCAAAGGTAAGTGATCTTATTCTTGGGGTCTACTCTCTGTCCCAGCTTGTCCCATCATTACTCCATGTACATGGCATCTTCATGTAAGTCAATCCTGGGTGGTCTCACACCCTGACCCTTCAGCCATGTCTGAACATGCCTCCCCAGTTGGATGCTCTTGCTGGAATCCTCATGATCTGTATAAATATGTCTACATCACATACAGGAGTTGTGTACATCCACAGAAGTGTTTGTTTATGTAGACCGTGTGCCACATCTCACTGAGCTAAAATGACAGGAACGCGTTTTTAAGTCTTCATGCTAGAGTTTCCATTCAAGTCCACGTTCACAGGATTGAGCTATGGGAAAGAGCATTTCTTCTCTATGTTAGTATAAACATGAACAAAGAGATCATTGCTATGTTATTATACTTACTCTAGTTTTAGATTAATTGGGGAACAAAGGAATTTCCATCAAGGTTTTGGCCATCTACTTGGAAGGCCATTGTCTGACTATATTTCCTTTCTCTTCCTTCTTTGCTCATATTTCTTTTTTTAACTACATTTCAACACAAACACTCAAACATGTCGTGCTCAGGGCACAGGACAGGTGATGAGAAAGGAAAGATGAACACAAAGTGGGAGAGAGTGGGGAAACTAGACTCGCATCTATCTCCCACTGGAATCCACATCAGCCCCTTCTCATCTCAGAACCCCTGGCTCTGTTGCTGTGGATGACCTGCAGAAGATGCTGCTGCTCTTGCTCCAGACCCACGCTTGTGCTTGGCCCAGGACTCAGGAAAGCTGAAGGAAGGGATCCTACAAATCTGGAGCATCAAGCTGGTTTGTTTCCCACACCAACAACAGACATGGAATCTGCAGAAACCTGCACAAATTGGAACAGTGCTTGACCTACTAGGACATTCCATGAGTAAATACTGCTACTGTTCCACTTGGTCTTCCACATGTCCTACAAATTCCTTTTGTGGCCAACCCTAACTAGTAACATGTAAGAGGCAGGTTGTGGGTAGCCTCATTCAACTCAGCTGAACTTCAGTATTGCAAAGCTACCACGAATACCACCTGCTCCATGGGTGACAGTGCCATCTTCCAGCACTGAGACTGCAGCTATCCCTTGACCCCTCACTTGAGTCCAGCCTTCTCTTTCCAGCTCACTGTGCCTGTTCACACCAGCACAAAGGTGGCAGAAAGGTTGTAATCTAAGTCCATGTCCAACAGAAAAGTGAGATGCCCAAACCAGGGCTTCTCCAGGGAACCCTCACTGTCTGTGAGTGACTTCCTGGGAAACACCCCTCTTCACATGGGTTCACAAAAGAGAAGCATCTCCTTCCTTTGAACGGTGGGGAGATAATCACCCCTCATTGTGAACCCCAAACTCCTCCCCATTCTCTCTAATAGAATCCATGGGAGAGAGGGTGCTAGTAACAGAGCCAGTTCTACTGCTGCTTGGTCACCTCTGGGGGACAGGTCTGGTTCTGGTCACTGGCAACTCCTCACAGTATTAGCAGTTCTTATCCCCACTTTCAGCCTTCACCTCGATTCCAGTCTAGCAAGAAAAGTTCTACTAAGCATCCCAGGTCAGAGTTCTCTTTTGGAGTTTCCTAGACCCTGAAGCTCCTACTGTTAGGAACACCAATTAAGGATCTTTTGGAGATATACTTTTCCACAGAGAAAAAGTATGGGAAAATAGATGAGTTCACTGTAAACCCAGCTACTGTTACTAACATCTCAAAAACTGTGGACATAAATAGAAAAATCAGGTATTCAAGGCAGGTACACTTAACAGAAGATGAAGAAGAGAATGAAGCAGGTTAAAGCTTTCACTGAAATGACTAGAATTCTGGTTGCTGGAAGGCACACCGGAATGTGGGAGAAGCACAGGGAAAAACTACTGTTGAGCCCTACTATGGACCATGGACCATCTGCCTTGATCTTTAACATCCATGATGGACATTCTTAGTTCCAGGAAAAAGTGAAGAAATTCAGAAAGTGAAACAGCATCTCTAATATCACATTGTTAATTAGGAAGAGCCAGCATTCCAACTCAGGTCAGCAAAGCAAAGGCAAAATTCTTTCTACTATGTCTTGCTTCTTTCAAAGGAAGATAGATGTAGCGGCACATATTTCAGAATTACATATCATTGTCAGTTACTGTTGAATGTGTACAGAGTTTCAGTTGGGATGATGAAAAGGTTCTGAAGATGGTTGTGATTGAGAACGCACTTAATACCATTGAACTGTATATTTAAACACAGCTAAAATGGTGAATGTTATGGTAGATATATTTTACCAAAATTTGCACAGGTTGCCAAGGATCAAATCCAGGGCCTAAGGCATGCTGGAAAAACTTTGCCATTGAACTACACCCTAGCCCAACCACAATTTTAAAATACCCTGTTAAAAAAATTTATACATTGAATGAATGATCCTCTACCCCACTCACATGTTTTGGGTAAGCCAGTTTGTTTCTGTTTTCCCTTTAGCTTATGGGAATGAAAGGAATCAGTCTGTGGATAAGCTACAGTGGAAAGAAAGGCAAAAGCATATTATCTTATAAAGGAAACTTGTACCACACACAGATAAAGGAGTCCAATATAAAACCAGTGAGTCATCAATATGTATTGAGGAAAAGAAATGAAGATAAATAAAACATCTACACCTTTTTTCAGATAAGATTATGAATGAAGAAAAGCAGAAAACTTCCTAATTAGATGTTTATAAGAACAACACATGATGTCTTAAACAAGGGACTCTGTAGCCACAAGCCAAGGAGATTGTCTAAGTGTGGGGTGTCCACATATTATGGGCCTGGAACCCTAAGTAAGACAGCAGGTCAGTTGGAAATCTTGTATTATAAATCAAAACCAAATATCTAAAGCTATAAAGGTTCTGGAAAAAGAATCAGAGAATAAAGAGTAAAATATTGAGACCAGAAGAAAATTACTTATACTTTTAAGCAAGAGAAGACCCAAGTATGATTTAGAATTATAAAAATTAAATCATTGCAGAATGATTATAAAATAGACAAGAAAAAATATCCACCACCCTAACATCACATTATCATTTTTAACCATTATTTTCTAAAAACTTAGTTTAAACTCCACTTTTCTTTTGCCGTTACTCTGCATAGAAACCTTAAGTGGCTTCTGTTTTAGTTAGCTTTTTCACTGCTGTGACCAAAAGACCTGAGAAGAACAATTTTAAGGAGAAAGCTTATTTGGAGGATCCCAGTTTCAGAGGTCTCAGTCCTTAGAAAGCTGCTCCATTCCTTGGGGCTTGAGGTGAAGCTAAACGTCAAAGCAGAGGAGTGTGGCAGAGAAGAGCAGCTCAAGATGTGATGATCAGGAAGCAGAGAGAGCTCCACTCATCAAGGACAAAATATAAACCCAAAGGCATGCCCCCAAGGATCCTCAGCCACACCCTGCCTGTCTATAGTTACCACCACATTAATCCCTATCAGGGGATTAATGCATTTATTAGGTTAAAACTCTTAAAATCCAATCATTTCACCTCTAAACCTTCTTGCATTGTCTCACATATGAGCAGTTGGAGGACACCTAATATCCAAACCATAACAGCTTCCAGTACTTAAAAATTATTTAACCTGTCATCAAACATCTTCAAAGTCTGATGCCAACATAGCCGGTCCATCTTACTTTCCACAATCTTCCTAATGAACTCTTTGCTCTGGTAAAATCATTTGGCTCACTGTCTCTGAAACCTACTTTGATCTTTCCCACACTTGTCCACACTGTTTTGGAACATCTTCTCCCTCTTCTTTCCTCCTTTCCAATTTAAAAACTGGAATTTAAAACTTCTAAGATCCAGTTGAAATCTTTCATCAGGGCTTTCCCCAGCCAGCCCAGCTGACAGTGAGTCATTCTTCTCTGGAAAACCTTTAATATTGTCCTTATAAGTCACTGGACAACTAACCATTGGCTGCTTTATAGTTTTGTTGTCTTCACAATTTATGTAAATCTGTATTTGTTTTTGAGATAGAGTCTCACTATGTTACCTGGGCTGGCCTTAAATTCCTGGGTTCAAGTGTTCCTCTTGCCTCAACCTCCCAAGTACCTGTGACAATAGGCATGTGCCACTACACCCAGCTATGTAAATCTTTTTGTTTGCTTGCTTATTTGTTTTTGATTTTTCAGGGCTAGGAATCAAACTCAGGATATGTAAATCTTTACTGATACATTGTGCGTGCGTGTGTGCGTGTGTATTGTCTCCTCAATTAGATCATAAACTCAGAAGAGGAACTACAGGTGCTCCTCAACTTACAATGGGGCTAAATCCTAACAAACTCAACTTGGATTGAAAAAAAAGCGGAAAATGTAGTGAATATACCTAACCTACCAAACATCCTAGCTTAGCAGCACAGTGCATGGTAGGGAATCAGTTATTAGCACTCACAATTGTGTGGCTGATGGAGCAGCAATTTACGGCCCTGCCCAGAATCTCAACAGATTATCTATCATACTGTATGCCTATAACCTAGGAAGAGATCAAATTCAAAATTCAAAGTACAGTTTCTCCTGCATGCGTATTGCTTCCACACCATCACAAAGTTGAAAAATCATAAGTTGAACCATTGTAAGTATGGAATACACACACACACACACACACACACACACACACATATACATACATAGATGTGAAGATGATAGATAGATAGATAGATAGATAGATGATAGATAGATAGATGATAGATGATATAGATAGATAGATAGATAATAGATAGATGATAGATGATAGATTGAGTCAAGCAAGTAACAAATTCCTGCTGGTGTGCCACTAGGTATGAGGTTCTAGACTAGGCATTATCTGTCAGAGATCCCACAACTTACAACCCCTGTCATTCTGTGCACCCTTCCCCACCCCTGCTTTACACAAAGGCAAAATTGCTGACTCATGAAATGTTTTAGAAGCTGTCATTTCTACCTTAAAGGTCAGTAACATCATGGCAAGACCCCTCAACTTCACACCTTCTGCCTCCTGCATCCTGAGATAATTAGTAGGTCAAGGTCAGTCTCTATGGGCTGTCAAGCCTAGCCAAATCTCTGTAACTTGCTTCTTTCTGCTTACAATGGGGCAGGTCAGATAGTTGAGGCTACTTTGTGGCTGGGGTCACCTTGGATTCAAGGGGACAGAGGACAAAAAGACCCACTTTATCTTCTAGCCTAAGCCACATTCTTTAATTCCCACCTCCACCAAAGCAGCCCACATGGAAGGTTGCCATCTATTTTTTATTTTCTCTCTCTCTCTCTCTCTCTCTCTCTCTCTTTTAGCATCGGGGATTGAACCCAGGGGCACTTAACCAGTGAGCCACGTCCCCAGTCTGATTTTTTACATTTTATTTTAAAACAGGGTCTTACTAAGTTGCTGAGGGCCTAAGTTGCTGAGGCTGGCCTAGAACTTGCAATCCTTCTTTCTCAGCCTCCTGAGCTGCTGGGACATGTGTGGGCCACTGTGCCCAACAGGTTACCATCTATTAATAAAGTCCTGCTTTGTTTCCCATTTGACTATAATTTCCTGCATGTAAGCCCCATGGAAGTGTAGGAAGCACTGAGCCCCTATCTATAATATAATTAAACACCAGCAACAGCTCACTTCTAACTTCTAATACTGCCTTTTGTATAATTACTAAGAGTCTTTCTAAAGAAAGTTTTCATATAACTTTTATGGAATCATGAACTTATGACTGAAATCATCTCTGAATTATTCAAAAGCAATTTCAAATATTTAGTAAAAAAAATAGCATGCAATTAAGTAGAAAATGTCCTTAGAATATTTCATATCTCTGATACCCCCATTCTCACCACTATTTAAAAAAAAAAAAAAAGTCACTCTAGATCAATGTTAATCTGGTGCACAATACAATTTTAGAGACACAAATTTTCACATCTGTTTTGGGGAAAGCAAGTTTTCTGGGCTTAGACAACTTCTCAAAAGCAAGAGCAAACAGCAGGAGGCAGCTCTGGAGCAAAGGGCTTTTTGCTCTTAACTTCCTGCTGCTTCTGTTATTGTGAGATTTTCAACCCATGCCCATGGGAATTCTGTATTATTATTAGCAAAGTTCTGTTCCAGTATTTTTAAATTTTATACAAAGCTAGGAGTGGTGGCGCATGGCTGTAATCCCAGAGGCTCAGGAGGCTGAGATAGGAGAATTGCAAGTTCAAGATCAGCCTCAGCAAAATAAATAATATAAAGGGCTGGGGATGTGACTCAGTAGTTAAGTGCCCCTGGGTTCAATCCCTGGTACCAAAAAAAAAAAAAAAAAGGAATCTTATACAAATTACTAAGACATCCTAAACTTTGCTCAGGTGAAAATGGCACTGTAATGGAAGGAGGCTTCCAGAGTAGCTAGAAGCTGATGAGGCTTGGGGTGAACAACAGAGTCCATAGCACTGAAAGGAATGTTATGCGTCCGGAGTCACAACACAGACAGGACCTGTTCTGGAAAGGCGGAAGGTAAAGGGAAGCCTCACAGCTTATCTTTAAGGAGACGGTAGACATGTGCCATGAAAATAAATCAGCCATGACACAGTTTGAGAAGAGCAGCCCCAAATCCTCAGAAAGTCTCAGAAATTGAACAGAGGGACTGTGGGAATTGAGAAGTTGCCAGGAGCAGCAAGAAGGAAGGCATGTGCCTTCTGAATTGCCTCTCCCTGTCCTCTTTACTGTCGTGCCAGCCAAACACACTCTGGATGCTGCCGACTGGATGATGTAATAATGATTGCACTGTTTGTCTTAAACGCAATCTGAGTCGCACATTCCGGAATAGAATGTTAGCTTAAGTGAGGAAGAATAAACACTCCCACAGGCAGTCTCTGATTGGTGGGATCATGATATTTTCTTCTTACTTTATTGTATTGATCAAACTCTACAATGAAAGGTGCTACTTTTATAATTTTAAAAAGCACTAGTTTTTTTTTTTAACAACTTTTAATTGCTCAGAGATTTATCTAAACCTTATGTTTGTTTCTTCTTGTTGTCTGGTGCTAGGATTGAACCCAGGGCATTTGCTCCACCACTGAGCTACACCTCCAGGCCCTAAACATTATATTTGAAACTATGGGAAAAGGAAGCCCATCCTGGTGAATTGTTGAGCTGCAGAGTTGAGGAAGAGGGGATCTGTAAGCACTTCAGACTGGAAAGATTTCTGTTAGATGAACCAGTGACCCAATGACGTTACTGAGAAACTGATTACTTTCTCCTCTCTGTTCTACCTTCTTTGGTTTCACCTTTGACTTCCCACACACTGGCAAAAAAATTGCGGCAGGAGTTCCAGCCTTTCCATCTGTTCACCACACCATCTAGGAGAGTGCTGTCTGATAGGAAGAGTATGCAAGCTGTCTTCGTATCTTCATTTGTTTTGTGCATTTATAAGGAAATACCACAGGGGCTGGGGATATAGCTCAGTTGGTAGAGTGCTGGCCTGGTAGGCCCACAGCTCTGGGTTCAATCCCCAGAACCAGCAAAAAAAAAAAAAAAAGAGAGAGAGAGAGAGAATACCACAGATTGGGTAATTCATAAAGAACAGAAATTTATTTTCTCACAGTTCTGGAGGCTGGGAAGTACAGTACCAAGGTGGAAGCAGGTCTGAGTGTGAGAGCGCAATGGCAGGTTAGTCGTCTTATAAGGGCTGCATGCTCTAGAGGGCGGCAGGCTGCATCCTCACCTGGCAGAAGGTGGACGGGAGAGAGATAAAAAGCTACAGCTGCATGAAGGCTTGCATTAATTTCCCATTAATAAGGAAGACCCCTCATGGCCTAATCCCCCCCTAAAGGCCCCATGTCTAAGTGTGTTTTTGGTTAGGGAAACTGGGGATTCAACCCAGGGGCACTTTATGACTGAACTACATCCCAGCCACTCATGCCCTTTTTTTGGAGACAGTGTCTTACTAAGTTGCTTAGGGTCTCACTAAGTTGCTGAGGCTGACCTTGAATTTGTAATCCTCCTGTCTCAGCCTCCTGAGTTGCTGGGATTACAGGTGTGCACCACCATGCCAAGCATTCACCTCTAAGTACTATCACATTGACAGCACTTGAATTTTGGAGCAGCATGTATTCAAACAAGCAGCATGTATAATTTTAAATTTTCTAGTAATCCCATTTTTAAAAATGAGTAAGAAGAAAAGGGTATACAATTAATCCTAATAGGTTTTGTTTAACCCAATATACACAAAGTATTATCTTAACATGTAATCAATATAAAACTGGTTGATATTTTTATACTCTTTTGTAGTAAGTCTCAAAATCCAATGTGTATTTATAGACCATCTCAGTTCACAGAATGCATGTTTCAAGTGCTCAATAGGTTAATGTGGCCAGTGGCTACTACTCTACTAGCACAGGTCTAGAAGAGGGAGCATGCTTCTGCCGCAGTATTCCTAGCCAGAGTTGACATTCTGTCTGATTTACTCAATTAGACTTTGTACCTAATTGGCTGTATGCCAATGACGCTACACCAACATCAGCAGCTGTGACTTTATACCAATGAATGTCGCTGGGAGAATGACTCATGTTGATAGACTGAAGTTTGGCATGACTGGAACTGTCAGAGTAATGCCCCTCCCCCCAAAGATGCCCACGTGCTCATTCCTGGAACCTATGAATGTATTCAATTCAATGACAAAGGAAAGTTGCAGCTGGGATTAAGTTTGCTAATCAGCTGGTCCCAAGTTGAGATCATCCTGGTGATATATATATTCTTGCATTGTCTTACACAAGTTTTTAGGCAACACCTCATATCTAAACCATAACAAGGCCCTTATTCTCATTTTATACATTCTGTAATGCATGATCCAACCTAGTGTCTCAAGGTACTTTCCTCCCAGGCATTATATCTAAGTGAGGTGCCATGACTTTGAGGGATGGTGGTATCTGAGTATGGTCTAGGTATCCCAGCAGCCAGCTTCCCAGCTTTTGAGAAGCTTCTGCTCTGCACAATAAAGGAAGAACTGCACAGGAAATGTAGAGAAGCTTGGTTTCCAGAGGACACAGCTGGTTACACAGGAGACAAGTGCTGCCAGAGGCTGGGATCCCCAAGCACCTGAAGAAAGGGGCCATTCCCTGGTCCAGCTGAACATCAGCCAAAAGTGTGGGCTTCACTTGGCAGTCTGAGTTACCTAAGTGTAGTCATGGTCACAGGAATCACAGAAGACCAGGTTGGTGTGTTTTGTGATCTCTACACCATGAGTCAGCTAGAGTGGAAAATATAAATCCCTGAGAGGTAAAAGACATGCAAATGTTGTAATCAGAATCGTCCTTTTATGAACTCCATTCCCCATACCCCCCATCTGCAGTTTAGAGTCCTGTGGATTCACACCAGGCTTCTCCCCTTTCAAGCCAAAGTAGGGATATAGAGAGTTCAGTCCCTTCAGTGCTACTTCTACAGAAAAACTCTGGCAGCGCTTTCTGCTCTCCTCTCAAGGGTGTGGTGCAGATAATTCAACCCAGTCAGAAAAGTGTTGGGTCACCAAATAGCTAAAGTTCCAGAAAATTGAAAAATGGCTGAGCCAGTCCTGAGTAGAACCCTGAAATCAGAGGCACTTATCTTTTTTTCCTCTCATTTCTTTCCTTTCATCAAATTTGAATTTTATTTTTTATTAAAAAGCACATTACATAGTTTTAAAACTAAATACTGTTAGAATGTTACAGAAAAAAATGTCCCTATTGAACTCCTCCTCATTTCCATTTACCCCTTTTAAGTTGTTTTGTTTGTTTGTATCTACTTCTGATTTTTAAAAATATAATCCTATCCAGCAATTTCTAAATTTTTCAGTATTAGATGTCCACTACTGCATTTTTAGTATGAAAGATGAAGATCTAGTCAATTTGAAAGATGATGAAAGATTTAGTATGATGAAAGATTTAGTATGAAAGATGAAGATCTAGTCAATTGTGAAAAGATGATGAAAACCTAAGAGAAACAATTATACATGCACCCAAGGAGATGAATACAGGTCTTTACAGGGTGGTAGAAACCAGCCACAACCATGTGCCCAGCAGAGGGGACATAGTAGCCTGGCAGTACTACTCAGCAGTTGCAAAAAGAAAGAGGTAGTCCTCTGTGGATGGGCACTGGAAGAATTGAGTGAAGAGAGCAAATTGCAGGACATTATATAGGGTATGACTCCACAAGACCATTCAGCTCCTATGGGAACAAAGAAGTCAGCATCTGTACAATATGTAAATGTAAACACACATGGAAGGAAGTTTGGTAAAAAAAAATCTACGTCAGGGCTGGGGATGTGGCTCAGTGGTGAAGTGCTCCTTGAAAGCACTCAGAAAAACCACTCCAGATGTGCGAACTCATGCAAGAGATTTTATTAAGCAGACAGGCAGAGTGTCTGCCCATAGGGTGAGAGAGGAGAGAGAGAGAGAGAGAGAGAGAAGGAGAGTGAGAGAGAGAGAAATGGTGGGGGAGCTTCTTTTTTTGGTGGGGGGTGCTGGGGATTGAACCCAGAGCCTTGTGCTTGCAAGGCAAGCACTCTACCAACTGAGCTGTATCCCCAGCAAAGGGGAGCTATTCTTAAGTAGTGGAATTTCACAGGCTAATAACAATCTGAACCAATGACCAACTAGGAAGGTGTGGGCTAACAACCTGGGTTGTAAAATGGTGTGGGGGAGGCAGAATAATGGTGGCAGCAAAATAGCAGATCTGATGCCAATACTCCTCCCATTTTGTTTTTATAGACACCGGGGTGAAACGATGGTCTTTCTTCTATAGCTTCTTCCTTCTGGTTAGGGGTGAAGAGTCTCATTCCTGTTTAAAAAAAAAAAAAAAAGGATTAGGGAGGGCTTTAGGTGGAAGCAGAATTTTCAGAGATGAGGTGTCAATAGTGAATCACAGATCTCAGCTTTGGGTGTCAGGGGCTGGTAGTCTTGAAGGAGAAGCAATTGATTGACCAATTGGTTGGTGGACTTGTGTGTGTCCGCCAGCTCCAGAACTTGTGTATCTGATCTTGTAGGAACTTTTGTAGGCAATTTAGCAAGCATGGTCCTGTTTAGGAAGATCTATAGACCTTAACATGACTCTGGCAGTTTCTCTTGATGGTTATCAGGCACTCCTGCCTAAGAATCTCATTAGTAGCCTCCAGTCTTACTTATTCTTGGTGCTAACATAAGTGTACTTCTTAAGTTACATTTAACTATTGTTTCTTCTTTTAAATGCCCAGGAATGGCTATGTTTTGGTTTTAACTGTTTTGCTAGATGTTCAAGATCAAGCTGGTCAAATTGACCTTGTTCTTATCTGCTGTTAAGGGTCAGCTGAGTTCCCACAGGGGTCACTTGTGGAGAACTTGAGAGCAGCTTCTTAGCTTCTTTAGTGCCATCTGCTAGGTAGGGTCTCCTTGATGAGGTGGCTTCAGAGATGTCTCCCTTTTCCAATGACCCTCCTCTGCAGCAGGTGCACTGATTGGCTTTCTGTTCTCCAGTGGCCTCATCAACCTCCCTGATCAGGAAGTCATGTAGCCCAGAGTTGGATAGCTCCTCAGAGAAGTTCTCCCATTTCCTGGGTTCAGGCTGACTCAGAGGGCAAGAGCCAAATACTGGTTTTCTTGGCCCCTGTATTTTAATCTCAATCTCTAAGTTTGATCTTAAACATCCAGCAAGCCAGTCCCACCGTTATTAAGTAAGAGTACTGGCTTTAACTTTAACGTTTATGACTTTACTGTTATTTACCCCCTTTTATTTAACTGAGGTCTATATTATCTTATCTGTCTTATAGGTGGTGGTTTATTACCTCAAATTAATTTAAGTCATTTGTTCTTGAAGCAGTACTTCTGCAAAGCATTAATCAGGGAGTAGTTATAGAATTTACAGGGAAAATACAAAATGGAATTATACTCTGTTTGAGACCACAGTAATTTTACAACAAAAAAGCAATCTTTTGAATAAAGTGTTAGAAGGTAACATAAGGTTCAGGTCCAGTTACAGAACATTAAATGATATAAATAAATACCCAATAAAATTTACTCTTCTTATTGACACAAAGAAGGGCAAGAGTGAAGAGAAGTTTAAAAAATAGGGAATCCTGTATAATGGTGGGATTGAAAGTCCCATTCTCCAGCCAAGAGGAGTCATTATCTAACTTATATTGGGATCAGACTATTTTGCAACAGAAAATTAGCCTGTGAGATTTGAGATCAAATGGAGAGGCTGAATGTTTCTGAGGAGACAGCCAAGGGGGTGGGGGGTCACAGAGAATTTTAGATTGGGCAGTCCTGTAGCTAAGAGTCCTCAGGAACCTGGAGAAGGGAAACAGGAGAGGAAGTGTATCCCCACTTCAAAATAAATAAATAAATAAAATAAAAATTAAAAAAAATAAATAAAAATTAAAAAAACATAATAGCATGTTTAAAAAAATCAAAGTAAAATAAAATAAAATAAAACATAATAGCATATTAAAAAAAAAAAACGGTATCCCCACAACCTCTCTGATTTCCCACATAGAAGCAGACCATCAGTGAGGGTCATCACTCTCCCTGACAGGTCTGTGGCTGAAGCCAAGGGAGACCCTGACCCAACACTGGGGTTTTTGGGGAGAGAGAGAGTTCAGGGCCACCATAGAAGAGCTCTGAGGACTCACTGCCAGTGATAGAGGGAAGGCTGTCCAGAGTCTAATTCTGTGGTGGGCAAGGAGGTCAGCAACGGCAAGGGGCAGAAATGTCCTATGGTGGATATTGGCCAGGGAGGAGGGGGTACAGTCAAGGTGACTCAGATCCCCATAAGAGGAGAGCCAGCAGGCATGACAAGGGAGAAGGTTTCTCCCTTCTACTAAATATATTTCTGTACCTAGAACCTTTTATTACTATATGTTGACCCCTCTTTGTTCACATTTAGAAGCAATTCTTATGAAATTTTTGAATTTAGATAAATTACTCCACTTTAATAAGATGAAATATTTTGTTATGTACAGAACTGTAATTGAAACACAGTTGAAATTAAGAGGGGGAGAAGAAGCCAAAGGAAGTGTTCAGATTTACAGGAAGAGCAAAGATCAGGTTTAGTGGGCAAGAAAGAAAAAGCTTGAAGATAAGGAATCCCTTTCCATTTGCCTGCTCACTCACAGAAGTTGTATACCATTAAGTGGCCATTTTTGATTGATTATCTAAAAGATACTGTGGTCAAATATAGTAGACAAGCAAATAAGTTTTGGTGGCTCAAGTGAAGGGGTTTAAGTCACCCCAGATGTGAATCTGCCAGAATGGAGGACCCAGATCCCATGCTGGAGACTGATACAGCCAAGTCAGTGTCCAAGGCATCCCGAGGTCACAGACTAGTTGGCTGGAGATGAGAAGGCAGCACAGTGATGGGGGTCATCACCCAACCATCAGTGTGTGCCAGGCAAAAGCCGAGGAGGTTGAGACCCTGATGTCAGGATTTTTAAGAGAGAGAGCAAAGAGGAGGTTCAACCCTGAGAGAGAATCTCCACCATAAAGGTCAGGGACCCACCCATCAGATAAGGTCAACTAAGGGGGCCAGCTGTAACTGTAAAAGTCGTGACTGAGGGAGCCCCCACTCCTCAGCCTCCTCGAGGGCACTGGACAATCAACAGTCGCCTCCCAGGTCAGCAGAGGAGTGTTTAAATGGACCTGGGGGAAAACTCACCAATCTGAAGCCGGTGGTGGATGTGGAGGAGAGCATCCAGGCAAATGGAAGGTGAGCCCAGCACCTTGGGGTCCTGGGCGACAGATGGAATTCCACTCACCTAATTGGCAGTAGCAGAGCCCATCCAAGTCATGGCACCAAT
>JAJEJO010047273.1:0-25489 GCA_020662805.1 Glaucomys volans
TTTGGCCCTAGCTATTGCTGTTGGTGATTTGCCTGCTTTGCCTGGGAATTCATTGCTGTTGGCTTTTTGCCTTCTTTGTCTGTAGGGGTATAAAAGGCTATAATCATATGTAACAGGAAAAGAAGGATGATAAAAGGATGAAGAATAATGGAGAATAAAAGATGATTGCATGCTGACCTGTATTGGAGATCTCCTTCCCTTTCTTCCCCTCTCCACCCCTTCTATTATTTCCCTACAATAGGAAAGAGAACAGAACAGAGAAAAACATTAAAGTACTCCCACAGGGATGTAGTCAGTAACATGCATATCAGATTGTGGTAAAAACTAAATGTTAAACCAACCTGTTTCTTCAATAAATATGCTATAAGGAGAGAGGAAGGGAAGAGGAGAGAGAAAAAAGTGATGGAGAGGAGAGGCGAATAAATGTAGAACCTAAGATTAATAGAAACACAGTAATTTGTAATATAGGAATGTAGGGATCATGCACTTTACTATGATCCTTATGGGAAAACAAATGTTTAAAAATTACCTTTGTGAGACACTCAGGGAAATCTTAGCACTAAGGAAATATGGCATGATGTCAAGGAATTACCCTTAGTATGTTTTTAGTTTTAATATTGTTATTGTAGCTATAATTTAAGAGTCTTATCATTTAGACATACATACTATTTTCATATAAAATGATATGATGGTATCAAGCATTTGCTTTAAAATAATTCAGACATTTGGCTGAGGGTGTAGCTTAGTGTTAGGGTGCTTACCTAGCATACACAAGGTCCTGTGTTTGATCTCCAGCACTGTAATCATCATCATCATCATCATCATCATCATCATAGTCATCATCATCATTATTGACATGAAATCATTGTTATCATCATCTTCCAGAAATGTATGGTGAGAAAGTAGATGAAGGAATAAATTACTAATTGTTGAAACTGAATAATGGCTATGACTTCATTATACAGTTCTAAAATCCATCCCAGCTTCAATCTCAGCAATGCTATTTTTATATGCTTTCTTGAATAGTTTGAACATCCTATCTTTGGCATCTACCTGCTTGTGCTTAGCTTGAGACTACCCAAGCCACATGTAATTAGCCTAGGGGAGATCCACTCTCTTTTTCAAATCAAACAAAAGTGGAGAAAATAGTATAAACAAATGATTTTCCAGTTCCTATTTCTGGACTTCTCCACAGTTTGGGGGGGGGGTCTCAAAATGCATTGCTTCCTGAATCACTGGCCTCCAGAACTTCTGTTTTGGTTCTAGGCATAGACTGTGAGTGAATGGAATGTAACCTGCAATTTGCCTTGGAGAACTCTTCCTCCTTAGCAGGACACCACATCTCCAACCTGGAAGACTTGTTCCTTGGGTGCCTATCTTGTCCCCACTCTCACCTCCAGTAGTTTTTCAAAACCAATAATCAGTTGTGTTGAAATGCCTTTCACATAAAGTTCAATGAAAATTCATAATGTCTAGGAATACAAGAGCTAGAAATACTTTTGGGGAGGCCAGGGGCCACAATATTGTGTGAGGCCTGCCCTGAGGGAGAAATAAAAGACTGGGAGACTGGGAGTTTTGCTGGATGTGAATGCCACCTAAAGAACATGCCATAAGCAGACATATTATTAAACACTGATATGTTGGGCTGGAAGTTGTCTACGGATGCTGAGTTTGAAAAAGAAGTTCCTTCTCGGAAAATGAGTGGGGCAGAAAGTGGTCCTTAGTTATTCAGGGAGACCAGATGAGACTACCTCTCTCATTTTCAACTCCATAGTCTGATGCTATCCCATGACAACACTAAAATAGAAATAGAAGTAGCTCTGAGAAACAATTCCAGAACACCAGAAGGGGGAGCTTCATTTTTCCTGAGGGACAGAAAGCAGCTAGGATACTAGAGTGGGGCAAGTTCACCCAGCCACCAACTCTGAACTATACTCTGATCCTCTGAAGGACAAATTCTTGACTCTCCAATGAGGAATGCAGTCCCTCATTCCTGCTATAGCCCTAGCCCTTGGCTTGCAGCCATTAGCCCACTGAAAATTTAGCAAGCATAGTGACATATTCAGAACATGAAAGGATCTTCACCTCAAATGACTTTTTGACTTCTCCCCAAATTGCTTTTGGTGAAGGTCAAGTTGAAAGATAAATTTCATTACTGACACCATCCCAGTCCCTTTCATCCCCAGGAATAGATGCCTTCCAAGCAGCTTGGGTTGAGGACACCAAGCAGGGCATATTTTTGGAATTCTCATCTGATAAGATGAGCGAGGCTCTGCTTTTCAGGGTTTGGACCTCTTCTTTAAGCCCTCTCCCCTACCAGTTACTCAGGCTTCTAGGGAGAGTAAGCATCCTTTGCTGGGATTGTAACCCAAGATTCCCCCCTGTCTGGGTGCCATAGAGCATCTGGGCATTTCCATACACAGGGCCCATTCTACTGGTAATTGAAATCCATAAATAGTCCAAATGTCTCATTTCAGCTACCACCATATTATTAGAGTTTTCTCTCCTACTACACTTTTCTTCTTCTTTACTTTTTATAATGGAAAATTTCAAATATACACAAAAAATAGAATTGTAAAGTGGATCTATATGTACCCATCACACAGCTTCAATAGTTAACAACTCATAGACACTTGTTTCAAACTTTTTTTCTGGACTATTGTAAATCATATCCCAAATATTGCATCATAATATTCCACCCATAAATATTTTAGTACACTTTTATGCTTATTTTGTAATTAGAGGTGAATGAAAGATCCAAAAGATTCCGTTGAACATAAAGAAATTCCAATATCAACTGTCAGTGATGCACACCCTAATTTGAGGAAAATCCTTTTCCCTCTCTAGATCTCAATGTTATCATTTGAATAATGAGGTTCAAGAGGTGGGAGCATGTGTGTGTGTGTGTGTTGGAGGTAATTAACTAAAGAGTGCTTTTCAAATTTTAAGACACAGTAATTTCTTGTTATAATGGAGATTCTGATTCATCAGGTCTGAAGAGGGGTCTTGGATTCTGTGATTTCTTTCTTTAGCTTTGTTTTATTATTCATTTCAGTTTTATTTTCTCAATTTTAATAAAAGATTCAGAAAACCAATTGACCAACTGACACATCATAGGCTATCATCCATTATATATATATATATATATATATATATATATATATATATATATACACACACACATATAGTTTTTACTTTTTCATTGAAGAAAGCAACAAAATTATTGTTCAAGCCAATGTGCAAATGAAGAGATACCATAAATGAAAAAGGGTTATGCCCAAGGTCAACATCATTCTAAATGGAGAAAATTGAAAGTATTCCCTCTAAATCCTGGAACAAGACAGGGATGCCCTCTCTTACCACTTCTATTCAACATAGACCTTGAAACCCTATCTGGAGCAATTAGACAAAAGAAACAAATTAAAGGCATACAAAAAAAAATAAGAGCTCAGATTATCCCTATTTGCTGATGACATGTTTCTGTATTTAGAAGACCCAAAAATCTCCACCAGAAAGCTTTGAGAACTCATAACTGAATTCAGCAAAGTAGCAGGATATAAAATTAACACCAATAAATCTATTGCATTCCTATACACCTGATTCAACTGAAAGAGAAATTAGGAAAAGTATCCCATTAACAATAGCCTCAAAAAATACTTGGGATCAATCAAACAAAAGAGATGAAAAACCTCTACAATGAAAATTGCAAAACACTAAAGAAATTGAAGAGGACTTTAGAAAATGGAAATATCTCCAACATTCTTAGATAGGCAGAATAAATACTGACAAAATGACCACACTACCAAAAGTACTACAGATTTAATGCAATTCCTATTAAAATTCTAATGATGTTCTTCATCGATATACAAAAAGCAGTCATGAAATTCATTTGGAAAAATAAGAGGCCCAGAATAGCCAAAGCAATCCTTAGTGAGAAAAGTGATGCAGGAAGCATCACAATACCAGACCTTAAATTATACTACACAGCTATAGTAACAAAAACAACATGGTATTAGCACCAAAACAGACATGAAGACAAAAGGAACAGAATAGAAGACACAGAGACAAACCCGTATATACACAGTTATGTCATATGAGACAAAGGCACCATAAACATACAATGGAGAAAAGATAGCCTCTTCAACAAATGGTGCTGGGAAAATTGGAAATTCATATGTAGCAAAATGAAATTAGACCCCTATCTCTTGCCCTGTACAAAACTCAACTCAAAGAGAAACAAGGACCTAGGCATTAGACCAGAGACCCCTGCCTACAGGGAAAAAATATTGGCTTAGGAAATGACTTCCTCAACAAGACTCCTAAAGTACAAGAAGTAAAATCTGGAACCAGTAAATGGAAACTAACAAGATTCTTTACAGCAAAGGAAACAATCAAGAATGTGAAGAGAGAGCCAACAGAATGGATGAAAATCTCTGCCACCCACCACAGATAAAGCATTAATCTCCAGGATATATAAAGAACTCAAAAACTTAACACCAAAAAAAACCAAATAACCCAATCAATAAACAGGCAAAGAAATTGAACGAGCACTTCACAGAAGAAATATGAATGGTCAACAAATATATGAAAAATGTTCAATAATATCTCTAGTAAATAGAGATATGCAAACTAAAATGGCACTGAGATTCCATCTCACTCCAGATAGAATGACAATTATCAAGAATACAAGTAACAATAAACATTGGCGAGGATGTGGACAAAAAGGTACACTCAGAACATTGCAGGTGGTAATGCAAATTGGTGCAACCACTCTGGAAAGCAGTATGGAGATTCCTCAGAAAACTTGGAATGGAGCCACCATTTGACCCAGCTATCCAACTCCTCAGTATATACTCAAAGGATTTAAAATCAGCGTACTGTTGTGACAAAGCCACATCAATGTTAATAGCAGCTCAATTCACAATAGCAAAGCTATGGAACCAACCTAGGTGCCTTTCAAGGGATGAATGGGTAAAGAAAATGCAGTATATATGTACACAATGGAATATTACTCAGCCATAAATAAGAGTAAAATTATGGCATTTACTTGAAAATGGATGGAAGTGGATACTATCATGCATGCTATGTGAAATAAGCCAGTCCCTCCAAACTAAAGGGCAAATTTTCTCTCAGGGTGGGGAGAATAGAATTTCACTGGATTACCCAAAGGAGAATTAAGGGAAGCAAATTAGATGGGAGTAGGAAAGAGAGTAAAATGAATTGGACATAACTTTCCTATGTTCATATATGTATGAATACATGACCAGTGAAACTCCACATCATGTACAACCACAAGAATGGGATCCTAATTATAATAAGCTAGACTTTATGTATGTATAATATGTCAAAGTACACTCTACTGTTATGTATATCTAAAAAGAACAACTAAAATTATGAAAAGAAACAGAAAAAAAAAGGATTATGTGTGCTCTTTTTGTTGTCAGATAGTAAATGTATATGTACTCCCACATGGGGGAAAGCATTGAGGAAACATTCACATGAGATTCTGCATTTCTTTCAAGTTTACAGGTAATAGAACTGATGGTAATCCCTGAATCATTCTTTGAGTAACACAGCTAAATTTTCTCAAAGTCATATGCCTTTACGGTTCTGTACTTCTACAAGTCCAAAATTTCTGATAATTTTGACCATGTTTCTTCTTTACCACCAGGAAAGAAGTATGTTTTAAAATTTCCCAAAGTGGCCCAATGTAAAAATCCTCAAATGAAGGACTCTATGTAACCCCAATCATTGGAAGTAAAGAGTCATGTGCTGAAGCCAGCTCATACAAACTCTTAAAAGCTGATGTCAAAAATGTAGGAAATTTGTGAGTCAGTTATTTAAAAATATAGCGTTTGAAATTAAATTAGCATTCATGTTCATAGCATTATTATGCATGATAGCCAAGAGGTGAAAGCAACCCAAATATCCACTGATACTTAAATGGACAAATGAAATATGGTATATTGATAAAATTGAATATTACTCAGCATTAAATGGAAAGGAAATATTGATACATGCTACTACATAAGTGAACCTTAAAGACACTATGCTAAGTAAAACAAAGCAGTGACAAAAAGGCAAATACTGTATGACTCCATTTAAATGAGCTAACAAAGAGATAAATTTATGAGACATAAAGTTAAATAGTGGTTATCAAGGGCTGGAGAGAGGGAGAAATATGGAGTTATTGTCTAAATATTTTCAGTTTTCCAAGATGAAAATGTTTTCTTTTAAAGTTTTTGTTGCACAATAATTACACAGGAAAGCAAGTTTCATTGTGGCATATTCATACATACACATAACAAAATTTGATCAATTTCAATTCCCAATACCTCCCCCTCCCTCCCTCCCTCTGATTTCTTTCCTTTACCCTACTGCTCTCCTTTCTATTTTCACAATATCCCTTTTTATTCAGTTTTTCTCTCTAGCTCCCATATATGTGAGATCACATGATCAAGATATTCTAATTCAGATTTATTTTGCTTAACATGATGCTTTCCAAATTTCATCCATTTTCCTGCAAGTGATATAATTTTGTTCTTCTTTATGGCTGAGTAAAACTCCATTTGTGTGTGTGTGTGTGTGTGTGTGTGTGTATAACCTCTAGGGTTACCTTGTGTGTGTACACACACACACACACACACACACACACACCCTTTCTTTATCCACTCATCTGTTGACAGATACCTAATCTGGTCCATGATTTGGCTATTGTGAATTGTGCTGACATAAACATGGGAATGCATATATAATATACTGATGCTAATTCTTTTGGATAAATATTGAAAAGTGGTACAGCTGGATCATACGGTGGTTGCATTACTAATTTTTTGAGGAACCTTCAAACTGATTTCTATAGTGACTATACTAATTTACATACCTAATGTCATTACATAAAAATTCCCTTTTTCCCACATCCTCACCAGCATTTATTGTTATCTGTATTCTTGATGATTGCTATTATAACTGGAGTGAGATGGAATCTCAGTGTAGTTTTGATTTATATTTCCTTAATTGTTAGAAATATTGAACATATACTTTATAATACTTGTTGGCCATCTATACTTCTTTTTGAGAAGTATGTGTTTAGCTCAATTTGCATTTCTTTCTTTATTTTTGGTACTGGGGATTGCCCCAGGGATATTCTACCACTGAGTTACATCCCTAGCCATTTTCGCTTCATTTACTATTTATTTTTATTTTGAGACAGGCTCTATCTTAGTTGCAGAGGCTTGCCTCAAGCTTGCAATCCTCCTGCTTCAAACTTCCAGGTCCATGGGATTAAAGGCCTCTGCCACCATGCCCAGCTTATTTGCCCATTTATTGACTGGGTTATTATTTTCTTTTTGGTGTTGAGATTTTAAATGGAAAGTTTCTGAAGTTCTATTTCATAACAATGTTAATATGCTTAATACTATTGTTACATTTGAAATTATCAGTAGATTACATTTTAATTAGATTATATAAGCAATTAAATTATACTATGATAAGGGTAAGAAATGCTTAAAATTCATCACTTGCAAAATATTTTACTACATTTTATCATTATATGTAATATTATATTATATACAAATAAATTACACATGTAATATATAACTAATATCTGTATGGTGGAAATACTATATAATAATATGCTACTATGCATCTTTTCCCAACTGCATTCAATAAAATTAAGTTGGTAATTTTAAATTAGCCAATGTTACAAATTATGTCTTTCTCTCCTTTCCAACTCCTGGAGAATTGGTTCTTAAATATCTATCAGCATAGTACTGGTCTAGTGACAAACAAATTTTCACTGATAATAAATTCTTCATCCAGGGTTACTACAGAACCTATCTAATTGCATTTTAAATTTTTTTCCAGCATGGAGCTGGAAATCAGGTTTTAGTTAATGTAAACCATTAAACTGAAATTTAGTTAAAGTAAGCCAGGCTTAGAACAAGTTTCTATCCAATGAATTTTGAGCAACTTTATGTGCCAAACTCTGAGATAATTGCTAAGAATTTAGATAATCCACTCATGACAGAATTCACCTCTGAAGAATAACTGTAATTGGCCAAAATAAGTTCTATTGTATCTGTGAAACCATTTTATGCACGTGTACTTTCATCTTAGCATAGAAAGAGCATTGGCTCAGAGACCTGGACTCAAGTATCAGGTTTAACACTAGCTGTAGGACGAATGATTTCACTTCACTATGCTTCATTTTTCTCATCTATAACATGAAGGTGGCAGAATCATCATCATCAGGATAGCAAGCACATTCATATGTTTACTAACGAGTTTACATGAATTCATTAATTTAATCCTCACAACTACCTTGGGAAAGAGCAAGTATTAGTTTCATCACCACTTTACCAATGAAGAAACTAAAGTACAGACAGGTAAAGAAGTTCACCTAAGGTTCCAATAGTTAGTAAGCAAAGAGGAGTTACTAGTGACTTCCCAGATCAGAGTCATTTAATTCTATTTTGGAAAATCCATTTTCAAGCTGAAGCTGGGAACCCTGATTAGAGCTCAAGGTCACAACCTGATGATTAAACCAGTCAGAGGGCATGGTCTCATAGATGTGATAAGTATTGAAAATATATTTCAGTCCCTTGAGATGTGGGAAATAAAGCCAGGACTCCTTTGTCCAATCTGGAGCAGTAAATGTAGATGGCAGGGCGGTTTGTGGGAAGGTACTTCCTATAACATCAGCTTGCAGGTAGAACAAGCACTTTTTTATAAGCAACCCAAGTTCTAGCAGGCTCCACTAAACATTTTATGGTTGATGTTCTCAGTATGATATTTGGAATTGAGCAGGGTTGGAAAACTAGCTCTATATTTGTTCTTGATGGAATTCATGTGTTATCTGAGTTTGAATTATCTGTATGCATTTATCTTGACCAGTGACAGTCTCAATGGATATAGTGATACATATATGCAATTGGAATAAGCAGTAGATTCACTCTCACAGGAGGACAAAAATGATATGAAATTATGTGAATTACCATTTAGCCAAAGGTTCTCATGAGCCACTATCCAGTCTTCTCTCTGTCTTTTTTTTTTTTTTTGGAACCAGGGATTGAACTCAGGGGCACTTGGCCACTGAGCCACATCCCCAGCTCTATTTCGTATTTTATTTAGAGACAGGGTCTCACTGAGTTGCTTAGTGCCTTGCCCTTGCTGAGGCTGGCTTTGAACTCGCAATCCTCGTGCCTCAGCCTCCTGAGTCACTGGGCCAGTCTTCTCTCTTGAGGGCAGATTCTTTACTTGCTCTCTTGCATTGTAGCCTGACCACTATTTTCAAGCACCACAAAATCCTAGAGAGTCATAGCCATGCTCATTAAATAATCTTTTCTCATTAGATTTTTTGCCTAAATGATTCAGGGAAATGTACGTGGTCCACATGTAATAATAACAAAATATCAAAATTCAGAAGGTTAAAAAACTGCTTTGTCCAAATGGACATGTATGATTACACGAATGGTATGAATGTACATCATGCACAACCATAGAAATGAAAAGTTGTACCCCATTTGTATACAATGAATCAAAATGAAGTCTGTAAAAAATTTAAAAAAATAAATAATAATAATAGTAAAAATGAAATAGTAAAAAAAAAAAAACTGCTTTGTTCCCAAAGGGACCAGTGTTATTTTGCCCAAAGTGAAACTCTGTTAAGAGACCAGAATATTAGCTACCAATAGTGACTGCAATATCTTAGTATGGAAAAGAAGAAACTGGAAAGACATTGAGAAATCACTGGGATCAGCTATTTGTAGGTATCAAATCCATTTGTAGGTTTCTAAATGCATCAGAGGTCAGTTCATGGGGTGGTTTTGGTGGGTGCATGTGACTGATTTGCTGAAAACAAAAACTGTCCATCTACCATCTTCATAAGGTATGCCATAGGTTATGCTCAATCCACTGGTGAGTCTCTGTCATGTTTCACATCTCCCTTGATCCCCTGCTCTATTGTGATTTTACCTCCTGTGCTGCTGCTGCTGTGTAGAAAATGATTACTTCATGGAGAGCATCAAGCAGTAGCTAGTTCATATGGTACTATGTAGTTCTGAAATTTATCATTCTCCCTTATTTTAAGTTCTTTTTGATAACAAAGACAAAGGCAGAAACTCGATTCCTGTTCCTTGGAGCTTATGATCATTTTCTCCTCTCTCGCTCATATCTGGATAAGAATCCCCACAAAGTCATTCTCAGTATATAGAAGAATATGCCTGCATCAAGTAAGAGGTAGTGTGATAGAGTGCAATGGGCACAAGCTTTGGTTATAGGCTTTTGGAGTCTCAGTTTTCTTATCAATAAAATGAAAGTAGTGTATATAAAAGACTTGACACAGAAGAGTCATTTGATAAGTGTATCAGTTCTCTGCCAATAATATGCCAGTACAAAAGTGATTGTTTTCCTTTTTCCTTTAAATAAAGGAAAGATTCCCCAACTCAATACTACCTCAAAAGCTGGGAGGCCATTGGAGCCATTCTAGCCTGGCCTCCCCTTTTCTTTTCCCTTTCTCTTTCTTCTTGTTTTATTTTTCTCCATCCCGCTGCTCCTCCTCTTTCATTTCTTACCACCCCTTTGGCCTTACTTCTTTTTCCTCTCCCTTTAGTTAACACAGTGAGTACTGTTTGCACACAGCAGGTGAGAAAATGCAATTCAGTGGGATGGCAAATGATTTGCCAAGTGGATCTGATGGGTTACAGACCTCCTTTTCCGCTGTGGTGTGTGATTACTATTTTTATTAAGCCTCTGGAGAAAATAGTGGTAATGAAGATAGATCAACCAATGTGTGTCATCCTATAGGCCTTTGCTACAGATCTAGCAGTTGACTGACCTTCTCTAGCACTTAGGCCACACACCATCTTCCATGTCAGTGAACCAAGAATGCTGGCTTCTGTTCAGGAGCCATAATGTTGGGGGAGGGAGGGAAAGAATAGAATCTGTGTAGCTAAAGATGTTATGGACATTGCCTAGATAAGGAAGGGATCATCTCCAAGCAGAAAACAATGATAAAAATAATGACTTGTGACTGAAATGAAGCTATATACCCAGGTGGCTTCAATTCATCCAATTTCTACTTTTACTGACACAACCAAGATTCTGCTACAGTTAGTATCATACAGGCACATGGACAAGGAGAGGGTAGTGCCAAGTCAGATACTAGTACATCTGCAGAGGGGTTGTCAGTAGAATGCCAACACCTGCAGCAGCTGTTGCATTTTGGGGATTGATGGCAGAAGCAGAGGAAACAGGACTGAATCCCCAGAACATAGTAAGGATTCTTAGGACAAGGTGAAATTTGTTTGATTGTATATTAGTTACAGCTGCCATTAGACAGTATCACAGATTAGGTGGCTTAAACAACAAAAAATGTATTGTTTCACAGTTCTGGAGGCTTGAAGTATGGAATCATGGTGTTGACAGGATTGCTTTCTTCTAAGGGCTGTGAGCATATAACTTCTGCTAGTTTTCTATCATTAGCATCTGTTGATTTATAGTTTTCTACTTCATCTTTATCTGCTGTCTTCTTCTGTGATGGCAAGTCTGTCTCAAAATACTCCCCTTTTATTTATTTGTTTTTGCTTTTTCCTCACTTTTTATTGGTGCATTATAGTTTTATGTGTTGTTGTGATTTGTTGTTACATATTCATACATGCACACATTATATCAATGTAATATGGCCAATATCACTCCCTAGCATTTACCCCCTCCCCCCGCCTCCCATTCCCTTGGTCCTTTCCTCTATGATCCCCATTTGATTTTTAGGAGATCCATCCCCATTCTTTGTTTTCCTTTTCTTCTCTAGCTTCTGCATATGAGAGAAAACACTCAACATGATTATCTCTAGTTCCATCCATTTCCTGCAAATAACATAATTTCATTTTTTATGGTTGAATAAAACTCCATTGTGTACATCTATCACATTTTCTTTATCCATTCATCTGTTGGTGGACACTTAGGCTGGTTTCATAGTTTGGCTATTGTGAATTATGCTGCTATAAACATGCGAAAATACCCCCTTTTATAAAATGGGCACCAATAGGGATCCACCCTACTCCAGTAGGACTTTGTCTTAACTATATCTCCAACAACCATAGTTCTAAATAAAATTGTTATGAGGTACTGGGGATATAACTTCACTATATGAATTTGGGGCACAATTCAACCCTTAACAGGCTGGAAACGTCAAGGAGCAAGTTTGGTAATTCTTGGCATACGAGGAGTAAATAGAATTCTTTATTTTTATTGTTAAAATGTACTGTTCTTAATTGGGTTTCTGTTAGATATATTTCTGGGTTATCTACATGGATTATTTCATTAATTCCCACCACAAAGTTATGAGGTAGGTATTTGTTATTTTCCCTTAATTCATGCTATTCTAACACAGTACCATAGACTAGGTGACTTATAGATAACAAATACTTATTTCTAATGATTCTGAAAGCTAGAAGTCTGAGATCAAGGTACCAGCATGTTTGGGTTCTGGTGAGGGCACTTTTCTGGATTTCAGATAGACAAATTCCCATAATATCCTTACACGAGGTATAAAGAGCTTTCTGGGGTCTCTTTTATATGGGCACCAATCCAACCTGATATACCACCATCATGACCTAAATTACCTCCCCAATCCCCCACCTCCTAATACCATCACATAGGAGTATAGTATTTCAATATATGTGTTTGAGAGGAATGCAGCCATTCATTCCATTACAATATCCATTTTCAGTGGACAAAAATGAGGCCCCAGAAGAGGAAGTGAACACCCCAATGAGGACCATATATTAGGTAGCTGCAAAGTAGAATTTGAACTCAGATCCACATAACATCAAATGATCTTCCTACTGTGTACTCTTGGTAATTGGTAGTATCCTACATTCCCTATTTCATAATATTAAACACCAGAATCTACAGAGAAGTGCTTTTGATTTCAGGACTGGCAAGGCTGGTTCAGTGCTCTCAGGATGGCTACAACATATTCTCTGGAGATATTTAGGAGCAAGATAGCTCTCTGCCAGAGTTTCATAGGATGGAAGGTTGTTTAAATATGGGAGCATAGGCAAGATGTTCCCCAGAGTATCCTTTCAGGAGTGAAGATTGTTGGAGTGAGGAAGAGGAGGAGGTGTTAGGAAGAAAGGAAGTAATGAGGAAAAGTTCAAAGAAACTGGTGCTATTAAGAGCTCACTCTCATTCAGCACTTACCACATGCCAGGTATTGTCCTACACACTTTATGTATATTTACTCATTTGATAAGCAAAACAAATCTGTGAGATAGGTTCTATCTTCATCCTTGGCTTACAGATCAGGAAACTGCGGCACTAAATGGTTACATTTTCTAATATTTTTTAAGGCTGGGATTTGAGCCCAAGTTATTTTGACTCCAGCCAACCCCAAACAATTTGTTTTTCTCTACTTAACTACCCAGTCTAATTGTCATACTGAGACTAAATGTTTCCCAGTGCAATTCATGTTAAAATGCATTAAAATGTTTCCTTTAGTTTTCACAATAGCCACATTAGTTAGTCATGTGGTCAGTAACATGTGACAGCAAAGAAAACCAGAGCTCAGAGAGGTTAGATGAAATATTTAAAGTTACACAGTCACAACAGGGCAGAGCTGAGACTCCAACCCAGGTCTGGCTTACCCTGGGGCTAAGCAGCTTTGTATCTCATTGCCTCAGGAATTACTGGCTGATTGATGAACCAGATTCTGCCAAGATAAGGAAGGCTGATATTAAGGTACCCAAAATGTTTATGCATTTTAACAAATATTCCTGAAAACACAAACCTTTCCCCCAGAGTAAAGATTCTCTTTGTTAGAAATTTCAGTTCTTCAAACATGTCAGACTGCTTAATTGCACAGCCCTTTTACAGGCAAATACCAAGAATCCTAGATCCAGGGTGTTTCTATTGTGGGATGGAGGGAATTTCTATATACTTTGACATTAGTTCAAGAGGTATTAAATGAATGTGAAAATTATATGCAAATACAACATTTAACAGGTTTCTCTCAAGAGAAGGATACTAAGAAAACAATGAAGTAAAAACTTATAGCACATTGAGGACAATGCTTTCTGCCACATTAATGATTGACTGGGAGGGTCTCAGGGCCAAAGCTGGCAGAAATTTCCTGTATTGGCAAACGGATACTTGTTTTTCCATCTTCATTTTCAGGAATTTTTTAAGGTGATGAAAATGTTTTATTAAAATTAACTGTAGTGGTGGTTATACATCTTCTTACAAAGGTAAACATGAAAAACAATGAATTTATACTTCAAGTGGGTTGATTTTATGGCATCAGAATTACATCTCAGTAAAGATGTTAAAAAGGAGATGGCTGCCTGATCCAGTTGTTCCTTTTATAATTTTATTTTTATTTTATTATTTTTATAATAGCCCAAACATTCTAAAGTCCATTATTTTCCCTTCATGGTGGTTACCTGTCTCATGGATAACTGATTTTGCCCCACACTGAAGGAAGCCATGAATTAGTGGAAAGAACCTTATGACATGGGTCATAAGATTTAGGATCTAGTTGAGTTCCTGTTTTAGATTAGTTTATGTGTGTCCTTGGGCAGGTTACTTGGCCTCTCTTTTACTACCCTCTATAAAAGAGAACAGATATGATTATTTTGGAATTCTCTTTCATTTATGGTGGTAAAACTGATCAAAATACCTCCACATTTTTAGCTTCTGAGAGGAATCATTTCCTAAAAGTCCATTTAAATGTATTATAGGAAACAGCTACTAGAAAGCATTTGTAAGTGGATAATGCAACCTATTTCAGCCTGACCTTGTACTTATGGGTATAAGAAATGTCAATGACTGCCTTGTAGAATCATTTCCAACTTTCTCATCCAAGTCCCTATCTCCCATGAAGGCATGTCTTAACAAAACTTAGCAAATTCAATGAGTGTTTTGCTTCTCAATTTATTAGATATTCCAATGCCCTTCTGAATAACTCAGGTTAAGGACATAGAAGCCCCTTTAAGAAAATATGTAAGGAAGGTTTTGAGGAAGGTTTGGACAAATGGTTAAAAGGAGGAATTTCAAAGTCAATGCTATAGACCTCAAATTGTTCTAGGATACTCTGGAATCTTTGTAACCTATCCAACCATTCATACATATATCTTTATATATCTATATTTCAGGGCTAGGAATTCAGAAGCACAAATGGAGAAAGGTATCTTGGTGCAGTGAATAAGACCACTGAAATGGGAGCTAGAGTGCTTGAGTTCAAGATCTGGTGCCATGATTTACTATCTGCAACCCTGGACAATTCACCAGATTGAACCTTGTGTTTATCAGCTATCAAATAAGCTAAAGGAGAATTAAAATAGATAATTAGTTAAGAAGGAATATTCTAACTCTATTAACAATATAAATATAGAGAGTAGAGTGGAATGATTAAGGATACAAACACTGAAGTCTGGTCATTACACCCCAAAATTTCATTTTACAACTCACCAGCTACATGGCCTGAGCCAAATTGTTTAACTTCTGTATGCATGTTTCTATGTAATAATAAATAGTAATAATATGTAATAATACATAATAATATGTAATAATAAATAGTAATAATAGCATTTACCTCAAATGGTTGTGATGCATTAACAAGTTGACACACATAAAGTACTTGTCAGGGTATCTGGTACTTTTAAACTATTCTGATAGCTATTATTAAGAGCCTGACAGTGTTTTTGCCTATCTGTGCCTGAGCTACAAACCTTAATACAAAATGGGGGAAAACAGATAAAACCTCTGAAACTTAACAAATGGATAGGTGAGTCCAATATAATTTACCTTTTCAAATACTTGTTGCTGTTTGCTTGTGAAGAAGTCTGAGACATCCACCTCAAAGATATCATTCCCTGCTAGAGGACATCAACAATTGTCAATTGAATTTTCGAAATTACCATACTGTCAATGAAGGTCAAAATCAATTTTGGAACATGTTTTTGAGCAGTAAATGAGCATCAGTTTTCTCTAAGGAAGTTCCAGGTAAACTGGATCAAAAATTCAATAGTTTTGATTTTCCTCATGACTGGAAATAATTCTTTTTTTTCTTTCCACATTTTTATTGGTGCCTTACAGTTGTACATAATGATGGAATTTGTTGTTACATATTCATACATACACACAATATAACAATATAACTTGACCAATGTCACTCCTCTGATGGAAGCAGTTTGAGCTCCCCCTATTTGCCTATGCAAATCCCACTCCTCAGACTGATCAGTGGAAGCTACACTTATAAAGGGCCTACTATATGCTTCATGTGATGCGTACATTAAATTAACTAATCTTCAAAACAACTTAGCAAGTTAGAACTCCTATTTTAATAGTGGAAAAACTGAGCCTTCAACAGGTTAAATACTGTGCCCAAGTTACACAGCTCATAATTAGCAGGGCTATAATTTGAACATAGATCTGTCTGGTTACTAAATCCCTGTTTTTTAGATGAAACCACACTGCTTTCTATGAACTACATATAGGCTACTTTTCAGAGTGATAAGCCACAAATGAAGAGATGTCCAGTTTTCATGCAGTATGGGCAAATCAGGAGTTACTATGCAGGTCAATTATCAAATTTGGCCTCACAAGGGGAAAGATTTAAGATCCTATTCTGTTTGTAGATTAGGTACAAGAAAAGCACAACAAAATCCAGCACCTTAAAAAGGTGCCGCCTACTGATAACCCAAGAAAGTCACTGGTATGGGGTCCACTGGTGTTTCTTAATGAACTGGGTATAGGGGGAATATTTGAAAGTGGGGGAACATTTTGCAGTATCTAAATAACAGGTGAGTGTGAGTAGAATTTAGTGGAAGGAATCCAGGAATGCAAAACTTACTGAGATACACAAAAACAATAAAATAAAAAATTTGTCCCACTGAACATGCTAATGGTGTCTCAATTTAGAAACAATGACTATAAGACACAAAATTTAAAAGTCAAAATTTGAAAGAATAAACAACTATAAATTCCCCCAATAATATAGCACCTCCTATAATGGTCCTACAAATGATCTGAGAGTGATCCTGACTGGTACCAAATTAAGGCTGAATTTTCCCAACTGTGGAGATAATGAGGGATAGGCAGCATAGAGGTTACTGTAAGAATAAACGTAAGACTCAATGGAGATAGGACCATGGACTAATTTTCAATTCATCAGAATGCTAGGATTATCAAGTGTAGCTATCACCCTCAGTTTACTGTATAACACACAGTTACTTCCCTTCTTTGACTGTCCAGTTGTATAAAGGGTAAGTAAACCTTGTTTAACATCCCCCAACCCAGCCCAGTGAACAGATTTCAGACCTACAGGGTGTGTACATATAAACCTAAGTGCTGTGCATAGTGGAATAAAATAGAGAATGCATTTATAGCCACATTATTTGGTGCAGAGTTCCCAAGAATATACAATGGAAAAAGGACAATAAATGGTATTGGGTAAACTGGATACCTACCTGCAGAAGAATGAAATTGAACCCTTATCTCATGCCAGATACAAAAATAAATTGAAAATGTTTTAAAGACATTAAAATAACACCTGAAACTGTAAAACTATGAGAAAGGAAATGTAGGGGGAAAGCTCAGTGACATTGATCTGGGCAAAGATCTTTTAAATATGAACCCAAAAGCACAGGGAACAAAAGCAAAAATAGACAAATGGGACTACATCAAACTTAAAAGTTTCCATACAGCAAAGGAAACTGTCAACAAAGTAAGAAAACAATCTATTGAATGGAAAACAATATTTGCAAATCATACATCTCAGAAAGGGTTAATATCTAAATTATACAATGAAGTACTTAATAACACTATCCCATAGCAAGAAAAAAATTAATTAATATTAAAATGAGCAAAAGACATGAATAGACATTTCTGAAAATACAGCATACAAATGGCCAACAGGTACATAAAAAATGCTCAAGATCACCCATCAGGAAAATGCATGCTAAAACCGATCTTCCCCGATCCTGTTAGAATGACTATCAGAAAAGGTGAGATTTTGTGGTAGCTCCTGGTGAGAGCTCCAGCCTGTGACAGCTGGAGTCCCCAGCCCCAGCAGGGATCTTAGGTCCTTTGGTGCCACTTTACAGCTTCCCTGGGAAAGAGCAACTACCTGCGACTGCCTGAGTTCCCCAGGGCAGAGTTCAGGCCTGCCTGGTCTATAAAGTCCACTGTGTTCATTACTGAGCACAGTTCTGTGGCCCCACCCCAACTTGGTCTACTGCCCAGGCCCACACCCTGGCCCAGTGTCTAGCACCTGTGCTGCATCTGATCGTCTATCAACACCAGGCTGCCTCTGCCCAGAAGCATTGATCATTCCCAACCTGGAGGTAGTGGGACAGCACCCTTCTTGGGTCACTGCTTGATCAAGCACCTCTCAAACAAACATCAGGCCATTGAAAAATAAGAGGTTTGAAACGTACAGTACATTTTTTATTGCAGAACATTTTTTAAATTAATTGTAATACTACGATTATTCCTAATAAACCCACTATATTCCCACCTTTTTCTTTTACTAATATGCTTATCACTCTATCTCCTTCTTATATATCTGTTTCCTTGGAGAATCTCTTTTTCTTCATGCTAACAACCTATTTCTTTTAATTTCACTTCCATTATTCATATGACATAGTATATCTGTAGACTCACTTCTTATCTCAGTAGTGTTTTGTTCTATATCCCTCCTAATTCTCCCTGTCCAGAATTAGGATTTGCAGTCCATATTGCAAACTTACTGGTTATGCTGTAGATAATAATTTGAACTCATCTCCGCTTATTAAGACAACACTGCTAATATCCTAATAGGGACTATTTAGATTAAGGACACACATTGTTTATATGGTGTGCTGCCAATATTGATCTCTCAATTCAAGGGGAGGTATTGAAAATAGGCAGGAACCCTAGAAGTCTTTAAGGGGAAACTGCAATACCTAGGATTCGCACTACTAGAGGGGAAGATGCACTAGAAACATGAGAAAACATGGGAAGAAAACGTCCCAAGCAAACCCAAATACCATACCAAAAGAACCAATGACAACATGGCAGAAGCATTGTCAGAAAGGGAGTTGTACATACTTAAAATGATCTGAGAAGCAAATGAAGAGGCAAGAGTGCAAATGCAGGCAAGGCTAAAAGACCAACAGCAGTAAGCAAAATATCATTTCAATAAAGAGATAGAGATTCTGAAAAAAACACAGAAATCCTTGAAATGAAGGTTACAATAAACCAAATTAAAAAACTCAATAGAAAGCCTAACCAACAGGCTGAATCACTTGGAGGACAGAACCTCACACAACGAAGACAAAATATTTAATCTTGAAAACAAACTCAATCAGACAGAGAAGATGGTAAGAAATCATGAACCAACCCTCCAAGAGTTAAGGGGCATCATGAAAAGACCAAATTTAAGAGTTTTGGGGAATGAGGAAGGCACAGAGATACAAACCAAAGGAATGAATAATGTGTTCAATAAAATAACATGAGAAAATTTCCCAAATCTGATTAATGAAATGGAAAATCAAATTCAAGAGGCATATAGGTCACTAAATGCACAAAATCAGAACAGATCAACACCCAGGCTCATTATAATGAAAATACCTAACATACAAAACAAAGATAGAATTTTAAAGGCTGCAAGAGAAAAACATCAGATTACATATGGGGAAAACCTATACGAATATCAGCAGATTTCTCAGCCCAGATCTTAAAAGCATGAAGGGCTTGGAACAATATATTCCAAGCACTGAAATAAAATGGATGCCAACCAAGAATCTTATACCCAGCAAAACTTACCTTCAGATTTGAAGATGAAATAAAATCATTCCATGATAAATACAAGCTAAAAGAATTCCCAAATAGAAAGCCTTCCCTACAGAAAATCCTCAAAACAATGTAAGTCACCAAAGGGATGAATTACCCGAAAGGAACAGCCAATTAAAGAAAAACCAAGTAAGCTTAAAATCCAAAAATAAGTCAAAATGCCTGGGAATACAAATCATATCTCAATAATAAGCCTAAATGTAAATGGCCTAAACTCATCAATCAAAAGACAGACTGGCAGATTGGATTAAAGAGCAAGTACAACAATATGCTGCCCTCAAGAGTCTCATCTCTTAGAAAAACATGCCTACACACTAAAGATGAAACGTTGGGAAAAATCATACCATTCATATGGTCTTAATAAAAAAGCAGGAGTTTCCATCCTCATTTCAGATAAAGCAGACTTCAAGCCAAAGTTAGTCAGAAGGGATAAAGAAGGACATTTCATACTACTTAAGGGAAGCATAAAGCACCAAGACATAACAATCATAAATATTTATGCACCGAACAATGGTGCATCCATGTACGTCAATCAGATCCTTCTCAATTCCAGGAACCAAATGCACCAAAGCACAATAATACTGGAGGACTTTAGCACTCCTCTATCACCATTAGACAGATCTTCCAAGCAAAAAATTAACAAAAAATCATAGAACTCAAAGACACAATTGCTAATTTAGACTTAACAGACATATATAGAATATTCCATCCATCAAAAAGCGAATACACTTTCTTCTCAGAAGCTCATGGATCCTTCTCTAAAATAGACCATTTGTTATGCCACAAAGCTACTCTTAGCCAATACAAAAACATAGAGATACTACCTAGTATTCTATCAGATCATAATGGAATGAAATTAGAAATCAACGATAAAGCTAAAAACAGAAAATATTCCAACACCTGATGATTAAATAAAATGCTGCTATTGAATGATGCATGGAAAACAGAAGATATTAGGGGGGGAATAAAAAAATTCTTAGAGGTCAATGAGAACAAAAAAACAACATAGAGATTTGGCCGGGAGCGGAGCTGCTTGCCGGCTCCAGCAGGGAATTTGGGCCCGGTAGGCACCATTCTACAGCTTCCCTGGCGGAGAGACTCCATCTTCAGCTGTCTGAGCCCTCAGACCTAAACCCACCCCTTCCCGCGGGGACACGGCGCTGCAGCTCCAGGGCCACGGTGCTGCGTCTCCTGGTTGCCTCTGCCCAGAAGCATTGATCATTCCCAACCTGGAGGTTGTGACACAGCAGCTATCTTGAGTCACCACTTGATCAAGCACCTCTCAAACATCTGGTGAGTTATTGGAAATCTGCAGGGATGCCCTAAGTCTTTATAGGGAAATTGCAATCCCTCTGATTTGCACTACTAGAGGGGAAGATACATGAGCAGCATGGGAAAACACGGGAAGAAAGTGTCCCAAACAAACCTAGATGATACATCAAGAGATCCCAAAGACAGCATGGTAGAAGGAATGACAGAAATGGAGTTCAGAATGTTCATAATTAAAATGATCCAAGAAGAGAATGAGGTGAGGAGAGAGCAGATTCAGGCTATGAATAATCAGCTAATAGAGCAATTGCAGGAAGCAAAAAATAATTTCAATAAAGAGATAGAAGTTCTGAGAAAAAAACAAACAGAAATCCTTGAAGGAAATAAGGAAATGAAGGAAACAATAAACCAAGTTAAAAACTCAATAGAAAGCATAATTAACAGAATAGATCACTTGGAAGACAGAACCTCAGACAATGAAGACAAAATATTTAATCTTGAAAACAAAGTCGAACAAACAGAGAAGATGGTTAGGAATCATGAACGAGACCTCCAAGAAATATGGGACATCATGAAAAGACCAAATTTAAGAGTTATTGGGATTGAGGAAGGCACAGAGATACAAACCAAGGGTATGAACAATCTATTCAATGAAATAATATCAGAAAATTTCCCAAATATGATGAATGAGATGGAAAATCAATTACAAGAGGCCTACAGGACACCAAACGCACAGAATTTCAACAGATCCACACCAAGGCACATTATAATAAAAATACCTAACATACAAAACAAAGATAGAATTTTAAAGGCTGCGAGAGAAAAGCAGCAGATTACCTACAGGGGGAAACCAATACGGATATCAGCAGATTTCTCAGCCCAGACCCTAAAAGCAAGAAGGGCCTGGAACAACATATTTCAAGCTCTGAAAGAAAACGGATGCCAACCAAGAATCTTATACCCAGCAAAACTTACCTTCAGATTTGATGATGAAATAAAATCCTTCCATGCTGAACAAAAGCTTAAAGAATTCACAAAGAGAAAGCCTGCCCTACAGAACATTCTCAAAAAAATATTCAAAGAGGAAGAAATGAAAAATAACAATCTCAGCCACCATGGGGAGGAACTACCCTAAAGAAAGAGTCAATCAAAGGAGAAACAAAGTTAAGCTAAAAACCCCCAAAAAGCTAAAATGACGGGAAATACAAGTCATATCTCAATAATAACCCTGAATGTAGACGGCCTAAACTCATCAATCAAAAGACATAGACTGGCAGACTGGATTAAAAAGAAAGACCCAACAATATGTTGCCTTCAAGAGACTCATCTCATAGAAAAATATGCCCACAGACTAAAGGTGAAAGGTTGGGAAAAAAATACCATGCACAGGGACTGAGTAAAAAAGCAGGAGTTTCCATTCTCATTTCAGATAAAGCAGACTTCAAGCCAAAGTTAGTCAGAAGTGATAAAGAAGGACATTTCATACTGCTTAAAGGAAGCATAAATCAGCAAGACATAACAATCATAAATATTTATGCACCAAACAATGGTGCATCCATGTATGTCAATCAGAGCCTTCTCAATTTCAGGAATCAAAAATACCAAAACACAATAATACTGGGAGACTTTAACACTCCTCTCTCACCGTTGGACAGATCCTCCAAGCAAAAATTGAACAAAGAAACCATAGGACTCAATGACACAATCTCTAATTTGGACTTAACAGACATATATAGAATATTCCATCCATCAAAAAGCGAATACACTTTCTTCTCAGCAGCTCATGGGTCCTTCTCTAAAATAGACCATATGTTATGCCACAAAGCTACTCTTAGCAAATACAAAAACATAGAGATACTACCTTGTATACTATCAGATCATAATGGAATGAAATTAGATATCAATGAAAAGTTAGAAACAGAAACTACTCCAAGACATGGAGATTAAATAATATGCTATTGAATGATACATGGATAACAGAAGACATTAGGGGAGAAATTAAAAGATTCTTAGAGGTCAACGAGAACAAAGATAAAACATATCAAAATCTCTGGGATACTATGAAAGCAGTGCTAAGAGGAAAGTTCATTGCAGGGAGTGCATTTAATAAAAGAATGAAAAGTCAATAAATCAATGACCTCACACTACAGCTCAAAGCCCTAGAAAAAGAGGAACAGATCATCACCAAAAGTAGTAGAAGACAGGAAATAATCAAAATCAGAGCCTTGAAATCTACGAAATTGAAACAAAAGAAACAATTCAAAAAATTGACGAAACAAAAAGTTGGTTCTTTGAAAAAATTAACAAAATTGATAAACCCTTAGCCACGCTAACAAAAAAAAGGAGAGAGAAACTCCAAATTACTAAAATTTGTGATGGGAATGGAAATATTACAACAGACAAAATTGAAATACAAAACATAAGAAGAAGCTACTTTGAAAATTTATACTCCAACAAAATAGAAAACATGGAAGACATCAACAGTTTCCTAGAGGCATATGAGCCACCCAAACTGAATCTGGAGGACATACACAACTTAAATAGATCAATTTCAAGCAATGAAATAGAGGAAGTCATAAAAAGCCTACCAACAAAGAAAAGTCCAGGACCGGATGGATTCACAGCCGAGTTCTACAAGACCTTCAAAGAAGAGCTCATTCCAATACTCCTCAAAGTATTTCACGAAATAGAGGAGGAGGGAACCCTTCCAAACTCATTCTATGAAGCTAATATCACCCTGATAACAAAACCAGAGAAGGACACATCGAAGAAAGAAAATTTCAGACCCATATCTCTAATGAACATAGATGCAAAAATTCTTAACAAAATTTTAGTGAATCGCATACAAAAGCATATTAAAAAGATAGTACACCATGATCAAGTGGGTTTCATCCCGGGGATGCAATGTTGATTCAACATTCAGAAATCAATAAGTGTAATTCACCACATCAACAGACATAAAGTCAAGAACCACATGATTATTTCAATAAATGCAGAGAAAGCATTTGATAAAATACAGCACCCATTCATGCTCAAAACACTAGGAAAAAATAGGGATAGTGGGGACATTCCTTAATATTGTAAAGGCTATCTATGCTAAGCCCACAGCTAATATCATTCTAAATGGAGAAAAATTGAAAGCATTCCCCCTGAGAACTGGAACAAGACAGGGATGCCCTCTTTTGCCACTACTATTCAACATTGTTCTTGAAACTCTAGCCAGAGCAATTAAACAGACCAAAGAAATTAGAGGAATACAAATAGAAAAAGAAGAGTTCAAACTATCCCTATTTGCTGATGACATGATTCTCTATTTAAAATATCCTAAGAATTCCACCAGAAAACTTCTGGAACTCATTAATGAATTCCGTAAAGTAGCAGGATATAAAATTAATGCTCATAAATCTAATGCATTTTTATTCGTAAGTGATGCATCCTCTGAGAGAGAAATTAGGAAAACTACCCCATTCACATTAACCTCAAAAAAAAATACTTGGGAATCAATCTACAAAAGATGTGAAAGACCTCTACACTGAGAACTACAGAACACTAAAGAAAGAAGTTAAAGAGCATCTGAGAAGATGGAAAGATCTCCCATGTTCTTGGATAGGCAGAATTAATATTGTCAAAATGGCCATACTTCCAAAAATGCTATACAAATTCAATGCAATTCCAATTAAAATCCCAATTACAGAACTCATAGAAATAGAGCAAGCAGTCATGAAATTCATTTGGAGGAATAAGAGACCCAGAATTGCTAGAGCAATCCTTAGCAAGAAGAGCAAAGCAGGGGGTTTCACAATACCAGACCTTCAACTATACTATAGAGCAATAGTAACAAAAACAGCATGGTATTGGTACCAAAATAGACAGGTAGATCAATGGTACAGAATAGAAGACACAGAGACAAACCCAAATAAATACAGGAATCTCATACTTGACAAAGGAGCTAAAAACATGCAATGGAGAAAAGACAGCCTCTTCAACAAATGGTGCTGGGAAAACTGGAAATCCATATGCAGCAAAATGAAACTAAACCCATATCTCTCACCCTGTACAAAACTCAACTCAAAGTGGATCAAGGACCTAGAAATTAGACCAGAGACTCTGCACCTAATAGAAGAGAAAATAGGTCCAAATCTTCATCATGTTGGCCTAGGACCAGATTTCCTTAACATGACTCCCAAAGCGCAAGAAATAAAAGCACGAAGCAATGATTGGGATAGAGTCAAACTAAAAAGCTTCTTCTCAGCAAAGGAAACATTAAGTAATGTGAAGAGAGAGCCTTCAGAGTGGGAGAAAATCTTTGCCACACACACTTCAGATAGAGCACTAATCTCCAGAATCTACCAAGTACTCAAAAATCTTTACACCAAGAACACTAATA
>JAJEJO010047273.1:35489-88683 GCA_020662805.1 Glaucomys volans
TTTGAGTTGAGTTTTGTACAGGGTGAGAGATATGGGTTTAGTTTCATTTTGCTGCATATGGATTTCCAGTTTTCCCAGCACCATTTATTGAAGAGGCTATCTTTTCTCCATTGTATGTTTTTGGCTCCTTTGTCAAGTATGAGATACCTGTATTTATGTGGGTTTTTCTCTGTGTCCTATACTCTGTACCATTGATCTACCTGTCTATTTTGGTGCCAATACCATGCTGTTTTTGTTACTATTGCTCTGTAGTATATTTGAAGGCCTGGTATTGTGATATCCCCTGTTTCCCCTCTTCTTGCTAAGAATTGTTTTGGCTATTCTGGGTCTATTATTCCTTCAAATGAATTTCATGATTGCTTGCTCTAATTCTATGAGGTCCATCATTGAGATTTTAATTGGAATTGCATTGAATTTGTATAGCGGGTTTGGTAATATAGCCATTTCATTCGTTAGTGTTCTGTAGTTCTCATTGTAAAGGTCTTTCGCCTCTTTTGTTAGATTGATTCCCAAGTACTCTATTTTTTAGAGGCTATGAGAATGGTATAGTTTTCCTAATTTCTCTCTCAGAGGATACATCACTTACGAATAAAAATGCTTTAGATTTATGAGCATTAATTTCATATCCTGCTCCTCTGCTAAAATCGTTTATGAGTTCCAGAAGTTTTCTGGTGGAATTTTTGGGGTCTTCTAAATAGAGAATCATGTCATCAGCAAATAGGGATAGTCTGAGTTCTTCTTTTCCTATTTTACTCCTCTAATTTCTTTCATCTATCTAATTGCTCCAGCTAGAGTTTCAAGGACAATGTTGAACAGAAGTGGAGAAAGAGGGCATCCCTGCCTTGTTCCAGTTCTCAGGGGGAGTGCTTTCAATTTTTCTCCATTTAGAATGTTGCTAGCTGTGGGCTTAGCATAGATGGCCTTTACAATGTTAAGGAACATTCACATTCCTACTATCCCTATTTTTTCTAGTTTTTTGAGCATAAGGGGGTGCTTTATTTTATCAAATGCTTTCTCTTCATCTACTGAAATAATCATGAGGTTCTTGACTTTAAGTCTGTTGATGTGGTGAATTACATTTATTGATTTCTGGATGTTGAACCAACCTTGCATCCCCAGGATGAAACTCCCTTGATCATGGTATACTATCTTTTTAATATGCTTTTGTATGTGATTTGCTAAAATTTTGTTAAGAATTTTTGCATCTTTGTTCATTAGGGATATTTGTCTGAAATTTTCTGATGTTATTTATTTGAACACATTATTCATTCCTATGGTTTGTGTCTCTGTGCCTTCCCCAATCCCAATAACTCTTACATTTGGTCTTTTCATGATGTCCCATAACTCCTGGAGATTCTGTTCATGATTTCTTACCATCCTCTCTGTCTGGTTGAGTTTGTTTTCAAGATTAAATATTTTGTCCTCGTCTGAGTTTCTGTCTTCCAAGTGATTCAGCCTGTTGGTTAAGCTTTCTATTGAGTTTTTAATTTGGTTTATTGGAACCTTCATTTCAAGGATTTCTGCTTGGTTTTTTTTTCAGGATCTCTATCTCTTTATGGAAATGATCTTTTGCTGCCTGCAGTTGCTCATTTAACATTGCCTGCATTTGCTCTCTTGACTCCTCGTTCACTTCTCGGATCATTTTAATTATGTACAGCTCCCTTTCTGACAATGCTTCTGTCATGTTGCCTTTGGGTTCCTTTGGTATGGTATCTGGGTTTGTTTAGGATGTTTTCTTCCCATGTTTTCTCATGTTGCTAGTGTATCTTCCCCTCTAGTAGTGTGAATCCTAGGTATTGCAGTTTCCCCTTAAGGATTTACAGGTTTCCTGCCTATTTTCAATACCTCCCCTTGAAATAAGAGATCAATATTGGCAGCACACCATATAAACAATATGTGTCCTTAATCTAAATAGTCCCTATTAGGATACTAACAGTGTTGTCTTAATAAGCAGAGATGAGTTCAAATTATTATCTACAGCATAACCCGTAGGTTTGCAATAAGGACTACAAATCCCAATGTTGGACAGTGGGAATGAGGAGGGGTATTGGACAAAACACTAATGAGGTAAGAAGTTAGTCTATAGATAAACTATGTCATATGAATAGTGGAAGTGGAATTAAAAGAAATAGGTTGTTAGCAGGAGGATAAAGAGATTCTCCAAGGAAACGGATATATAAGAGGGAGATAGAGTGATAATCATAAAAATGAAAGAAAAATGTATATATAGTGGATATATTAGGAATAATCTTAGTATTACAATTAATTTAGAAAACGTTCTGTGATAAAAATATACTGTAGAGTTCAAGCCTCTTATTTTTCAATGACCTGAGTTTGAGAGGTGCTTGATCAAGTGGTGACCCAAGAAGGGTGGTGTCCCACTACCTCCAGGTTGGGAATGATCAATGCTTCTGGGCATAGGTGGCGTGGTATTGATAGAGGATCAGATACAGCACAGGTGTTAGACCCCGGGGCCATGGTGTGGGTCTGGGCACTAGACCAAGTTGGGTTGGAGGCGCAGAACAGCGCTCAGTGATGGAGACACTGGGCTTGAGAGCCCAGGCAGGCCTGAACTCCTCGCTGGGGGCTCAGGCGGTGGCAGGTGGTCGCTCCCTCCCAGGGACACTGTAAAATGGTGCGGAAGGGCCTAAGCTCCCCGCTGGAGCTGGCAACTCCAGCTGCTCCATGCAGGCACTCTCCAGGAGCCGTAACCCCCTGGCACTGGAAGACTGGAGCTCAACTCTGAGGATCCATCCATAAGGAATTTTTTGATTTGGCAAAAAAAAATTAGCTCACAGTGTCTCTCAATTCATGTATTAATTGGGGAATGACTTTTATCCTCACTGATGATAATAAGCATAATCCTCCAAACAATTAATAACTATGGAATACTAGAGTTGGCTGGTAGTTAAGGAAAATTTGGTGACAAAGCTTGCCTTCTCCTTGAAAGTGTAAATGAAATTCTCACCTACAAAAACAGTTCTCCCTTCCAAGTAGGCTTCCAGGTCAACTACAGGCAATCTGAAACTTTAAGCTAGCACCGGGCAACTTGTACCTTGTATCATTGTTTCCTGCAGCTGTTCTCTAATGGCTAGTAGGCTGTCTGGCTTTTGAACTGTCTAGTCCACCAGTTGGGTTGCTACTTACTACTTGGTCAGCCTCTTCTGCCTAAACTTGCCCAATTACTTTATATTTTTCACTACCTACTGCTGTCTTGAAGCAAGACTTCTCTGCCAATTGACCAATTGAGAAAAATTAAAGGTGGTTGGATTAATTGACTGGAGAAGATAAAGGGAAAAAATGAGAAAAACACAACATTTTATTGAATTAAAAGACATTTTTTGTACATTAAAAATGTTGTCAGTGAGAATAGAAAAAAATAAAGTGAAGTAGGACTGCAACTTCAAATATTTAAATTATTTTTAAGTATCATGTTAGATAATGAGGCACCTCAGCCACTCTATAATTTCAGGTCCATGCTTAGACTCTTCCAGGTCAATGGAAATCATTCCAAGTAAAAGAACTCCAGAGAAGTTCTAAGGCCTCTCTCATTTATCTTAACATTTTAATAGCTTAAAATTTGAAAAATTTCAAAATTTCAAAAAATTTTCAAAAAAAATCAAAAAAAGTTTAAAATTTCAAGAAATTTTGTTTTTTATGTATTCTAAATGCTTCATGTTGAAAATAATCAGTTTTCTTTCATTACAGTCTCTGGAAACAAAGTACTATTGCTCACACATTTGAAGACATTTTTGTGGTACTGGGAATGTGAACCCAGGGCCTCACATATGCTAGGCAAACACTCTATCACTCAGATATAGCCCAAGCCTTGAAGATAATTCCTAATAGCCCCACAATCTCCTCTTCTCCAAGTTTAACAACATCAGCTCCTTTAATATTTCTTGAAGGTTTTTACAATGTCTTTTTCGGTTCTACTCAGGATACCCTTCACTCTCTCTTTACTCTGACTTTAAATGTGGAATCTAAAAGTATGAAATACCATAAAAAGTTTACCTTTCCAGTGATCAACTTCACATACTCAGCTTCTTCAACATTTGTGATAGTGGATACTTTCCTGTCATTGGTCCTCTATTAATATTGCTGAGTAAATTATAGTACATTAACTTGATGGAATATTATGCAGCCACTGAAAATAATCAAAACTATCAAGAGTGTACAGCAACAGAGGGAGAAAAAATTTATGTACAGCATGGGGACAGCAAATTTGCAAATTACAAACTTACATGGATTCTTGTCTAGGCTGCACATTGCTTTATATACCACTTTATTATAGTACTTACTATTTTGTATTCCTATCATGCGTTTCTATGTCTACTGGCCCCTCCAAGGCAATGAAAGTTAGCTCTGAGGACCTAGGCAACAGTTGAGTCAATTATGTTGCACCAGTACTGTGCATGGTTCCTGGCAAAGAATAAGTACTCAAATGTGTTTGTTAAGTGAATGGATAAATTGGAGTCATATAAAAAATGCCTAAATATGGAAATAGAGTTTTGGACATAATAGGAGAAAATAAAAATGATTGTTCCTGGATGAATTTTATTCTTCTCAAATTTTCTTTCACCATTTGTTATTATATAGAAAAAAAGGGAAGGAAGTGAAAAGCAGGATTAAAATATTTACTCAAGAGTATCCTATTTTCTACCCATTCATCTTGTTTCATTGTTACTGGACTGTCTTGGTATCTGATCAGGTCCTTAAGTTTACCTTTAATAAAAAAATCCTTGGGAATTTCTAGTTCATTTCCAGAGACACTGCTTACACTTTATCCCCAACCTAATCTTCCCAGCTCTCAAACCACACCTGGGTGTGACCATAATAAAATGTTTCAGGGTCATCCCCTCATTCTTACTATCTAACAGTATAAATTTCTATTTGGAAGCAGAGCTAATAAAGGGTAGGTTAGGATAAAACCCAGGTTCAAACCCCATGAATCACAGCATCCATTTCTGTACTGTATGACCTCAGATTTTATGATCCCAAGATTCTCTATGCCTCCAAGCCTGTTCTTCTTTGATCCTTTCAGTTACTAGTTTTAAAACACAAGTTGCAGTGAAAATGAAAAATTAATATGTAATGCATGCCTACTATGCATCATTCAACCTCCCTCATGACAAGTTCTAATACTATCCAGACATTTTAGAGAGGAGGCAACAGAGGAGTTAGGGTGATATCTCAAGGTCACACAGATGGCACACGGCAGAACAGTATTTAAATCCACATATGTCTGTCTTCAAAACCCAGGCCTTTGGTACCATATCACACAGGTTGGGTGGTAAGCAGCTGTGGTTTGACTTTCTGTTGGATCACAACGATTAAATCAACCCTCTGCTGCTCCCTAGCCTATTAGGAGTCATTATGAAATGGTTTGACATCTGTACTAGATTTGTGCCATCTCAGCCCTAACCTCATATCAAACCAAATTTCCCCTCTCACCACCATTATCATCTTTGCTAACTTGTGCTAATCTGAGTAAAACAGTGGAGAGAACATAACATAGTCACTAAATTCTCAAAGTGGCTCTATGCCAGACACGTTCTAAATGCCTAATACATGTAATTCTCACCATAACTTTATAAGGTAGATATGTTCATATTCTCAGTTTTACTAAGGAGTAAGCTAACCTATAGAAAGATTAAATATTTGCCAAAGGTCACATAGCTAGTGAGTGGCATAGCCAAAATTTGAACTTAGGCAAATCTACTTCATATTCTTAACTACAACACTGTCCTCTAACCCCAGATACAATGTTAGAACTCAGCAAAAAAGCAGGATAGAAAGGTCTGAATTGATGCTAAAGCCAACAATAACATAGCTTTCATCTAGAAAATGCTTTACATAAGCAAATTTCTACATTGTAGACTCAGGCCATTCTCACAATAACTATGTGAGGAAGGCAGCACTGATATTATCTTCAGTTTGCAAGGAGAACTTACTGAAAAGAGATTTAAAATCCAAGTTCTGGAGCTTGAATTGGATTCAAATCTTGGCTCTGTTCTTTTTTTAGCTATGTTTCATTGGACAAATACTTTCTGGGCATCAAGTTCCTCATATGTAGAAATATCTTCATAATGTTATGGGGAGGAATTAATTCAGTAATGTATATACAGTATTTTACATGGTTTCTGGCCAAAAGAACATATCAATAAATGGTGGATGTTATTAGATGAGGAAACTAAGACCCAGAGAAAGAAAGGACCCATATGTAGCACTCAGGGAAGCATGAGATTCCTGACCCCTTTCCCTAATCCAGTATTTATAAGGCTCCTCATCCTGAAGTTGTTATTTTTTGTTTTCCCAGATGAGCCAGAGGTTTGCTACAGAAATTCTGAGGATCAGAATTCTCATTTTGCCTGACATAACCACCCTAAGTCACTAACAACTAAAATTCAGCAACTGGTATGAGGCTGGCAGGTAACAGGCCCTCAGTAAGTTTTTACTTAATGAATAAGATACCTAAGTCATTAGCACATCCTGGGGAGAGAGACAAATAAAACTATAGTCTGTGCCTTCAGGAAACTCAGTCATGCCTCTCGATCAGAACCATCATCATCCAGTGAGTTGCCGAAATGACTAACACAAAGGGAAAGAGGAGAAACACCTGATTTTGTTCTTTAGGCCTTTTAGAAGACATGGAGTTGTTCCTTTGGACACATATATATGAATCTACAAGAAAGATGACATTGTAGACACTAAGTGAATGAGTACTGTTCAAAAAGGAATGTCCCACAAATGTTAGTTACCCTGGCAAAACTGAGTCTACAATGTTACCAATCTTGCTGTTGGCATTGTTGTGAACAAGCAAGTTAAAGGCAATATTCCAGCCAGGAAAATTAATGTGACTATTGAGCATAGTAAGCTCTCTAAGATCTGAGATAGCTTCCTGAAATGTGTGAAGGAAAATGATCAGAAAAAGAAGGAAGTCAATGAAAAAGGAATTTTGTGTTCCATTGAAGCACCAAGCTGCTCTGCTTGGAGAACGCTTTTTAAGAACCAATGGAAAGGAGCTTGAGCTTCTGGAACCTGTTGCTATGAGTTCATAGCATAATAGGTATTTTTAAAAACCCTTGGACTGTAAAAAAAAAAAAAGGAAAAATCTCAGTTCGGCAAGAGATAGGTATTCCCAAGTGAATAAATGACCAACAATATGGTAAGTAATGTTCTAGAAGACTAAAAAGAGCTCTAGAATACATAGGAGGGAAAAAATGTCCTTTCTGATTATTTGTTGGTTAATTCCATTATTCTCTGGAAGAAGAGGGTGACAATTTTTTTTCAAAGAAAATAAAAAGCTTAAGGTGAAATGACAACCAAAGCTCAAGTCCTGACTTCAAATCCAATGTGTTTTCAGCTATGCCTTCATGAATTCTACATGGGAACCAGCTTTCTTTTCCTTCAAAAGACAGCAAGCAGAAAGGATTGCGTCATTCAAAGGTACTGTGGTTAGCTTTTTTATTAAGAACTCAGCTAAGAAGTTGGGAGACATTGGATGGATACTGATCCAAAGAAGCTTTTGAAATCACCTAGCTGTGTCAAAGTCTAGAAGATGATCTGTACCAGACAAATGGGTAATGAGCTTGAGGCACAGTGAAATCCTTTATGCCTTTGATAGGCCCAAGCCCTAATAATGACTTGGGGTGTCAAAATGGATTTCAACTCTGAAATTATATGAACCTATAGAATCAACTGTATTTATTAGTCAGTCAGAGCTCATAGGCCATTGAGAATGTTTAAATAATGCCCACTGTGAGTGTGTAGTCAGGCATACAAGGAATTTGCCAACTATACTCCATGATTATTTAGCATAACTGCAGAGATATATGTATCTCTCAACCGGCTACAGGAAGGAAACACAAAAATGATTTTCATGATTAATAGTTAACAGCAGTATCTTATTCAGTTATACCACAGAAATTATCACTTAGCATGAAACTCCAAGAAAGAACTTGTTTTGTGTCCCTCCTATAGAAACAGGAGATTTGAGCACCTCTGCCTTGACCCTCAGACCCAACCCAGTCTCTCTCATGCCTCTCTATCTCTCTCTCTCTCTCTGTCTGTCTGTCTCTCTCTCTCTCTCTCTCTCTCACACACACACAGACACACACACAGACACATACACACCTTTTTTCTTTGGCTCAGATCGATATCTCTGCTAATTCAATGCAACGAACTCTGGCTTAACGATTTAGTAGCTGTGAGACCTAAGCAAGTTTTTAACCACTCAGTATTTGGGTTTCTTCATTTGTAAAACATAGGTAACAATAAGAATGGAAAAAAGGAAATAAAACAGCAGAACGACTTTGAAGTAAGGAAAAATGAGAGCCAAAAGAGAAAGGAATGAAAAAAGGCAGTTAAATGTACTGGTGGAGGTCTAAGAGCAGAAATCACCAGGGTCCTAACTTATTTGCTTCTTAATTCATATTAAGCAATCCTTGTTACCTTCATAATAGGATTATACTTGACAACTGTCAAGGCTAGTACATTGACAGTAACTATGATAAGCAAATATGGAAATCATTTGCTTTGATGTTCATGACATACCTGATGTTATTTATTTATTTATTTATTTATTTATTTTTATTTACTTATTGATTCATTGAACACAAATGGAGTACAGCTATTGTTTCACTGGTTGTACACAAAGTAGAGTCACACCATCCGTGCATTCATGCATGTACACAGGGCAATGGTATCTGTCACACATTCTGTTATTAATTTTACCCCCCACCCACCCCCACCCCTCCCTTCCCTCTATGCTAGCTATCTTTCCTCCATTCTTGCCATCTTTCCCCCCCACATTATGCATCATCATTCATATATCAGAGAGACCATTCGGCTTTTGGATTTTTGGGATTGGCTGATCTCACTTAGCATAAGAGTTTCCAACATCATCCATTTACCTACAAATACCATAATTTTATTCTTCTTTATGGCTGAGTAATATTCCATTGTGTATATATACCACAGTTTCTTTATCCATTCATCTACTGAAGGGCATCTAGGTTGATTCCATAATCTAGCTATTGTGAATTGAGCAGCTATGAACATTGATGTGGCTGCATCACTGAGGCAATCTGATTTTAAGTCCTTTGGGTATAAGCCAAGGAGTGGGATAGCAGGGTCAAATGGTGGATCCATTCCAAGTTTTCTAAGGAATCTCCACACTGCTTTCCAGAGTGGCTGCACCAACTTGCACTCCCACCAGCAATGTATGAGTGTACCCTTTTCCCCACATCCTCGCCAACACCTGTTGTTGCCTGTGTTCTTGATAAAAGACATTCTAATTGGGGTAAGATGAAATCTTAAGGTGGTTTTGATTTGCATTTCTCTTATAACGAGTGATGTTGAACATTTTTTCATAAATCTGTTGATTGCTTGTAGATCTTCCTCTGTAAAGTGTCTGTTCATTTCCTTGGCCCATTTATTGATTGGGTTATTGGTGTTCGTGGTGTAAAGATTTTTGAGTACTTGGTAGATTCTGGAGATTAGTGCTCTGTCCGAAGTGTGTGTGGCAAAGATTTTCTCCCACTCTGAAGGCTCTCTCTTCACATTGCTGATTGTTTCCTTTGCTGAGAAGAAGCTTTTTAGTTTCACTCTATCCCAATCATTGATTCGTGCTTTTATTTCTTGCGCTTTGGGAGTCATGTTAAGGAAATCTGGTCCTAGGTCAACATGATGAAGATTTGGACCTATTTTCTCTTCTATTAGGTGCAGAGTCTCTGGTCTGATTTCTAGGTCCTTGATCCACTTTGAGTTGAGTTTTGTACAGGGTGAGAGATATGGGTTTAGTTTCATTTTGCTGCATATGGATTTCCAGTTTTCCCAGCACCATTTGTTGAAGAGGCTGTCTTTTCTCCATTGCATGTTTTTGCCTCCTTTGTCAAGTATGAGATACCTGTACTTATTTGGGTTTGTCTCTGTGTCCTCTATTCTGTACCATTGATCTACCTGCCTATTTTGGTACCAATACCATGCTGTTTTTGTCACTATTGCTCTGTAGTATAGTTGGAGGTCTGGTATTGTGAAACCCCCTGCTTCGCTCTTCTTGCTAAGGATTGCTTTAGCAATTCTGGGTCTCTTATTCCTCCATATGAATTTCATGATTGCTTGCTCTATTTCTATGAGGTCCATCATTGGGATTTTAATTGGAATTGCATTGAATTTGTATAGCATTTTTGGAAGTATGGCCATTTTGACAATATTAATTCTGCCTATCCAAGAACATGGGAGATCTTTCCATCTTCTCAGATGCTCTTTAACTTCTTTCTTTAGCGTTCTGTAGTTCTCAGTGTAGAGGTCTTTCACATCTTTTGTTAGATTGATTCCCAAGTATTTTATTTTTTTTGAGGTTAGTGTGAATGGGGTAGTTTTCCTAATTTCTCTCTCAGAGGATGCATCACTTACAAATAAAAATGCATTAGATTTATGAGCATTAATTTTATATCCTGCTACTTTGCTAAATTCATTAATGAGTTCCAGTAGTTTTCTGGTGGAATTCTTAGGATCTTCTTGATAGAGAATCATGTCATCAGCAAATTTAAAAACCAAGGTAATTAGGGCAAGTTGAGGAGGGAGATGAAAAGAAAAAAGCCATGAAGAGGCTTGGCAAGTCTAGAACTTTTACTCAAAGTAGGGAGGTAGAAAGAGAAAGACATGTACACATGCCTGCTTTCAAACAAATTTGTTGGGGGGATTAATAGCCTAGGCATATACTCTTCTAGCAAATGAAGATGATTACTTATTTCTGTACCTCCACCTCCATAGTCTGCATACTTCTTTCTATACCTACAACTCCAGCCTCTATTGAGGCCCTCCTAAATAATTTGTAGGGGAGACTGAAAACTGATCCTTCCTAGCTTCCCTGGTTCCAGCCCTGCCTGATCATCTAAACCCTTTTCCCCACTCTTTTTATGCCTGAACTGTGAGATAATTATCATGATATGCTTGAGTTGGGGTTGCCAGACTAAGGACTAGAGACCATTTTTCTGCCTATCACTATGGCAGAGGTGCCAGATCCTGCTCCAAGTTAGACAATGTTGTCTGAAGAGGCTTATTTTCTCTAAAATAAAGATTCCTTCAAAAGAAAGAAGGAGAGAGGAGAAGGTTAGGGACAGGGGAGAGAGCGAGGGAGAGGATTTTACATGTTTCCCATTCATTATTTTTCTATCAAGCAAATAACATCACTGTTCTGGTAAAAGTATAATGTATTAAATTAGTTTGACCTGAATGATCTTAAATTACAGATTTCTTTTTAAAAATCAGATGATAATTAATACGTCCAATGACTACCAAAGTAGAGCTATGATCTAGCTGAAAGAAAACATAATTTAGGGTCAGGCAGACCTTCCAATATTTTGCCTCCCCTGGCTCCTCAATGCTCTGTTACATAACATAATCCATAATCAGAAGTTAGCTTTCCTGCCTCCTCAGCTGGACTCTGAGTTTCTAAAAGGTAACGATGCCTTCTTTATTTTCAAGTAGACTAAGAGATTCATAGGCATTATTAATGACTTAACAAATATCTATATCTGAATTAAGTAACTGTCCTGTACAGTTAAATATTGTAGGTTGAGTCATCACATAAAACAGTGAAAATCTTCTCTTGGTGGGGGGGCAGGAATGGGAGACAATGAGGGAATGAACATCTATTGAGCACCTATGTATTGAGCACTGTGCCAATCATTTCACATGCTTGTTTTCCTCCAATTCTCAAGAAAAGCCTAGGCATAAACACTATCCTCATTTGACAGACAGAAAACCAAGGTTCTAAGAGGTTATGTGACTTGCCCATTGGCACACCATTCATAAGTACCAGGGCCTAGATTTTAGACAAGTTAACTCAATTAGAGTAGACTCTTGTCTATGCTCTTATCTCTATGTTGTTTTAGCTCCTAATGTTAGTAAAACCTCTTGAAAGGCCAAAGTCCAACAGCCTTCTTTCTGACTCACTCTATTCAACTCTTCTCAACATTGATGTCAGTAGGTTCCTTCTACTTCTTGAAACCTTCTCTTCCTGTTGCTTCTGTGACACTATTATGCCTTGGTTTTATTCCTGTGACTCTGACCAATACTTCTCAGTTTTCTTTGCCTGCCACTCTCATACTCTTTATTCTAAGTCTTCATATTCTCCTTTGGCAATATAATTAAATTCCATAAAACTCTATCTTGTTTCTAAAGATCTAGATTCAAATCATTACTGACTCCTGAGCTGCTGCACATGGATAAGATTTGGCCATCTCAAATGAAAAATGTTAAGACATCAACTCACCCCTGACTCCTCATCTCTCCCAAGCTTGCTACCACCTCTATCATGACAATTCCAGTATGTGAATTATATCACCATAAACACATTATCTAAACATAAAAGAATATGTGACGGTTTTCATTGAAGAATACATGAGCATATTCAAAGAATAACTATTATTTTCATTGTGGATATATATATATATACACACACACACTATGTGTGGACACACACACACACATATATACACATACATATGAAAAATTTACCTTCACAATTATTTTTAAGTGTACAAATCAGTGGCATTATGTACATACACAATGCTGTGCAATCATTACCACTATTCATTTCCAGAACTTTTTCATTGTCTTAAATATTGTGCATCCATTAAATAATAACTTCTTATTTCCCCAACAACTCCAGGCTCTGGATCTCTATTTACTTTCTGTCCCTATGAATTTGCCTATTCTAAATACCTAATATAAGTGGAATCACATACTATATGTCCCTCTGTGTCTGACCTATTTCACTGAGAAAAATGTTTTTAAGGTTCATACATGTTGTAGCATGTATCAGAATTTCATTTATTACTAAATAATAATCCATTATATGTTTATATAGCTTGTTCTTTTATCCATTCATCTACTGATGGACACATGAATTGTTTCTATCTTATAAGTGAGTAGTACTGCAATGAATATAGGCATAAAAGTATCTGTGTCTCTTCATTAATATTTTGGGGTATATACCAAAAATGTAATGGTTGGATCATACAGTAATTCTATATTTGATATTTGAGAATTTTTCAAACTATTTCTCATTATAGATTCACCACTTCCAATTTTCATTAGCAATGCACAGGGGTTCCAATTTCCCCATAAGTTCCCCAACACTTTTTCTTTTCTTTTTAATTATGGATGCAAAGTGATATCTCACTGTGGGTTTGATTTGCATTTCCCTAATGATACCATGCATGTTTTCATGTGCTTATTGGTGATGGTATATCTTTGAAGAAATCTCTATTCAAGTCCCTTGCCCGTTTATAAAAATCATGTCATTTAGTTTTTGTTATTGTTAAGTTGTAGTTCTTTTTATATTGTGAATACTAATCCCTTATCAGATATATGATTTGCAAATATTTACTCACATTATGTGAGTTGCCTTTATACTTTTTTTGACAGTGTCCTTTGATTCACAAAAGGCTTTAATTTTGATAAAGTCCAAATTATCTATTTTTTTTGTCTGTGCTTTTGGTGTTATATACAAGAAAACAAATACAATACAATGTCATGAAGATTCTCCCCTGCTTTCTTTTAAGAATTTTCTAGTTTTAGCTAAAGCATTATCTTTAACAGCAAAAACAAGTGAAGAACTGGAGATATGGCTCAGTGATAAAGTGTTTGCCTAGCAAACATGAGTCCCTGGGATCAATCCCCAGGACCACACAAAAAAGTGAAAATGTCCACCAATTAAGTCTGGGAAAATAAATGATGACCTGTCCATAGAACTCTACTTGGAGTTAAAAAGAAAGAGATAGGTGTATAAATACTGACATGGGAAGACAATCAAAACAAACTATTAAATAATAATGTAAATTGTATCTTTTTAACACAAAATAGTATTTTTTAAAACCCCACCAAAACACACTATAAATTTGTATATTTATATGTAAGAATACATAATAGACACACACATCCATACAGCATCCAATGACTTGGAAACTGAGTGAATGTGTTCATAAGTATCCTCAACATAGGGTTTTTTCTACTTTCTGTAGAGAAACCAGTGTGAACCAGGACTTATTAAAATGCAAAGAATATTGATTGAAATAGTTTCTTCCCAGCTACAAAGGGAATACAAAATCTGACCCAATATCTAATCTCCAATCCTGTTCACATGAGGTCTCCCCATACCCCTGAGGTCATGGAGATAAAGAGGTAGAGAAAGATTTGTGTAAAACCTAGAGGCCCAGCAACTCAGGAGGTTGAGGCAGGAGGGTCACAAGTTCAAAACCAGGCTCAGCAACTTAGTGAGGCCCTAAGCAACTTAGTAAAACGTTTTCTCAAACTAAAAAAAAAAAAGGGCTGGGAATGTGGCTCAGAGGTTAAGCACCCCTGGTTCAATCCCTGGTGAAAGAAAGAGAAAGAAAGAAAGAAAGAAAGAAGAAAGAAAGAAAGAAGAAAGAAAGAAAGAAAGAAAGAAAGAAAGAAAGAAGGAAGGAAGGAAGGAAGGAAGGAAGGAAGGAAGGAAGGAAGGAAGAAAGAAAGAAAGAAGAAAAGAAAGAAAAGAAAAAAAAAAACACAGAGTCTGCTCTATTTATTTGTATTTTCCCTTGCATAATGATTCTCTGGTAAGTGTATGAGGACTCTACTTTTATACTATGTGTCCTACTATTTCAAGTTTCCTGGATTTGCCCTGATGAAAGGTTTAAATTTCTCTTCCTATTTAGGCAGTTTGTGCCTTCTTCATATAATGCTGAGAAGGAAGAATACCTGAAACCTGTATACTTTCAAGCCAACTTCAGCAGGTCAAATAGAGTAAATGGATAACAGTTTTATGAAACAAAACAAACCAAAACAAAGAAAGAAAAGAAACTTAATGTAACAATGCATTTTAGATACCTGGTTTTGTATGACAATTTTAGTAAAGTCCATCATGGTGCTCCCAGATGACTAAATTGAAGTAAATAGAGTGAAAAAGAATATAGTACTAAAGAAAACATGACTGAATATGAAAAAGTTAGTGTTAAATTTAAAACATCACCATAAATAAGCTCATGATTTTGAAAGATTTCTGTCATACATTCAAGATGCTGGCCACATTGGTTAGGTATGAGCAGGGAAAGTAGGTGGTAAGGGGTTAGGGGCAGGGGTGGGAACACTTTCATTTACATGTATGTACTTCTGTACCTTTTTGAATTTTATATCATGTGCATGTTTTACCAAATAAAAATGAGTCATTATGTCACAGAACTGGTAATAGTCAATAATCAATAGACAACATTTATAATAATATGGTAAAATGCTTCAATATTATCAAATAGTTATATGTGACAAGAACTCTTTTAAGCATTTAATCCCCATTTTACAATTAAATAAACTGAGTCACATATGCATTCAGTAGCTTGTCAAAGATCACACAGCTAAGAAGTATGAGGGCAAGCTATGAATCGGTACTCTGGGTTCCAGAATCCACTCTCTCAAACTTTACCATCTATTGTTTCACCTTTGGGTCAGAAGACTATTTATGCATGCATCATGAGGTAGAAAAGACTGTACAATTTTTGCTTTCTTGAAATTACAAGAAAGAAATTAGAACTAAGAGAGACTGTGTAAAGGAAGCTAACTTGAGATTGTGTGGGAAAGGTTCTGATTTGGGGTTAAGAGAATATACTGAATTGCTACTGGCATGCTATTTGTCTCACTGACAAAACCGAAAATGAAATGAAAATTTCATGAAATTAAATGAAAATGAAAACAGAATTAAACCTCAATAAATAAAGTATTCAAATTAATCCATGCTCTCTCTTCTACATCCCCAGTGGATACCACAGGGTAGTCCAGGACTCAGGACTACAATGTTCATTAACATCTAATGGCTTTTGGGAAGTAACATAGGTTAATATGTTATTTTAGCAACTTGTTAGCATGATGACATTATCATGGCTTCTACCAACTGCTCCCTGAGAAAATCAAGGACTGCTGTACTTCTTTGCCTTTACTTAGACTGTGATCAATGACTGTAATGCATGTCACTAGTCCTGCCCTGTCAACCCCTTTTCTCTGGCTTGAAAACTCCTACCTATCCCTCAAAATCCCATTTGAATGGCATTGCTGATGGTAACTTTCACAAACAAATTAGTGGGTTCCTTTGTTGTACTCTATCACTTGTTGTTACTTAATGTCTACACACCATTGATCCTTAATTATACAGTAAGCAATTTGAGGGAAAATGCTGTGTTGTACCTAACTCATCTCTACTGCCTAACACAATGCCAAGATGGGGAAAGATGAGAGCAAATGATAAATTTTCATCACATCATTGCCAGTGTATCACCATCCTGAAGAACCAGGCTAAGTCTATCTAGTTATGGGGTTAACAGCTTAATAGCTTCATAAAAGCATAACATTTAGGGAACATGGTAGACATGGGTTTAAATTCCAATTTTATCAATTACCAGCTTTGTGACCTTAGATAAGTCACTTTACCTCTCTGAGCATTAGTTTCCTCATCTGTAAAATAAGAGCAATAATTGGGTTTTCCTCATGGAGCTGCTGTAAGGATGAAATGTACTCATATAGAACACATAGTGTACAATCGACACTTAAACAGTAGTCTTCAGTATTAAGGCAGTGTACTTGTAAGTGCCAGTGGAGACCCTGTCTGCTTGACCGTTTGCCCATAATACTCATTCTTCTTCTAGGAACCCCACAGCAGAAATGTTGTGTTAGCCATTTCTCAGTCCTTGAATAGGACCACAGACTAAAAACATGCCAGAGTATGAATTTCTGTCATGGACCCAAGAGAAATTTCTATGAGAAGAGTAGTTCATTGCTCAGGATGAGAATTACTTGCTCCCAATTCCTAGGAGACCTCTAGTATAACATCCCACTTGTTATGACATCAGTGAAAGCCCAGTGTAGAAATGTGAGTCTTAAGAAACAAAGTGGGTTCAAGATGGACATAGTCAACTCTCTCCTTCTCTCTTAACCTAACTTCTGACCTGACTCTATTGCTTGCTGGACAAGTCACTTCACCTTCCTGGACCTCAGCTTTCCTAGCTATGAAAGAATGCTATTGGATCAGGTGGTCTGTCCAGGCCTATCAGTTTGGATACACCAAAATTCTCTTTTCCTCCCCTTCCTAAATGCTCCTCTACCTTTATCAAATAATAAATTCTCAAGAGAAAGAGTGGGGATTCACTGACCAAAAAGATGGAAAGGATGCACTCTCTATAATAGGAGGCAGCCACATTTCAAAGTTAAGAGGCAAGGCCCTGGTTCTTGACCTTTAAGGTACTAAATGTGGGCCCAGAATTATGGGTGATGCCACCTCCTAAATGGTGAAAAAAAGACACAAAAAGAAGAGACACTCCCAAGGGAGGTGATAGTTTTAGAAATCGCCATGCCACAAGTAGCCAGGCCTGACCCAGGATTTTGGTCTATCCAACTTATTCCATACAGTCTCATGAGATAAATGGAAAAGCCAAGGGAAACATGGAACCTGCCCTCCAGTTGTACAACTTTCCCTCTATGATATTCAGTCAAACTGATGAGAAAGGCTATCCCATCCACTCCTAAATGTCTAGACAAAACCACTAGTCCGTTATGGTTTAGATGTGGTGTCCCCCAAAAGCTCATGTGTGAGACCATGCAAGAAGGTTTGGAGGAGAAATGATCGGGTTATAGTCTTAACCTAATCATTGAAATAATCTCTGATGGGATTAACTGGGTCGTGACTGGAGGCAGGTGGGATGTGGCTGGAGGAGGTGGAAATTGGGGCATGGTATAATGGTATATATTTTGAGAGAGTGGAGAGTGGAGACCTCTCTCTCTGTGCTTCCTGATCACCATGTGGGCTGCTTCCCTCTACTACACTCTTCTGCCATGATGTTCAGCCTCAACTGCACCCTGAGAAATGGAGTTGGCTGTCTATGGATTGAGACCTCTGAAACTATGAGCCCTCAAATTAACCTTTCCTCCTCTACAAGTGTTCTGGTCGGGTTCTTTAGTCATATCAGTGAAAAAGCTGACAAAATGTCCCCATGGACTGGAAGGAACTTTTCAAAGTAGGAAATGGAATTGGCATTTGTTGACTCCTTTCTGTTTTTATGTAATTACATGTGAACCTTGGAACAACCTGAGAAAAGTAGGGTGGAAAATGTCTGCCCAGTTGTTAAAATGCAGACCGGATTTGTGTTTCAGAAGCTATGGATATCTTATTTTCTCAAGAGAGCACTGTCAAGAAAATAAGTATCTAAATGTGATTCCTCTGCTGGCAGAGACAGGCTCTAAGTGTCTAGATAGAGCACAATGGCAAGGATGAGCTAGAGTGGATTCAGCTAAGTGGCAGGGTTGAGAGATAAGTGACCATGATGCAGGTCAGTGAAAGGAAAGAAAGAAACTTCAGAAATAAAGCAGCAAAGAAAGAAGTTAGGTGTTAGTTAAGTATTGACAGGGAAGATGGAGGCATAGAAGGCACATGAGGGTTTAGGGAGAAGGGGGACCTTGAAGGACAAAGGAGATCATAGTAAAATTATGGGGAACTGGCAGGGGACCAGGATATAAGAAAAGAAGGAAAGAGTTTGGGGTTACAGAAGAGCGCAAGAAAGCGGTAACTTGAGCCAGAGGAAAAGAAGGAATTCATCCACAAAACAACTCAATAATGGGAAGGAAAAATGTGTAAATGTCATAGCATAAGGGACAGTGGCTTAGTTTAGAAGGTAGCTAAAATAAGCAAGGGGTTAGGGACTTAAAGGACTGGATATGGGCTAATGATGAGGGGATTCCTAATTGAGGTGACCAGAAGTAAATGAGGGGTAAGAAGCATTGTGGGAGTTTGGTCTTGGGAGGCTATTAAATTAAGGTATAAATATAGGTTATACCTGGAAGGCACAGGACTATAAACTTTTTTAAACTATAAACTTTTTAGAAAAATAAAAGAAGAAAGTCTTGACAATATAGTCCATTAAGAAGTTCTTAGACTTGCTGTCAAGAGTACCATACATAAAAAGAAAAATCAACAAATTGTACCTTACTGAAATGTAAACATTTTGCTCTGTGAAAAGCCATGTGAAGCTGATGAAAAGGCAAGCTACATACTGTGAGAAAATATTTTGAAATATCATATCTGACAAAGTACCAATATCTAAAATATATAAAAATTCTCAATGCTTCTAGTAAAAAATGAATGATCCAATAGGAAAGTAGGCAAAATATATGAATAGACTATATTAGTGTTCCTGTGCTGAGACAAAATACCTGAGGAGTATCAATTTAAAGGAGGAAAGATTTATTTTAGTTCATGGTGTCAAAGGTTTCAGTCCATGTTTGGTTAGCTCCATTGCTATGGACCTGTGATGAGGCAGCATATCATGGTAGAAGATTGTGGCAAAAAAGTTTCTCACCACATAGTAGCCAGAAACAAAGAAAGAGAATGAGGAAAAGGGAGGGGACAAAATAAATTCTTCAAAGGCATTACCCCTCCCCAAACCCCAGCCCTGTGACCTACTTCTTCCAAATAAGCCCCATATCCTAATGTTTCTACCACCTCCCAACTGTGCCATCAGCAAGGGATCAAGCCTTTATCACACAGCCTTCAGACAACATTTAAGATCCAAACTATAACATATATTTCAGCAAAGTTGATGTCCAGATGTCCAATAAGTGCATGAAAAGATATTCAACACCATGAGACATTAGATAAATTCAAATAAAACTCACAATGAGATGTCACTATACACCTATTATAAACCTAAAATAAAAAATAGTGACAATATCAAATATTGGTATAAATGCTTAGAAACTGGATTACTTACACACTGAAACATGACACATAATTTGCTGATGAGAAAGTAAATGGCATACCACCCTAGGAAACTGTTTGGCATTTTCTTATAAAATTAAGCATGAAATTATCATACCACCCTGCAAATGCATTCATGGACATTTACTTCTGAAAAATCAAAATGTATGTTCATCCAACAACCTATTCACAAATGTATATAACAGCTTTATTCATAATATCTCCAAACTGGCCATCATCCTAATGTCCTTCAATAGGATAATGATTTACTATGGGACATTAATACCATGGAAAACTATATTAGGCATAAGATGGAATGGGATATTGATACATGCAACAACTTAGATGAATTTCAAGGAAATTAGGATGAGTAATAAAGAAGCCAACCTCAAAAGATCACATACTGTATAATTCCATTTATATAACATTCTTAAAAAAACAAAATTTTAGAAATCAAGAACAAATTAATGTTTTACAAGGGTTCGGGGAAATGGTGAGGGAGAGGTGAGGATGGCTATAAAAGGGCAAGAGAGTGAATACTTTTGGTGATGCAATTGTTCAGAACCTTGACTGAGGCGGAAGATACCTGAACCTATGTGTATGGTAAAACTGTAAAAAACTAAACACATGCAAAAAAAGTCAGTAAAACTGGGGAAAGTGAATAAGATTGGTGGGTTGTCAATAACCTGGTTGTGACATTGTATTATAGTTTTGTAAACTATTATCATTGGGAAAAATGGGCAAAAGTACTTGGGGATTATCTATATTATTTCTTACAAATGCTTGTGAATCTGCAATTATCTCATTTGATATTTTCAACTTAAAAAAAGAAAATATAAATAATATCATGAGCCAAGTTGCAGTGGAACCCATACATGAAGATAAAACTGAATCGCCATGCACTTATTGGGGAGTAGAGTCTGCTAGAAGTGAAGTGCAGGGTTACCATAATCCAACAGCTAGGAATGAATTATATCAGACATGGGTAGGGGCAATAAATTTGGAGAGCAAGGTGTTAAATGGGATTCCCCTTGGTGTTCACATCCACAGTGCTCATGGTCCTCAAACTGGCACCTGAGCCACACAGGCTACTGTAGGATTGATTTCAGTCAGGTCATAACCAGGGACTGTGAAATTATTTCCATAAGAATTCCAGCTGTGACACTTTGGGCACACCAGTTAGTAATAGTCACACATGACGACTGAGATGTTCTACATATATTAACATGGCTTACCTGTCCCAAAGTACTGAAATAGCTTCTCTTTCTGCCTTTCAGCTTGAATCAAGAAGCCAACCCTCAGGGCCTTGAACCGTTCCTCATTCTTAAGAAGGTTTTAGTTCAATAAGAAACACTGAGATGGGTATATTAACTTCCTTTTACTGCTGTAAAAAGTTATCACAAATTTAGTGGCTTTGAATGAAACAAATTATCTTTCAGTTACGAAGGAAAAAAATCCAAAATGAGTCTTACTAAACTAAATGCTCCTTTGGGAACATCGGGTATACTCCTGGGTGGTTCTAGGGGAGGATCTGCCTCTTTGTCTTTTGCAACTTTTTGCAGATGTCTGAATTCCTTGTCTTAAGGCACTTTCTCCATCTTCACAGTCAGCAGATTAGCACCTTCCAACTTAACTCTGACTTTTCTGCCTCAATCTATCACATCGTTCTTTATCTGAATCCCCTGTCTTCACTTTCCTTTTTAAGGACACTTATGATTATGACAGATGCACCTAGATAATCCTAGATAATCTCACAATTTCAAAATCCTTAAATTTAGCACATATACAATGTTATGTTTGTCATAAGTGAACATATTCACATGTTCCAGCGGTTAAGACAAAGATTTCACTGGGTGTTCGTTATTCTTCCCATCACAGTGGTTAAATTGTGGGAGGCACAATGCTGAGATTTTCTCCAAAGCTGACTGTGATACATGGAGGGAGGGTAAAATAATGAACATCAGGTCCTGGCTTGAATGAAGGAGAGAGAATGTCAAGAGAAGAGGCTTTTCAGTTTAACAAATTATGGGTTTGAAGTACTCAGGCTAGAGCAGAGCATATGACAGATGCTCAATAAATGGCCCTGTTTCCTCACTTGGAAGCTCATCAAAGGCTTCTCTGGTTTAAATAATTACTGGGCTTCCAGAGGTCCCTTCAAGATCTAGCTCAAAAGAGATGACTTCTTAAAATTTCCTATGATTCTTCTGTGTTCCCTCACCTACCAGTCAGATATAACTCATCACCTGCAGTTTCATAGCACACTATAGACCACATAGACCTTAATTAGGACCTCTAAATTTGGCCTCTAAATCAACAGGTAATGAAGTGATTGGCTGACTAGGGTGATTGGCTCTGATTATCACAGGAAAATTTGCTGCTACTCCACAGTGGAGATATGGAGAAGTATGTCTGAAATATAGGTGATCCATTTAAGGCATCTCCTGGCATTACCATAACTTTAACTAAGATCAATGAAAAACTATGAAAACTCAATCTAGGCAGGACCACTAATGACACAGACCCTTCAGTACTGCATGTCTGGGTGACCCTACCAGGTCAAGAATCATTACTTGGCCAAGGTGGTTGTTGTGGGGAAAGGGAGTACTGTATGGATACTGATGATGATAGTTAAAAATACCATCTACAACTACAGGACCAGTGACAGAGAACCGTATTTTTCATGAGTATTTCCTCAATTTGTTATGAAACGTTTGTGTGTGAGTATGTAGCAAAATCTTTGTGCTCTTCCCTGTCTTATCCCCCTATCATGCAATAGATAATGTATTGACTTTATAACATGGCAATTAAATATGGTCAAATTTATATCATAGTATTCAAGATACAAGAGATATCAAGGAGAAGAGTGAACATTATCCAAAATCTTTGTATACTCCTCTGGGTAAAGGGTTAATGCATTTTCAATTGTACCCAGAACAGTTGAACCATGTTAGGGGGAAGTATGATCACACTTTTTTCTTTATTTGGAGATATGTATGGGCACCAAGTTGACAAGGGGTGAACTTGTGAGGGTCAATATTATGTGCCAATTTAACTGGGCTATAGGTTACCTAGTCACTTGACCAAACACTATTCTGTTTCTGCAAGAGGTGTTTTGGGATGAGAGAAACATTTTAATCAGTATAGTAGATTGCTCTTCATAATATGGGTGCACCTCAACCAACCAGTTGAAGACCTAAAGAGACAAAAAGACTCGTCCTCCCCAAAATTAGAATTCTCCAGTCTATTGGAGAATTCATCTGGAATATCAGCTGGTCCTGCCTCATAGCCTGCAACCTGGTACATCAGTCCTTCCTGTATATCCATCCTATATATTGGACTTGCCAGTCTCCATAATCATATGATTAAATTTAGTGATGTTTCTCTGGAGAACTCTGAATAATACAGATTAGAGACACTGATTTCAGCTAGGAGGAATCTATACCCTTCTCTCTTACTAGCACAGGCACCCATTAGTGGCAGGGACTGGGTAGGATTCCTACCTTTATACTGAGGGCTAGGCACAGGACCTCAAAGTGAACATTCGAGTAATGTTTATCAAGTATATGAGAACCAATCAGTAAGTCAATCAATCAGTCAATCACAAGCATAATCTTTGGGTTCAGAGAGTTCTACATCTAGGCAAGGCCCCATACGTGTCTTTAACTTCACTAAAGAGAGAGTGGAGCATGGGTGTATTCTGGAACCTCAATGAATTTCTATTGGTTATGACACCTAGAGTGGCCCTGCTAGTCACAGTGTAGGAAACAGTTCATCAAAAACAATCCAGCACTATCTAAATAGTTTAGATAGATCAATACAAAATAGCCATTCTCTACCCATGTTTAAATACCATTTGTTGCAGAAGACATATTAAATGAAAAAATGTTTTAACTTGCATTTTTGTACATATTTATGGGGTTTACTTTGACCTTTGATACAGGAAAAAAATTTTAGAAGTCATGTACTGTGTTTCTCCTTTAAACAAAACTATTCCCAAAGAACTTTCAAAGAACAGCAGGAAGGATGACCCAACCACCTGCTTCAGTTACCTTAGTGCAGTATCAATACTCATCTTCAAAATGAGTAGTGGCAGTTCAGTTCTAAACCAAGCTCTTCCTAAATATAACAAGAACAAATGTTCACTGGACACATACCACGTAATAGATTTGCTTAGATATTAATATATACTAATTAATTTAATCCTCAGAACAGCTCTATGAATAAGGTATAATTTTATCCCTATTTTACTGAATAAGAAAGTGAGACTCGTAAAAGTTAACTTGTCCAAGGTCCTAGAGATAATAATTATCAGATTCAATATTCATATATTGGCTGTCTGGCTCTAGAAGCCCTATTCTTAACCATTCTGTTTTTCTAAACCTGTTATTATAGATCAGCCATTTGTGTAGAGAACAAGTTCCAAACCTATGCAGAAACTCAGATTTCTCAATCTTGGATTCCTAAGTGAGGCATTTTTTTTCTACTGAGGAGAAACACAAGTGGGCTAAGCCATACCAGAGGCCAAGGCAAAAGAGAATTTTAGTAACACCAATCTCATTTTATTTAAAATTTTACTATGTTGTTAATGGCAGATTTTTACATTAATTTGGATATTTAAAGTATTACATTAAATATTATTTATCCTGATTCGTCAGCGTTTTTAGTATCCCCTTAAATTTTGCCCTTAAAAGGCAAGTGCCTCTCTTGACTCTACCTCTTGGCAACATGGCCTTAGGGGGTCAGAGGAAGAAGAATGTCCTTAATCACTTTCTTCTGTCCCATGTTGTTCTTGCTATGGAATTGCAGCACTTATTTCCTGAGCAACCCAGACAATATTGAGGCCTGACTCTATAAGAACAGCTACAGGGACTTCTTTAACCACCAGAACACACCATTGGTAAGGATAGAAAGGACTTGTGAAGGTATCCAGCTCAACTTTTATGATCATATTAGTAAACTTGATTTCTTCACATAGAGCTAAGCACATCTGTAGTCCCAGATTGAAGTTCTTAGTTCCCTCTAAGACTCAGGGATGGTCAGGAAGGAAATGGCACCCAAAGTACTGAGGACCAGGACTATATTCCAGGACTCCTGATTCCCCATTCAGAAATATTTCTTCTGTCAGAAGGGGACATTGGTTCCCTACCCTAGTCAAGTTGAAGATGAAAACCCCTGTATATCTGATTCCAGGACCTAATTTCTGAGCTGTAAGCCAAGTGGTTGGGAAAGACAATTATCTCCTTCAGGAAAGGCTTAGGCCTGTGGCAGAGTGAGATTTATCTAGCTCTAAAGACTACAGTGAGATGCAGAAATGCTGTCAGTTTAACAGTTTTATGACAAATATACTAATAGCCTTGAGATTCCCACCATCTGAAGTTTCCATAATATGTAGCGAAGGATTGGACTGAGAACAGCCTCTACTGCTTCTGCCCTCTCAGGAAAAGGAAAATCATGTATTATCTTCCAGGTCTCTGGGACAATATCTCTTTGCTATCTAAACAAGGAAATGAAAGCAACCTTCAAAATGAGCATTTATTCAACCCCAAACACTCTTCAAATTCCCAAAACCTTAGGGCTTAACAAGATGATTATCACTCTGGCACTCCCTTAAACTTTCCAGCTCAGATCAAGGATATCAATTTCAAAAAGATTCCTGACCTTTGGGGATCCTTTGAGATTTTAACAGATGTCTACCATCTCATGCTTCCATCTTGCCATTCTCTAAGCCCAGTGTGCTAATTCTCGTCTTCACATATTTTTCCTCTCTTGACCTGGAAAGAAATGTCTAATGCTTCCCTTTCACTCCTACCACCAGTTTCAGAACACCTCATCTTTGTTCTAAAAACATCTACTCTGCAATTCAGGATCTGATCGGTTTCTTTGACTTCTCCAAACAGAATTAAGCACTTCTTAGTCCTAGATTTAAGCTTTGTTCCTGGGATGTATCTCATTTCTCTGATTCTTCGTTGGTCTATGGGCATCCTCTGATTAGACTGTGAAACCCTTGAGAGCATACATAAATTCTGTATGCAGCATAGTTTCTGAAATGGAGTCACTGTTTTCTGAATGAATGAATGAATGAATGAATGAACATTTTGTATGACTTAGAGAAAATTATTTCACTTTGCATAGGGATCATAGGGATTATTATGTCCACATGGTTTTTGAAGACAAATAATTATTGCCAATTTAAAAGTTCTGGCATGATTATAAAGAGAGGATTGCACTGGGCACAGTGGCACACACCTGTAATCCCAGCTGCTCGCAAGGCTGAGGCAGGAGGATTGCAAGTGCAAAGCCAGCCTTAACAAAAGCGAGGTGCTAAGCAACTCAGTGAGACCCTGCCTCTAATTAAAACACAAAATAAGGCTGGGGATGTGACTCAATGATCGAGTGTCCCTGAGTTCAATCCCTGGTACCAAAAAAAAAAGAAAAAAGAAAAAGAAAAAGAAAAGAAAAGAATATCTGTGATTGCCAGAGAGTAGAGGGGAAAGAACTGACTACAAGGTGACATAACGGAATTTGTGGGGTAGGTGATGAAAATGTTCCATATCACAACTGTGGTGGTGATTGTATGCCTATATACATTTGTAAAAATGCATCAAATAGTACACTTAAACTTGGTGAGTTTTAGTGTATGTAAATTACATGGTAATAAAGCTGTCTCAAAATGGTCTAAATTTCCAAGACAAAAGGAACTTTGAAATCTAAATCTATCAAGGTAATCCAGGTGGCTATAATAAAAAGAATATGGACCTGAGTGTTCAGACACCATGGTCCAATTCAGACACCATTGGTTCCTCCAATTTATCTAGGTTATCTCAAATAAGTTGTTTAGCTTCTCTGAGACATCTCTTCTGACTCTGTTAAATAGGTACAAAGGTATCTGCCTTGCCCCACTGAGATAATAGATGTGGATGCACTTTGAAAAGTTCATCACTTACTATGATCAGACTGTCTACTATGCACAGCCATATTTCAACAAGATCCAGAGATGTTATGGCTAGAACTCAGGAACAAGGAAAATAAACTAGATCCTGAATCTTATGGTTCACACTCACCAACTCCTCTAAAGCAATTTCTCCTTATCATCTGATTAATAAACTTCCTTTTGAAAATATTTTCTTAGAATAGCCTTGGGAGAATAGGAGGCTGGTTAATTTTAACTACTGGGAGAAAATGTGGCTAGATTTTTGACAGATGACACATGAGAGTTGCAGAAGGGAAAAGTAAGAACTGAGGGGAAGCCCAACACAGCAGCTTTCTTCTCTCAGACTGCTAGAAATCTGAGTGCTGTTCTCACCTCCAGAGTGTTTCCATCAGAGCTCCCTAACTTGGTAAGGTAGGGCACTGCCACAGCAGGTTTTCCTAAGATCATCAACTGATGCCTAGGCTGTCAAGGCCAAAGCCAATAAATCTGTGTCCCTAGAAAAGATGGCAAATAGTAAGAGTCACAGAGGTAGAATATGGATAGACCCGTATGTTTTAAAATCTGCTATAGATACCCTGCCATCTTCCCCAAGTGTGCCATGGAATGAGCTTCAAGCCACTGGACTTGGGAACACAAGAAAGTCTAAACTGCCTCTGATATAAACTTATTTCCATTCAGTTTCACTTCATTACCTGAAAAACGGAAGTAACATAGACTTTGCATGATAGCTGTAAGAATTAAAAGGCATTTTATGTGCAAAAGTACCTTCTTAACTGTAAAGTATGCACACATGTAAAGAAGAGGCTCTCTTTGACTGCTAGAACTGTTTATAAAAGAGGAGCTTGAAATGGGTGTTCCCAGGGGACAGGGATATAGCCATCATATAGCTCCTGCCATCTGAAAAGGTCACTGATTTTTGCTCTATTTCACCCCTTTCCATCATTCACAGCCCAGCTCAAATTCCACCTTATAAAAAGTCTTGAATATTTCAGCCTACCATGTAATTAGATGCTTCTTTTTACAATTATTTTGGCTTAATCCCTTGAAATACTGTTTTGGTTACAATTCTGGATATTCTTGGATTACAAAAGACAGCACAGATATAAATTCAACCTTTTGATTCAGGATTATGCAGTAAGTTCATTTCCTGGCTATACTACTTACTAGCAAGATGTCCCCTCTCTGAGCCTCAGAATTTTCATCTACAAAATAGGGTTGAGATTAACTGATAACACTGCCACGAGATCAAATGAAATATTAAATTTGAAATAATTTTTGAAAATGCCACAGAGATATAAACTATTATTATTATTACTAGTATTATTATTACTATTATGGGATAATAGTAATATTATATATAATTACAAATTACACATATACTTATATTACTATTATAATATTAATATAGGGCTGATAAGGGCTACAAAACTGTTTCTTAAGCATTATGGAGTTTCAAGGCCTTTTTTTGGTTGGCCCCCTAAACCACTAAGCCTGGATATTTTATCATACTGGAACCACTTCCTTGGATTTTTAACTCTAAGGACCTTGCAAAGGTTGGCTTAATTTAGGAAGGAGTATTATCACAAATGTCTAATTGCCGCTTTGAACATATTCAAATTTCTAATTAAGAGGAATCTGATCATTTTTCTCTGACTAAAGGGAAGCCCATCAGGATGTAGTTCAGTGGTAAAGTTCCCTGGGTTCAATCCCCAGCACCAAAAAAGTAAAAACCCATCATAAAGACATGGCTGAAATGTAAATAGGTGTTCAGAACAGTCTGTTAGTGTCCTTTGTCACAAGAGGAGTGGACTAGCCTAACTCTGGATCAAGGAGACTAAATAGGAAGGCTAGAAAAGAGCAACTGAGCAGAGGGAAGATAATAAGAGAAAGCAATGCAAATACCATAAAAGGTTTCCTGTGGGCTTTACCTTGCAACTCCCAAACTACAACACAAAAACCAACAAATTTCAACTTTATGACACATATCCCTGGCCAAGGATATGTAAATGGTAGCTATCATGAAATAGGCCTAGACTGCTATGACTAAGAATATTCAAGTTGGAAGACAGTGGCAGTTAAAGATAAGTCACTAGGCCAGACATCTCTGAAAGTTGCATTCATGACTATTATTGCTCACCAGGGCTTAGCCACAGGGTTACAAACTACATTCCCAAACACTTACTCCTAGATATACTGACTATTCAGAAATAAAGTCACATGGGAAAACAGGCAGTCATAGACATCATCAAGGAAAAACATGCATGTGAAAAGGTCTACAGAATCAAACAGTACAAAAAGGCACCAAATGTCAAAACACCCAAAGATACGATCTGACAAAAAGGTGTGTGTTTCTGTGTGTGTGTGTGTGTGTGTGTGTGTGTGTGTGGTGTGTGTGTATAGATAGATAGATAATAGACAGACAGATAGGAGCAACAGAGGGTTAAGTTAAAAATACATTGTAGTCATGCTGAAAGACACACACACATTCACCAAAAAAGTATTTTAACAGACACATAATGGACAAAGATGCACAGAGAGGCATATGTGGACAGACAGACATATTCACAGTGCTACACTTACACAAAAGTCCATATGTGCCCAATAGACATGGGTGTAAAGAATCCTGCTAACACTGAAACCCTAAATGCCAGTTTTCATGTCTGTATTTACGACAAGGAACACCTATGAATATGTCACCAGTTAGCACAGAAGATGATCATGAACCTAAAGGATATAATAAAAGCAAACTAAAGTACCCAGGGTTTAAAATCTCACAGTTCCCCCATCTGCCACAGCAAAGGCAAGCTGCATGGAAACCACAAAAATCCTTGACCATTCTTATGTAAAAATTAATTCCAGGGGAAAAAGTTCAATGCTCCAAACTTTCATATACCCATCAAAGAGCTCCAAATCCTATTTATAAATTGCTTCCATTACACATGCTAGAAGCACCAATACATGTAATATGTGTAGGGAAAAGGAAGCTTAGAGGAACTAAGGTACTACTTACTTCATTAACTGGCTTGTTTCCTGGTCTCTGTACCTTCCAGTCTCCACCAATTTTCTTGCAGATTTCTAGAGTCTTGGAGCCCTGGTCCAAGTTACCTGCAGTGAGAGAATGCTCTTTAGACTGAGTCCAGACCCCAGCTCCTTTTGGAGAGTTGTGACTGTTGGTCACTTTTGTCCATCAGAACCACCAGCATTGAGATATGAGGGGGAAGGGAGGAAAGGATACGCTTATTTAAATTTAGTGAGAAAAAGATAGCTGAAAGAAGTAAAAAATAAATCCAAAACCAGTACCTGAAGTACCCTGTACCTACTTAAATTGTTCAGGGAATATCTTGGGGAAAGAAGAATCTCAGGCTCTTGTCTAAAATTACAAAGTAAGAATTACAGTTCGGGACAATTTTTTGGACTGGAAGTCTTAAATTACATGTATAGCCTGGCTAATTAAAATAAACAATAGCTCAAATTTCTTGCCTCTCCTAACACTTCCCCAGAGCAACATAGATAGTTTCAAATTTCCATTCCTCTCTGTAGCCCACCCCTTAAGAGGAAATGTGAGCAGTGGATGTGTCCAAAAACCAGGGAGTAGGAGGATAATCCAAGCATACATCTAATCAGACCCAATTAGTAAGTGAAATCTGTGTTCTCAGAGCAGCAAACAGCACTGTTTCCATTTCCAGTATGAGGATACTGAGGTTCTCAAAGGGGGTTCATTATAATTCACTACAGAGGAGTAATAATAGACATCAAGTCTTCTGACACTTGGTTCAGTTATCAAATGTGATTAAATTGGTACTACTATCACAGAAATATTCGAATAATGAGTAAACATACATAAATTTCTTCTTACCTGCTCAGAAGCCAGGGTTTTACTTAAAAATTCTTCTAATTGTTCCAGGATTATTTATGTTAGGTTCTTCCAGTTGTACCCTAAAACTCTCTAGGTCAATACAACCCAGAGTCAACCCTACTGAGAAGGGGCAGTGTCTCAGGGAAAATGATCTGAATGTTACTTCCAAAACAGGATTCTGAATCAGCCCAGTCTTAAGTGGTTTGAGCAGAGCTCTGCCAATATGTGGTATGATGTGTGTGTGTATATGCTTACTGTAGGTCTCTTTCTGGTATTCTGGTTCTTTCAAATAGGAGAACCCCTCATTTCATTTGGAAAACAAATCTTGAGTCCTAATAGTGGCATCTACAGGTATTTACAGACAATGCAGAGTACCTGGATACATAAAAGACATATTCCTATCCTGCCACAATTATAATTTCAGGCTAGTTGTCTAGTGCCTCAGCTTATAAGGCACTTTCATGTTTGTTAGCCTTTTCAATTCTCACTGTTTGCCTGTAAGATCCAAATTATTTTCCCAAGAATATAAGAATACCAAGCCTCTTTTGGTGAAACTTCCCAGTCCTTTTTCAATATATGTAAATAGGTTTTAATTTTTCCCTTAAGATAAAATTAGGCTTATATTTGAAACATAATACTGATGCTCAAAGAAGTAAATGACTTATTCAAGGTCACACAGGTATTAAGTAGCAGAAGCAAAATTCAAATTCGATTGTATCTCATTTCCAAACTGTTGCTTTTTCCATCACACAACGTTGTCAGGAAACAAAATCCATTGACTTTCCAATCTTGATTAATAAATGTTGAATGAACAAAGATGAGTAAAAGAATGAATGAGAGGGAGCAGCTCATGTGATAAGATTCAGGTTGAGCTCCACAGTGGTGTATGTATGTATGTGGAAAAAATCCTTAGGTATATGGAACTAGTGGTGGACAGTGGAGAGAAGAAGCAACCTCCCATCACTAAGCAACCTTGTGTGCTAGGAACCGGGCATTCATACATTCATAGATTCTATTTTATTCAATGCTCACAAAAATCCTGTGAGACAGATGTCATTCAGTATGCCACTCCTCAGATGGGAAAAAGGGGGACCAGAGATCTTATGCACCTTTCCTAAGGTGCAGAGAAAAATTTGACAGTGGATCTATCCAACTCCAAATTTGATCCTCTTTCCACTATAATGGTGTGCTCTGGCAACCTCCAGGTTAGAAGCTTAGAGGGAAGGGTTGGTAAGACTGTATGTGAAGGCAGATGGAAGTACAGAAATCTAGCAGTAAAAAATCAACTGAGGTTCCTCAGGTCCTGAGCTAAATGCAGGTAAATCAAATACTAATCATGATCTGAATGTGGTCCTTAGATCCTATCACCAGCAGGATCAGAGATAGAAGAGGAAGTGGATGTAACCAGTTTCCCAAATGGGGTCCTGATGTCACCCTCCTTCCCAGTGATATTTTTAGACTCAAGTGTCTAGTTGGGACCTTGAGAAACAGAACTGTAATGTGGGAGCCATTTATATCCCAAAGGTGACAGTGGCTGCAGAGGTGATGCCAAAATATAAACCAAAGTTGGGGATATATTTTCCCACCCTTGGCCTATAAATAAGCCCAGAGCAGTCCCTAGGGTAAGGACCATTAACCCTGTCTCTGATGAGCCCTCACCCTAAGGAGCCATTATATCTTTCGAACAATTAGGAGGCTGGTGTTGGAGTCTATCTGATGCACTTGGCAGTGGAGCCAGAGAGTTAGCAGCTGCTCAAAAACTTCTAAATTGCCAGGGAGTGGGTTTGCTTCCTAAGAGAAAAGGAGGGAGGGGAGAATAAACTGACCAGTTCCTCTGCCTTAGGTCTCCTGACCTGACTTCCTAGGGGATTATGGGAGAGTCCCAGGTAGGGGACTTAGAAAATATGGCAATCATCTGCTGCTGCCTTAATGGTTTATTTTATACCCACCACCTGCAGCCTCTTTACAGAACAGAGGAAGGACTGGTATCTACACTACAGGTGAGTTAGGGTGAAACCAGAGTCTTGTGTGTGTGTGTGTGTGTGTCCATATATATCCACACACATATATGTATGTATGTATATATACATATTTTTTTTCATTTTTAGTACCAGGGATTGAACCCAGGGGTGCTTAACCAATGACCCACATCCCTGCCCTTTTTTAACTTTTTATTTTGGGACAAGGTCTCACTACTTTCTTGGAGCTGCTTTGGAACTTGCAATCCTCCTGCCTCAACTTCCCAAGTCACTGGGATTACAGGTGTGAATCACCATGCCTGACCAAATATTTAAGACTCTGGGCCAAAACTGGAGAAAAATAGCATTTGGGCATGCTGGAAAGTCAGAACACTGAAGCCCTCAGTCATAACTGACTGTGTGACCTTGAACAGATTCTTTTACCTTTTTGAGCCTGTTTCTCCATCTGTAAAGCAAAAAGTCCACTCAAACTCTCCGGACCTTCGTAGTTTCTGACTGTGAAGGATTGTCTCCCTGTTCTCAAAATTCTTTACTCTTTCATTTTAGTGCCTTCATAGCTTTTAGGGATTTTTGAGGGAAATGATGCTACAGAACATCCAACCAGCTATTTCTTTGAGTTCTACCCTCCTGGAAAGCCAGTAAGGAAAGGTTAGAAATAAACTCTGAGTCAAAGCAACCCTTTGTCCCCCACACATGGAATAAACAGAATAAAGGTAGAAATGGGAAAAGGAACAGGTTCAGAACAGCTTCATGTCTTTTGGGGCTATTGGAACCTTCTGGTTTGGGGAATTAGGACTGGGATTCCCACAAATTTTAGAGACTTTGGAAAGGAATTGTACATAGTCCTACTTACCATCAACATTCAGACTAATTTTGTTTCCATAAAAGGACTAGAAACAGGTCTGAGGGGTGTTAGACTGTGTTGCAAAGCATAGGCATCCAAGGGCATGGATTCCCCCGCCCCACCAGTGTGGCAGAAGATGTAGCTTTATCTTGTGAGTGACAAGAACCTGGTAAGGTAAAGCTATTGAGATGAGTTTGAAATTGCCCACTCTGAAGCTCTGGAAAGTAACCAGGTTGTTAGGTAGAAAATCTCTGGGCACTGAGTGCATTAACGGAAGCTGCCCTGAGCTTTAAGGGATTTCCCATAATCAGTGGTCAGTGAAGGAGATGAAGGATCTAGGACCCATGAAGAGTAGGTCTAGGTAGGATCAAGAGAGGCAGGACTAGGATGACCCCATGGCCGTGAGGACTATGCAAGACAGGTCCTTTTGAGTCCAGCATGGTATATATAAGTCCACTGTGAAAAATGGGGAGAGCAGAAGAAGAACTGGAACACATGAATCCTGCAAAGTAGTAGGAATACCGGTCCTGGGAAAAAAAAATTAGACTTTGGGAAGAATGTGGTATGCAAGGGCTTTGAGCTAAAAGGCTGCCCAAATGGGGATATTTGCATTTTAAAAGAAGAGCATGGAAGGGCAAACTCTATACCAAGGCACTGTTGAATGATGGATTTCAATGTCAATGAGAAGCAGTACTAGAGGACTGGATGGCAGGGAGGAGGGTAAATGTCAGCATAGTCTATCTATGCATGAGGCCTACCTGGCATGTCCTGACACAAAAACCAGGGCATAAAAGACATACCAGTGCAAAGCATCATGGGTCTCCTCCAACCCACTTGATCTAGCTCCACGGGGATACTCTGTGAGATAGGAAGAGAGTGGCATTTTTCCAAGAGGATTTTGAGTGGTAGAGTCCTTGGTGATGGTTCAGCTGGAGGAATGAAAGCCTGCAAAAAACAGACAAACAACCAAACAAGCGAATTATTTAATAGAAGTGAGGAGCAAGTCAGCACTCAGCTTAAATGTTAGACCTTCCATTTTGAAATGTCACCTAGTCCAGGCCCCAAATACAAGCAAGGTGAACATGTGCCATTAATAAATTCAAGCAAATACCCAAATACCAAAAGCTTAAAAGACATAAGGAAGTGGAAAAATAAGTGAACAACTGATTTAAAGAAAATAACATCTATTGTTTTTTTTCCCCCTAGGGTGTATGTGTGTGTGTGTATGTGTATGTGTGTGTGTGTATGTGTGTGTGTTTGGTTTATACTGATATGCAAGGAGTGAGGTTTCTGCATTTGCAAGACTTTATCCTTTACTCATTGTGAGACCTGGGGCAAATGATTCATCTCTCTGAGTCTCACTTTCTTCATATGCATATAAGAAATAGTGAAAGTACATACCTTTCAGAGTTGAAGGGATGAGGAAATGAGAGTGTAGATGTAAAGCACATAATAAAGTACTTTGTTAAAAACAAGTCTGTGCTCCTGCACATGCATAAATGACAGAGACAGAGAAATACTCTCTTGCAAAAGCACATCTTAGTAAGATCAAATCCTGGTCCTTCCACTTGTCATCAACATAGCCAGCTATCTTCATCCCGATTTCTTTCATTTCCAAAATCTTGACCTCCAGGTGAAAAATATGGAAAGGAACTAAGATCTATGGCATCTCTGTGATGCATCTGATATGGATCATATACCTTGATAAACAGGTTATTTATCATACTATCTCATTACTCTTCATAACTACTTCACAATGTAGATAGTAGCCCATTTTACAGTAAGAAAACTAAGGCTCAGAAAGGGAAATGAGTTTCCCAAGGTCATACAACTAGTAAATAATATGTCTATTGGATTATAGGCCTGCCACATTGCCTTTCTAGACAACGTAAAAATAACACCTTGGTGCTTACGTCTTTCAAATTCCTCCCCAACACTCCTATGTCACTATGGAAATAGTACAGGATTCTTTCACCTGTGTCACTTTATCCATAAGAAGATTGGATGTAAGTAGCAGTTAACAGTCTGGATGACCCTTAGAAAATGGTTTAGCAATTGGGCAGAGAGAAGTTCACAATTCAGTTCATTCTTGCAACAGTCACTGGGTCACACTGAAAACAGAGTTTCAGACAGTAGCTCTGTAGGTATCCTATGGCATGGTCTCAAGGTTGCTTTTAACCACTCCCCTTAATCCTATTTTACCTTACACACACATAAACCATTAGAACTTGAAACTTTACAAATCAAATAATCTAACCTCCCCACAATAGAACAAATGGGAGAAATAAAACCCTGAAGCCCAGTAATGAAAGGGTTTCAACCCTTGAATTACTTTTATTGTGGATAGAAATAAGAGGCTAACTATAGAGTATATTGTCAAACTGTGTATTTTGCTGAGGCCCATACTGAATTAAGGAAAAGTTGGACCCATCTAGAGTATATAAGGGTTAATGGAAGAGAGGGCAGAGGAAAGAGGCATGAGTGGCTAGTAACTTGGTTGGCAAAACCAACTCTTGTTTCTTTTACAGAGCATATGTTGTGCCACCAGCTTAGAAATAGGCAGTAGGTAAGAGACTTAAGAAACTGAACTTGATAATTCTCACAAGACTCCAGAATGAAGTAAGAGGCTATGGAGATCCAGCACTGACGAAAGGGCTAGCCTCCTTGTATCCTGATCCCACATCTACCACCAACTCATTCTTTGTATCCTTAGACAAGGCTTAGTCTTTTCATCTGTATAATGGGGACAACAGCCATTGTCCTAACTGCTTCTGAGCATGACTCTGAGTATCATTTGTAGGAATAAGCTTAATAAAATGAGATAATGGTAATAAGATCAAAAGAACATTGGAAGGAAAAGGATACTGGGACATCAATTGAGAAAATAGAATTATAAGCACATAGTTAGTGTTTGATATACTATGTTATATGTAGTATTTGACATACTAAGTATAAAATTCTTTTTTACCTAGAAAGGAAGCAGGGGGGACTTCTTATTTCTAGTTGAAAATAAAGGAAAACAGAAATCAAAGTAGTTAAATGACTTATCAAAAGTCACATGTCTAGTAAAGTACAAGAGCCAGGACATATAACTAGGCTTTTTGACTCCAAGTCCAATGATTTCTTTCTTCAATGCTATGCTTTTTCATCTGCGATATAAGAAAATTGATAATATTTATAATTAGAGAAGTTTTACAAATCACTTTATGCATTGGAAAGCATTATGCAAAGTATAAAGTCATGTACAAATCTAACAAACACTTATCATTCTTTCTCTTCCTCACTTAATTTGTATTCTACTAATTCTCACTAAGGTGTTAGCTTATGATGGGCTTACGGTGTAGTCCTTTCCTGTGATATGTACTTTTAATAATGAACACAAATAGGTAAAATTTATTGTGCAAGCCTCTTGGCCACATACTGTTATAAGTACTTCTGTTCATTTACTCATTTCATCCTCAAAACAAGCCTACAGGGTAGTTATTATTATCATCCCCATTTCAGAAGTGGTCCCTGACTCATAAGGTAGTTGTTACGATAAAATTGAGTTCATATATGTAAAATGCTGAGAACAGTGTATGGACAGTAAATAAACACTGTGTAAATTTTAGCTATAATTATTAGTATCACTCTCCTCATTTTCTGCATACATAGAGTGAGGCTTGGAGACCCCCTAATGAGACCTATCCATACTCTCTGACATCATCCTCGTAAAGTTACAACACCTCCTCTGACATCATCCACCTTAAAGCTGCAGTGATAGACTTGACCACAGCCAAATCTGGGCTGAAGCAGTCAGTTTCAGGAGCTTCTAACTCTGAAGAGCTGGATGAATACACCTCAAAAATGAAACATCCCAAAGGAAGCCAGCCAAAGCACACTGTTGCCCTTAGTAACACAGGAAAACCTGGGCCTGTATCAGGTTTTTTTAGTTCTATTTTCATATAATAATCCAATGGAATGCATGGCCATTGCTACTTTACAATGTATTGCTTTCATATCCACTACCCCAATTCAGCCCCACAAGAGACCTGACAAATACCTGAGGTGAGGATGAGAATTTTCATCTGGTGGAGAAAGTGGATAAAACCTACAAGGAGGGTAAGATTTGTGGCAGAGTCAAGACTACAATTCTCATATCCTACTTGACTCCCAGTTTTTGTGTGTCAGGGAAATCCTTTCCTTTCCCTCAGACTCAATATAAATCATATGTAAAATGAACATCATCTGTAAAATGAATTGAATGAACCACATGGTCAACAGGACCGCGACCTTCATTGATGTCTCTGACATTCACAGCTGTTTTACTCTACTTTTTTATTTTCCCTGGGCCAAGTCCTGGGCTGGTGGATTTTTTTGTTTTGTTTTTTGTATCTGGGACTGAATCCAGGGGTGCTTAACCACTGAGGCACGTCCCGAGCCCATTTTTGTATTTTATTTAGAGACAGGGTCTCACTGAGTTGCTTAGCGCCCTGCTAAGTTGCTGAGGCTAGCTTTGAACTTATGATCCTCCTGCCTCAGTCTCCTTAACATCTGGGATTATAGGTGTGCACTACTGGCCTGACTGGGCTAGTGTTTTAAACACCAAGGACAGCTAGACAGCATCTCTGTGAAACCAGCAGAGGGCATAGAATGCCTGCATAGAAGAACCACTAGGAAGCCACTAGGCAAAAAGGATGTGACCAATCTCTCACTGAACTTTGAGACAATTACAGGCTTAGATGGGAGGCAAAAATCAGAGAAAGGCAATGTGGAAAGATCCCCAGGAACTGTCTGGTTCAAATTCCCATTGTTCTGAGAGTAAGAAACTGAATTGCAGTCACAAAGCTAATCATGAATATGAATAAAATTAGAACCCAGTGTTACCTGATTCTCAGACACCATCCTTTCAACAGTACCAATCAGCTACTGCTATGGTACTATCTTGAATTGTTTCAAAATTATTTGTAATTTACCAAATTTCAGTAGTAGTAGTGGTAGTAGTAGTATTAGTAATAATAATAATAATAATAATAATAATAATAACTGCTACCACTTTGTAGATGCCCACAATGTTTTGTACATGGTACTAGGCTGCATACCTTACATACACTGGCTCTTTTCATCTCCACAACAGTCCTTTAGGTAGGCAGTGTTTAACCCATTTCACAAATGAGAGGGCAACTCACATCCAATCCTTTGTAATTTCAAACCTGTGCTTTTAAAGATCCCACAAGGCATCTGTATCCAGCGCATATGACCCAATGTGATGTGCTCATCTGTGACCCTCTTTCAGGTTATGGGTGACTTTGGACATGCAGTGCCCAACTGCAATTGTTAGCTAATGGTGTTATTTGATACATTTGTTTGCTTGCTTCTTTGATTGTTGGTTTTAAAACTGCTGCAATAAAATTCACTTCCACAATATTACTTCAATTTTTATGTTTTTAAAGCTTAGCATAACTGATAAATATAGAAAAAGAATGCTTGTAAACATATTAACGTCCTTCTTGGAAAAAGAAGGACTATTGCTTCTGTCCTGATGGGGTCCAAATGCTCTGAAAATGGGGTGGGAAAAGATGATAGACACAGGTCAAGAATTACCAAGCTAATCCATTACACCCTACCATCATGAAGAAGAATTTTAATTAACTATTCTTAAAAAATATTTTGCCCTAAAATAATCTGGAAAAAGATATCATACCTTCTTATGAACATTCTTAAGTCTTAAAGTCAGGGTTCCCTCTAGTGCTTATTCAACATTCCTTTCACAATAATTCTAGCATTTTTTTTTTGTCCTTGAGTAGGGGTATGCTGAACAGCTGCCTGTCACTACTCAAATTAAGTCCCCTGAAAACTATACAAAAATACTCGACTTAGAGTCAAAAGAAAGAACCTGGGACTAGAGATGTAGCTCAGTGGTAGAGTGCATGACTTAGCATGCAGGAAGCTCTGGTTTGATCTTCAGCACATACACAAAACATTAAGAACCCAAATTTGAACTCAAATTCTGTCACAATCTGTGTGACTGTGGATAAGTCACTGAAACATTGGGTTTCAGTTTCCTCACTGATAAAATGAGGATAGTCACTCCTATATCACAAGGTTACTGTAAGAATTAAATGGAAACAATGTATGTATCTTGCCAGATACTGGATATAAAGCTCCCGCTAAATAAATTATGGGAGAAGAATATAAATGAGCAGTCTTAGCTTATATTCTTTAGGTCAAATAATTTAGGGTGTGTCACTAGAAAGTACCTAGAGACACCAAGTGCAACCTGGTACCCTAATAGGGAAATTGAGTTTCAGCAAGACGAAAGGATTTATCTCTAAATCATATAGACAACAGGGCACAGAGCTAGGACACAATCTTCTGCCATGCCCCAGAGGCCAGATCTTCTGCTATGCCCCAGAGGCTTCCCTTGAGCCCATTCTCTAGATCTACTTCCTGCTGGAGGGGAAAGAAAGGGGGCAAAGTCAGGGAAATGTCTCACAAACTAAGAAAAATGTGAGACCATGACTCATTTAGATATCATTAAATGACCCTGGCCACTTTACTACTATTCCCAGAGCTTCAGATTTTGGTGCAAGGCCAAATTGAGGTGTGGACTATAAGAGATCAGCTCCAGGAAGAAGTAAAATTTTCCCAGGGCTTCAGGATCTATGAAATTCCCCGCACCTGACTGCTAGGAGCATTCCTTCCAGGACATCCCTGACAGACAGTGGGGTCTGGGATGTGAGGTATGGGAGTTTAGCTGGCTTCTGGGTTCCCAAATGTTTCAAAGAGTTATTTGGAAAAGCCAGCCTTACCTGAGAATGGCAAACTCCGGAGCAGGCCTTGGTGGCTTTGCCCTCTGCATCCCCTGCACCCATTTCCATGTCAAGCTTCTGGGACTTCCTGGCCTGGCTGGACTCCTCTGGTTCCCCATTGTCCTCCTGCTCTTTCATTTCACTGGGCTTCTCCTCCAACTTCTCCATGACAGCCTCAGTAGTGAAACTCTTGGCAGAGGCACCCAATTCAGGGGGCTCTCTGGCACTGTCATCTTCCTTGAGGAAGCTGACCACAGTCTCAGAGTCTTCATTAAGTTCCTCAGAGGAGGAATGCTCCCTGGTGGAGGTGTGGCAGTTACTGTGGCAGTGGCCTTTCTGCCTCACTGGGTCATTCTGTAACTTGAAGAGAGCTGAGGTCACAGAAGAGGTGACAACACTGCAGGGACCTACTAGAGCCTGGCCAGGAATCTCCTCATCTTCAATGCTCATCTCAAATGTGCATGAGGTGTGGGGGTCCTTCTGATGATGGTGTTGGCACTTTCCCATGGCATTGCCCCAAAAGTTGGCTTCAGTGGTTTGGCAGGGCAGATCACATGGGAAGGAGACCCGGGAGGTAGTGCCCTCCAGGATGAAGTCATCACTGCAGTAGGGTTCACCGTGGTGGTGGCCCAACTGTGTCTCTTCACGGGAGAAGGATCGCCACCTGCGAGCCACTTCAGCCATACTGTTGAAGAATTTGACAACAACACTGAATGGAGCCACCTTATCTCTGTGCTGGTGTCCAGGGCTCTCCTCATAGCTGCCCTCTGTGTTGCCTTCGAAGGTGGACCCCTCAATAGTGGTCTCAAGTCCCTGGACTCTGGTGTCCTCTGCCCATGCAGATGGGGCCTCATGACACCTGGGGGACATGTTTTTCAGGAAGCTTCTCGATCGTCTGTCACTACTGAGGTGGCTGGGAGCCCCCTCCTCCTCCCAAGAATCTTCCTCCACTTGGATGCCAAAATCATCAAAGGCTAGCACTTTCTGGTTTTCCCTCTTGGGCACTTGCACAAGCCCCTGTACATCTTCAAGGAAAGGCTCCAGACCCTCAATATGGCCTGCATAGGAATGGCGGAAGGGTTTTAAGGAGGCAGAAGCCTCCTCAATCTTCCGTATACGGTAGATACCTGTGGCCTCCTGTGACTCCTTGACCTTGCCAGTTCTAGGGGGAGTATTCTTAGAGCTCCCAGTAGAAGGCTTTGACCTCCTGAATGACTTCATTCGATCTATGAAGGTGACTTTGGATTTCACCTCTGATGGTCTGGAGTTGTCTCCCAATAAAATCATGGACTGAGGTCGCTTCCTCTGGCTGGAGGCTCCTTTTCTTCGGCTCACAAAATTCCAGATCTTATTGACTTTGGTTTTCTTCTTGTTCCAACCACTCTCTTCCTTGGGAGTCAAGTCTCTTTGGTTAAACTGCTCATATCCCTCTAGCTCCTCCAGCCTCACCTCCTTGGTCAGGCCTTCTACCTCAGGGGGGTCTGGGAAGACCTGAGCCTGGCAGCCATTGGGTGCCAGCTTTGAGATGGAAGCAGTCCGGCAGATGCTGAGAGTCTCCATGGTCACAGCAGGAATGGGCCACCAAGGCACAGGGGAAGGGATGACCAGTTATTTCCAGCTGAAGGAGAGAGAGGGCGAGGGAGAAGAAGAGGGCAAATGAAAGAAAGAGGGAGTAGAAGGGAGGGAGAGAGCATATTAATAAGAAAGAGAGAGAAAGAAAGAAGTGCTAGATTAGGCAAGGTTACAAACCAGGTTCTTTATAGATTTGAAATGATCAAATATATAGAACACACTTTACCACAAATGGAGTGCCAACTCTTGAAGACCTTTATAGAGCAAAAAGTTATTCATTTGGACCCCACTAGTTTAGTATCTGGATCCAAAATTACAGTTTAATTTGTGTGCCAAGGAAAGCTTTGATTCCTATTTAAATGAAAATAAACTTCAGAGGGGCATAACTTAAAGTTATTATTATCAGACTATGACAACTGGAGAAAATGCATTTTAAAAAAACTAAAAGAGAAAAGGCTAAAAGGTACCTCAGAAATCCGTGTGTTGATCCTCTTAATTTACAAGGAAGCACTTGTGATTCAAAGAAGACATATGTCTTGCCCAAGCCACAAAGCCAAGGGAGCAGCAGGTAGGGGTTCAGTCCACGCTTCCCTCTCACATTTTCTCCTCCATTTACTCAGGAAGCCTGCTTGAGAGAACTCACCTATCAGATCACCTGCTAAAGCAAACATCCCCCAGCTAAATGCTAGACCCTGAGATGAGTCAGACGTACACAGCTAGTCATTCAAGTTCACAGGCTACTGTAAGAGACTTGTAGATGTAAACAAACTATTACAATTGAGTCAGCACTATACATGCCCTAAAAGATGTATGCACAGGAGCAGGAAAAGCTTGGAGGAAAGAAAGGAGAAGATAGTGGGATGGGAGGTAGTGGAGTTAGAGAAGCAGACCAGAGAAGTGAATATGTCCCCCAAGAATACCTCCCAGAATAGCTGGGACCAGAAATGAGAGCTGTCTTATGATAGAGTCTCTCTCCATACTGTCAGTGCCTTTTGCCCTTCTGCCCTGAAAACAAATTTTGCTAAGAAGGAAACAAAGAAGAGAGGGCAGACACATCAAACCATCAAGCTGACAGATGCCTTGATTGCTTCTGACTATTTTGGTGGTTCTTCTCAATAACCAGCTCACCAGGCTGAGGGGTGTCTATTCCTCCTCTAATCTTTATGGCTAACTTTCACATGACATTTTTTCAGACCAAAAAGGAAAAGACTGAAAGGTACTGAAGAAATCCATTCTGTCATTTTACAGAGAGACACTCGTGATCCAGAGAAGACATCTGACTTGCCTAAGTCACAGAGCCAAAGGAGCAATAGGATGATGCATCTACTTTGCTTCCTTACTGTACGTATGTGAATAGCCTACAGAAAATGATTCAGAAAATGTTCAAGTTGGAAAAGAACAGAAAGATGATCTAGTTTGGGAAATGGGCCAACGGGGGTTATAGACTTGACAATGATCACACAGCAAGTCAGTGGCAGGCCAAGAAGAGAAGCCTTAGTCCTACTGCCACCTAGGACAGGCAAGGTCAGGGTCCTTACCGTTGTACTACACTGTCATCCTCACCCTTGAGTTCTGTTTCCTCCAAGTAGGCTGTCTATCCCACTCAGGATAATAACATTTTAACATTCATAAGTACCAGACAGTGCACTAAGTTCTTTATCCTTTTAGTTCTCACATCACCTCTATGAGGTATATACTATTGCTTCCATTTTAAAGATGGTGCAACTGAAGCATGGAAAGGTTAAATGATTTTGCCTACATTCTACATAGCTGCTAAGTAATAGAGTTGAGATTTGAATGCAGAAGTGTGGATATAGAGGTCATGCCCTTAAATATACTATACTCCCTGTTTATAACATGGGTTTGTACAGAAAATGGTCCATTTACAAGTCTGCCTGCCTGACTCATGAATTCTTTCAGTAATAAAAGAACAGAATAGCTTTCCAAAATGCCTCTGGACACAATATCAGTGTCAGGGACTATAACAGGGTATAGTGAAGGAATGAGTTGGTGGGAGAGGATGACTGTACCTGATAATCTTACAAAAAATCTTCCCAAATTAGGCAAGTTTAATCAAGACTCTTATTTTCCCCAATTTTCCACCCAGATATAGCCCTTTCCCCTTGGAATTTACTCCAAGTGCATTCCAAAAAAAGAGAATACCATGAAAAGAGTCAGCCTTGTCATCTAAGTACAATTAAAATCAGCAAGAGATTTGAGATCCCTTCACTCAACCCATTCATCATTTGACTGGATGAAACTGAGGCCCAGAAAATGCAAATGAAAAGCATGATATGAAAAAATACAAAAGAATAATATTTACAAAACCATTAAAACATTTAGAAATAAATAGAAGCAAAGAGGTGAATTACTTGTATACAGAAAACCATAATATTGATGACAAAAAAAGAAGCAGATACGAATACATGGAAAAAATGCCCCATATTCATGTATTAGAAAATCTAATATTTTTAACATGTCCTACCACCTCTCTTAGTCTGTTTTCTATTGCTATAACAGAATTCTTGAAACAGGGTGATTTATAAAGAAGAAAATTCATTTTGGCTGATGGTTCTAGAGACTGGGAAATCCAAGAGCATGGTGCCAGCCTCTCTTCTGGTGAGGGCTTTGTGCTGTATCACATGTCACAGAAAAAGCAGAAGAGAAGTAGGCATGTGCAGAAGAGACAAAACATGAGGGGTGGCCTTGCTTTGTAACCACCCACTCTTGAAAGAAAGACATTAATCCTTTTTAATGAATTAACCACCTCTTAAAGGCCCCCACCTCCATCGCAGTCACAATGAGTCAAACCTTAAAATCAGTTTGGGGTGGAATAAAACATACTCTAACATAGCACTACCCAAAGCAATCTACAGATTCATTGCAATTGCTATGAAAAGTCCAATGACATTTTTTTCACAGAAATAGAAAAAAATCCTAAAATTCATATGAAACGACATAAGACTTCAAAGAGCCAAAGTAATCTTGAGCAAAACAATGAAGCTGGAGGAATCACATTGCCTAGTGTCAAAATCTACTATGTGGCTCTAATAATAAAAACAGCATGGTACTGGCAGAAAGGTAGACTCACAAATCAGTAAATGGAAAAGAATAGAAAGTCCAGAAATAAATCCACACACAGTCAACTAATTTCAACAAATATGCCAATAACACAGTGGAGAAAGGAGTTTCTTCAACAAATGGTACTCTGTAAATTAGATATTCACATGTAGAAGAATAAAACTGGACCATTATCTCACTCTGTATGAGAAAAGCAATTAAAAATTTATTAATTACATAAACATAAAGCCTAAAAATATAAAACTACCAGAAGAAAACTGGGGAAAAACATCATGACTTTGATCTTAGCAAAAAACATTAGGGATATGAACCCAAAAGCAAAATTAATACACACATAAGACTATATCAAGCTGAAAAAGCTTCTGCACCTCACAAAAAACAATCACCAAATAAAAAGGTATTCTACAGAATGAGAGAAAATATTTGCAAACCATGCATCTGAAATGGTTTACTATATAAAATATGTAAGGAAGGAACTCAATAACAAGAAAAACAAATAACCCATTTAAAAAAATGGACAAAAGACATTCCTCAAAAAGAGATATGAATGGCCACAGGTATAAAAAAAATTCTCAACTTCTCTAGTCATCATGGAAATCCAAATAAAACCACAGTGAGATATCACACCATACTGGTTAAGATGACTATTATAAAAATGGCAAGCAATTATAAGTGTTGACAAGGATGTGGAGAAAGGAGAATCTTGTATGCTGTTAATGGAAATGGAAAATAGTTGAGCCATTATGGAACAGAATGTGGAAGTTCTTCAAAAGTTAAAAAATATTTGGCAATCCCCTTCTGGGTATGTGTATCCGAAAGAAATTAAATCAACACGTGCAAGAGATATCTGGACTCCCATGTTATTTGCAGTATTATTCACATTATCTAAGATACAAAATCAACCTAAATGTTCATCAATGGCTAAATGGGTAAAGAAAATGTCATACACACACACACACACACACACACACACACACACACCAGAATATGATTCACCTTAAAAAAAGAAAAAAATACCTTGTCATTTGTGACTATAAGAATGCAGCTGGTGGGCTGGGGCTGTAGCTCAGTGGCAGAGTGCTTGCCTAGCATGTGTGAGGCACTGGGTTCAATCCTCAGCACCACATAAAAATAGATAAAACGAAGGCATTCTGTCCACCTACAACTATAAAAATTTTAAAAAAGAATGCACCTGGTAGACATTGTATTAAGTGAAATGAGCCAGGGAGGCACAAAGAGACAAATACTGCATGTTCTCACTTATTTGTAGAATTTTTGAAAGTAGAATTCATACAATAGGACCATAGGATAGTGATGTTGGAAGGGTTAGATGGAAAGGAGGTGGTGATTGGGAAGAAGTTAGTCAAAGGATACAAAATTTCTATTAGACAGGGGTAATAATGTCAGGTGATCTATTGTGAAACATGATGATTATAGTTTGTAATAACATTGTATACCTGAAATTGCAAAAAGAGTTGTTTTAAATGTTCCCACAACAAAAAATAATGTTTGTGAGGCAATGAATATGTTAATTAGCTTAATTTAGTCATTCCACCATGTACACATATATCAAAATACATTGTTTCATAACTACATGCATTTTTATCAATTAAAAAACTTAAAATGAAAATAGCCAGGTACACATTGTGAATGCACCAACCATAGCTGCAGAGATGGATGGAACATTAGAAACCACCTAGGTGAGTCTCTCATGCTGCAACAGAGTAATAGAAGTTGAATCAGATCAAGGGCCCTCACCCCAGCATGCCTTGTTTACATGAAATCTTTAGTGATTTCCAGGTACCTGGCATATAAGTGTCATTCAGTAATGAAGAAATAAAGCGATTTAAGGCCTAATATTCATTTTCATGAATAAAGTTTTTTGGGACATAGCCACACTTATTGATTTACATATTTTCTATAGTTGTTTTTGTGCTACAAAAGCAGAATGAGTAGCTACAATCGAGAATACATGTCCCTCAAAAGCCTAAAATTATTCAGTATCTGATCCTTTATAAAAAAAAAAGGATGGTCAACCCTGCTGTGAGTATTTTTCAGGTACAGTCCTTTATAGTTTACCACTTTTATGTCCCTCTAAAGTGTATATCTATAGCTTCATTTTACAGAAACGACCAATGATATGTGGAAAGGTCAACTGACTTGTATCAGAGAAGTATTTCACACATGGGTATAATTTCGCAACAGAAACATCTTTTATCGGCCTAGCTAAAAGTTCCTGGTCTCATAGGCAGTGAATAACAGAGATATAGATAACAGTTTCATGGAACGAAGGAGTATGAGTGCATCAGCATCTTGTATAAAGAAATTCATGTTTGGAAGAAACCTGCAAAGACACCTGCATGTTCCTTCCCAACATCCCATTTCCTAAAGAGAATAGGCTGTGGGGTCAGTTATACCTGGGGTAATAATGCTTATCTTATTGCACACGATTCTAAGAGAGGATAACCTGCCTTCTAAATTTTTCAGCCTCAGTAGAAAGACAAATAAGGCAATTCATTGCATGGGACCCAGCCACCAGAAAATAAAGGCTCCTTAAGATGAAAGTAATAATGGATTTATTCCTTGGGACTTACCTCCAAACTTTACGATTAACTCAGGCCACTGAAGTTTGTTATAACTTAACAGACAAAAACAACAGTTTACCTAACCATCTATCCCAAACTTTTTGGATTTTGCTTTAAGTCTTCAAGAGTTCATTTCAAGTATAAGCTCAAGGTTTCTAAACCATCCTTGTCACCTCCTCTTTATAACCTTAGGCATATCATTTTCTTTTGCCAAGACACAATTTCAACATCTGGAAAATGTAGAGAATGAAGTCTGTTTCATTGGGTTGGTATAAGGAGACAAGACAATAACATGCAAAAGACCCCCCGGGATAATTCCTTACATTCAACAGATATCAGGATAGACCAGAAAGAACAGGTATTGATCCACCTTTCATAAAATCACCCAAGTGGGTTGAAAACTTGAATCATTGTCAGAAATCCCCACAGCCACTCTGGCTCACATTCCTAAGGTGCTTCCATAATTAGTGGCATCCTCAGCAGCTGCCTATTTGGTGTTGAAGAGAAGAGACAACTGGAATCTGAGACCCCTGAGAACACAGCCTAACTTGAGCCTGAAGAATGGTTGAAAACATTGACCAACTTGGGCTACCACAGACGATGCACTCAAATATCTCCACAAGGGCCATCCCCAGAAAGGAAGTAAGGATTAAAGGTTCTAGAAGCAGGTAGCTAGCATTCTCTTTTCAATTACTTTGCCTTCATGTAGTCCTCACTAAATGGAGGACTTTTGAATGTTCCCTCTTCTATAGTCTCTCTGCCACAGAAGACACAAGTAGGTACATACTTAGTCATTTCCTACCTCAAATCCAATAGTTTTCTAGAAAGCAATAGTGGCATGACAGAGCTAGAGCTCATCTAGCCTAATCCCTCATCTAATAAATTGGAAAACTGAGACCCAAAGAGATTAAGTGACTTACCCACATCCATTCAGAGAGTTGGAAGCACAGAAGATCAAGAATGGGCTAATTTGAGTCTAATGTATTTTGCTTAAGAAGGCAGGGAAATGTGTGATGCATATTTAGATATACTTCCGTATAAATAAGAGCTAAATGTTCTAAAAACTTTGGCATTTAATTGGATTTACTTCAGCTATCTGGACAACTCATCACTAGTGGAATCATTTTAGTAGAATGCTTCATCCCCTTAAATTATTGAATAAATTATAAAAAATATTTATATGAGTTTTATACATCAAAATTAATTTAATTTCAAATGTCTGTACTATTAAGCATCTAGTTACCTTTTAAAATTTGTATATTGTCTTAATTGCCCCCAAATTCAGGACTGAATCTGGTTTAGCCCTGGTGAGGTCAGAAGTACCTGTTTTAAATCACTCTGGCAATAAAATGATTGATCGATCTTCTAGTTTCCTGATTAGTTTCAAAATAAATGACTGCTTTAGATGTCTTCTGTGTAGTAGCTATAGTTGAAATCAACATCTACAACTTGGTTGTGAGTAATCCATATTAACAATGTGAATATCAAGAAACAGGTAGTTACTCTTTTCAGAGGAAAATTTTAAGCAAAGCTGTCTAGCCTTAAATAAATGTGACTATAATCCATTTGATTGCAATCAAATCTAGACCTCAATACCAGCAACTAGTACTCCATTAGACCTTCAAAGAATATGGACAGTGGGGCTAAAATAAAGCATACTTCTCATGACACCATTCAAGTCCTTTTTTTCTTGTCTGATTTCCATGGAAACATAAGAGGGAAGATATCATTCAGGGTGAGTCTACTACTGGCAAAACCTAACAGATAGGCTTCAAGAGGACAAATAAGAGGAGAAGAGGGGATAGAAATCCAGGAGATGACAAAAGAAGAGGGGCTCAGCATTTCAGAACTTGGTGAAACAAAACAACATTTACAGTTAATTTTAACCAAGGATGCATGAATTGACTTAAACTACATTGAGAGCGACTGAGGATAGATAGAGGAAAAATTTGAGGAGACAGGTAGTCCAGAGCTGGTCGACTGGAAAGATTTCTACCAAAGAAAGGGTTTTATTCTCACCTCTTGGAGTCTCAATTTCCCCATCTAGAGTTCTATAAGGACTTTAGTTCTTTTAACTTACCTGAAGGCCTAGTGGATAGGTAAAAAAGGGGATCCCTCAAAGAGTGCTTTTCTTCTTAACATAAAGGTATTCTAGAAATCTAAGTAATTATAATTGTCAGTACTATACTTGAACCATTATTTCAGTGCATATTTTCAGACACCTGTCACTAGAACTCTGATGTTACTAATGAGATAATTATGAATTTACTTCACCCTCAACTATACAGCAACAAAACCCAGTAGCAGCTCCAGTTTGCGCTGAATTTTACATCTGACCAAGTACATTGCTTTTGTATCCTTTTATTCAATCTTCACAAGTCTCCAATTATCAGAGGAGGAAATGAGGGTTGAGGGATTATGGTTTGCCTTATATTTCATAAAAACAAATCAATGAAAAGTTCTTCCTAGAATATATATCTGTTAAGCCCCAGATTCAATGTGACATTTCACTTATTTTTATATCTCTGAGATAAAAAAAAGAAGTTCCAGAAAGAATGTCTTCCATATCTAACCATGCATGGCACTTTTTTTTCTTGAGCAAAGTTCAGAAATTTGTGCTTTTTTCAAAATATCATTTTCATCTGAGTTATCAAATTTATTGGCACAAAATTTGTCCTAGTATTTCCTCATTGTTCTTCTAATATATAGAGTGTCTGTAGTGATGCTACCTTTATCATTTGTTATTTGTAATATGTGTTTTCTATCTTTGATTTTCCTGGACATTCTAGCTAGAGGTTGATAAATGTTATTGATATTCTCAAAGAACCAGATTTGGGTTTCATTGTTTTTTTGTTATTTTTCTTCTATTTCATTGATGTCTACTATGACCTTTACTGTTTCCTTTCTTCTGCTTACTTTGGATTTAATTTACTCTCCTTTTTCTAGTTTCTCTAAGGCCATTGATGAAATTTTTCATCAGTGACATATGATATGAAGGAGTTATATTAACATCTAGGCACAAAGTATGTTGCTAATATGATTCTACTGTCATGTCAAACTGGATGGTGTAATGGGTTCAAGGGATTTGGGGACCAAAGAAAAACATATGACAATGATGGGACCCACACCAGGTTTAATTTAGGTGGATCATTGACTGGCTTCATGCTAAGGAAGTTCTCCATAGCACAAGATAATCCAGAGGCAATGATGAGGAGCCATGACCTAGATAGATAGGAGCGTAAGAAAGAAAAGGACCAGAAAGAGGGCTTGTCTGTGTAGGCATGTCACATGGCAACACAATGGAAAATCTCTGGGTCAGAGAACTCCAGAGGCAGGCAGGGACCTGAGGAGTCTCCAGCTAGTGGGTCTTGGATGCACTTTTCCAGTGTATGTGAAACAAACTGTAAATGGCTTTTAATTATGCTTATATTTCAAAAAACTGGATATGTAAAAATTTGATTTTGGAACAACAGGTGGACAGCTTACAGGTCTCAATATATTTTGAAGAAGTAAAAACATAGCACCTACATACAGGAGTCATCTTTAGCCATTTTTATAACACCATGGTTAAATAATCAATGGACACTACAATTCTTTGCAGTATTTTCCTATAATTTCTTCCCAAGGCTCATACTCAAACCAGAATTGAGAAGTGAGCCAGAGAAAGCTGGTAGGAGAGTCCTGGAATGACTGAATTTACATTTTAATGTGGAGCAGGTGCAATTCATTCTGGACTTATTCTTTTTCTTTTTTTTTTTTTTTTTTTTTTTTGGTACTGGGGATTGAACCCAGGGTGTTTAACATTTAACCACTGAGTCACATTCCTAGCCCTTTTTAAAATATTTTATTTAGAGGCAGGGACTTGCTGAGTCGCTAAGTGGCTTACTAAGTTGCTGAGGCTGGCTTTGAACTCTTTATCCTCCTGCCTCAGCCTCCCCAGCTGTTGGAATTACAGGTGTGCACCACCATGTCCAGCTGGACTTATTCTTTAACAGCTTTATTGAGAGTTACCACTTAGTTTTTTTGTAAAATAATAGATTTATTTGGTTCATTCATCCATTTGTGCTGCAATAAGAAAATACTACAGAGAATCTTATCAACAATAGAAATTTATTTCTTAGAGTTTTGGATGCTGGGAAGTCCAAGATAAAGGCACCAACAGATCTGATATTTGGTGAGGTTCCAGTCACCACTTTCAAGATGTCACCTTATCACTGCATCCTCCAAAGGATTTGTACACTCTGTCCTTACATGGCAGAATAATGGAAGAGCAAGAAATGAAAAGCCTCTTTTGCAAGGGCATTAATTTTTCATTAGGGTATAGCCCTTGTAATGTAATCATTTCCAAAAAGCTCAATTACCCAACAATGTTGAATTAGGGTTTAAGTGCCAACATGAATTCTAAAGGGGACAGCATCATTTAAAACATCATGGAGAGAGGATTCAAGATGATGGATTAGGGGAAGACAGCATTTCTAGTTGCTTGGTGGCTCAGAATTCAAGCATCAGTAATACTATTTCACAGCGAGGTTGGTGAAAGAAAGATTTCACTTAAAATTCAATATTGGACAGTTAAAGTGTCTTAGAGACTCAGAAATTCACATGCATTGAAAAAAGAAGAAAGAATATATTGGAACCAAGTTAGCTGCAGCAGTGGTAGCATTGCTGATCAATGCTGACCACAGAGGTAGAGGGATGATATACAGAGAGAAACACAATGAACAGATTTGGTATGGAAAAATCTGAGATCAGAAAAGCAGCCTGAACTTAACTGATCCGGAGGTTGCCTGCAAGCTGGTATTTGAAAAGTTCTCTGTATTTCCCAACTGGAAAGTGAAGAGCTGAAGTGGCAGCTATCTTGAGGAGGCCACACTGCAGTTTATTGCCATTAACCCAGGATATCACAGTAAACATTGCCATACTGTCCCAGCAAGTGCATACCCATGTGGCCTTATGGACTACTTAATAGAACGTAAGTGAAACAGGCACGGAAAAGATTATCCCCAGGGGTATTCAATTCAGAAAAATGAAGGTCTATCCAACTCTGTTTCCTTTAAGTCTGGTGACTCATGGTACTAACTGAAGTGGATTAGGAATCTGAACAGGCCAGTGTGAATAAACTTAGGAACTAAGCCTAGGAAAGTTGTGCTTATGGACAGCAGAGTGTGTGGAGGATTGTCTGTCCTGCCCCAAGAGTAGAATTCCTGGGAAGCTCTGGTGATCTAGACTACCAGCTGAGTTCAGCATCTGCCTGGCCCTAGGGATATGTGAATCTAATCTCTCCAGAGTGGATACCATCCATACAAAGCACCTAAGGCATGATTAAGCCTAAGTCCTAGCCACCTGAATTCCCCTCATAGAAGTATATAGAACTGGGAGTGCATAGATCTGGTCTGTACAGACTAAATTCCAATTGACAGTACTTCATATTCCATCACACCTTATACAGGTAAGAAGGGCAGCCGAGAGTTATTTCAACCAGCTTCAGGCCTAAACCACTCCACCTGGCAGCTCAGTGAACCACACAAAAAAGAAAGGGTTTAACAACCCCTATGCCTTGCTCTCTCTCTTTTGGGATATAGCCTAAGAAGAAATGGAAAGAAGAACGATTGTGCATAGGCATTGTCTATCCATTCTGGTTAGCTGTTTTGACCACTTCTTATACTTCAATAAGAACATTTTTCCTTTTTTTGTTTTCTTGCTGTGCTGATTGGTTCATGGACAACATATATATATATATATATATATATATATATATATATATATATATAT